>CAWUPM010000351.1:0-28656 GCA_963924295.1 Dioctria rufipes
GCCGAGGATTGCCTTTTCTATAGTAAATTTTTCAAAAATAACATTTTACTGTCGCAAATTTTAAAAACGTCGAGGATTGCCTTTTCTATAGTAAATTTTTCAAAAAAATAATTTTTTACTGTCGGAAATTTTAAATACGCCGAGGATTGCCTTTTCTATAGTAAATTTTTCAAAAAATAATTTTTTACTGTCGCAAATTTTAAATACGCCGAGGATTGCCTTTTCTATAGTAAATTTTTCAAAAAATACATTTTACTGTCGCAAAATTTTAAAAACGTCGAGGATTGCCTTTTTCTATAGTAAATTTTTCAAAAAATAATTTTTTACTGTAGCAAATTTTAAATACGCCGAGGATTGCATTTTCTATAGTAAATTTTTCAAAATAATTTTTTATTGTTGCAAATTTTAAATACGCCGAGGATTGCCTTTTCTATAGTAAATTTTTCAAAAATAATTTTTTACTGTCGCAAATTTTAAATACGCCGAGGATTGCCTTTTCTATAGTAAATTTTTCAAAAAATAATTTTTTACTGTCGCAAATTTTAAATACGCCGAGGATTGCCTTTTCTATAGTAAATTTTTCAAAAAATAATTTTCTACTGTCGCAAATTTTAAATACGCCGAGGATTGCCTTTTCTATAGTAATTTTTCAAAAATAATTTTTTACTGTCGCAAATTTTAAATACGCCGAGGATTGCCTTTTCTATAGTAAAATTTTTCAAAAAATAATTTTTTACTGTCGCAAATTTTAAATACGCCCAGGATTGTCTTTTCTATAGTAAATTTTCAAAAAATAATTTTTTATTGTCGCAAATTTTAAATACGCCGAGGATTGCATTTTCTATAATAAATTTTTTCAAAAAATAATTTTTTACTGTCGCAAATTTTAAATACGCCGAGGATTGCCTTTTCTATAGTAAATTTTTCAAAAAATAATTTTTTATTGTCGGAAATTTTAAATACGCCGAGGATTGCCTTTTCTATAGTAAATTTTTCAAAAAATAATTTTTTACTGTCGGAAATTTAAATACGCCGAGTATTGCCTTTTCTATAGTAAATTTTTTCAAAAAATAATTTTTTATTGTCGCAAATTTTAAATACGCCGAGGATTGCATTTTCTATAGTAAATTTTTCAAAAAGTAATTTTTTACTGTCGCAAATTTGAAATATGCCAGGATTGCCTTTTCTATAGTAAAATTTCAAAAAATAATTTTTTTATTGTCGCAAATTTTAAATACGCCGAGGATTGCATTTTCTATAGTAAATTTTTCAAAAATAATTTTTTACTGTCGGAAATTTTAATACGCCGAGGATTGCCTTTTCTATAGTAAATTTTTCAAAAAATAATTTTTTACTGTCGGAAATTTTAAATACGCCGAGATTGCATTTTCTATAGTAAATTTTTCAAAAAATCATTTTTTACTGTCGCAAATTTTAAATACGCCGAGGATTGCCTTTTCTATAGTAAATTTCAAAAAATAACATTTTACTGTAGCAAATTTTAAAAACGTCGAGGATTGCCTTTTCTATAGTAAATTTTTCAAAAAATAATTTTTTACTGTAGCAAATTTTAAATACGCCGAGGATAGCATTTTCTATAGTAAATTTTTCAAAAAATAATTTTTTATTGTTGCAAAATTTAAATACGCCCGAGGATTGCCTTTTCTATAGTAAATTTTTCAAAAAATAATTTTTTTACGGTCGCAAATTTTAAATACGCCGAGGATTGCCTTTTCTATAGTAAATTTTTCAAAAAATAATTTTTTACTGTCGCAAATTTTAAATACGCCGATGATTGCCTTTTCTATAGTAAATTTTTCAAAAATAATTTTTTACTGTCGCAAATTTTAAATACGCCCAGGATTGCCTTTTCTATAGTAAATTTCAAAAATAATTTTTTATTGTCGCAAATGTTAAATACGAAGATGATTGCATTTTCCTATAGTAAATTTTCAACAAATAATTTTTTAATGTCGCAAAATTTTAAATTACGCCGAGGATTGCATTTTCTATAGTAAATTTTTCAAAAAATAATTTTTTTACTGTCGCAAATTTAAAAACGTCGAGGATTGCCTTTTCTATAGTAAATTTCTCAAAAAATAATTTTTTACTGTAGCAAATTTTAAATACGCCGAGGATTGCCTTTTCTATAGTAAATTTTTCAAAAATAATTTTTTATTGTCGCAAATTTTAAATACGCCGAGGATTGCATTTTCTATAGTAAATTTTCAAAAAATAATTTTTTTACTGTCGCAAAATTTTAAATACGCCGAGGATTGCCTTTTCTATAGTAAATTTTTCAAAAAATAATTTTTTACTGTCGGAAAATTTAAATACGCCGAGGATAGCCTTTTCTATAGTAAATTTTTCAAAAAATAATTTTTTACTGTCGGAAATTTTAAATACGCCGAGTATTGCCTTTTCTATAGTAATTTTTCAAAAAATAATTTTTTATTGTCGCAAATTTTAAATACGCCGAGGATTACATTTTCTATAGTAAATTTTTCAAAAATAATTTTTTACTGTCGCAAATTTGAAATACGCCCAGGATTGCACTTTCTATAGTAAATTTTCAAAAAATAATTTTTTATTGTCGCAAATTTTAAATACGCCGAGGATTGCATTTTCTATAGTAAATTTTTCAAAAAATAATTTTTTACTGTCGGAAATTTTAAAAACGCCGAGGATTGCCTTTTCTATAGTAAATTTTTCAAAAAATAATTTTTTACTGTCGAAATTTTAAATACGCCGAGGATTGCATTTTCTATAGTAAATTTTCAAAAAATAATTTTTTACTGTCGCAAATTTTAAATACTCCGAGGATTGCATTTTCTATAGTAAATTTTTCAAAAAATAATTTTTTATTGTTGCAAATTTTAAATACGCCGAGGATTGCCTTTTCTATAGTAAATTTTTCAAAAAATAATTTTTTACTGTCGCAAATTTTAAATACGCCGAGGATTGCCTTTTCTATAGTATTTTCAAAAATAATTTTTTACTGTCGCAAATTTTAAATACGCCGAGGATTGCCTCTTCTATAGTAAATTTTTCAAAAAATAATTTTTTACTGTCGCAAATTTTAAATTACGCCCAGGATTGCCTTTTCTATAGTAAATTTCAAAAAATAATTTTTTATTGTCGCAAATGTTAAATACGAAGATGATTGCATTTTCTATAGTAAATTTTCAAAAATAATTTTTTATTGTCGCAAATTTTAAATACGCCGAGGATTGCATTTTCTATAGTAAATTTTTCAAAAAATAATTTTTTACTGTCGCAAATTTTAAATACGCCGAGGATTGCTTTTTCTATAGTAAATTTTTCAAAAAATAATTTTTTAATGTCGCAAATTTTAAATACGACCAGGATTGCCTTTTCTATAGTAAATTTTCAAAAAATAATTTTTTATTGTCGCAAATGTTAAATACGAAGATGATTGCATTTTCTATAGTAAATTTTCAAAAATAATTTTTTATTGTCGCAAATTTTAATACGCCGAGGATTGCCTTTTCTATAGTAAATTTTTTCAAAAAATAATTTTTTACTGTCGGAAATTTTAAATACGCCGAGTATTGCCTTTTCTATAGTAAATTTTTCAAAAAATAATTTTTATTGTCGCAAATTTTAAATACGCCGAGGATTGCATTTTCTATAGTAAATTTTCAAAAAATAATTTTTTACTGTCGCAAATTTGAAATACGCCCAGGATTGCCTTTTCTATAGTAAATTTTCAAAAATAATTTTTTATTGTCGCAAAATTTTAAATACGCCGAGGATTGCATTTTCTATAGTAAATTTTTCAAAAAATAATTTTTTACTGTCGGAAATTTTAAATACGCGAGGATTGCATTTTCTATAGTAAATTTTTCAAAAAATAATTTTTTACTGTCGCAAATTTTAAATACGCCGAGGATTGCCTTTTCTATAGTAAATTTTTCAAAAAATAATTTTTTACTGTCGGAAATTTTAAATACGCCGAGTATTGCCTTTTCTATAGTAAATTTTTCAAAAAATAATTTTTTATTGTCGCAAATTTTAAATACGCCGAGGATTGCATTTTCTATAGTAAATTTTTCAAAAAATAATTTTTTACTGTCGCAAATTTGAAATACGCCCAGGATTGCCTTTTCTATAGTAAATTTTCAAAAAATAATTTTTTATTGTCGCAAATTTTAAATACGCCGAGGATTGCATTTTCTATAGTAAATTGTTCAAAAAATAATTTTTTACTGTCGGAAATTTTAAATACGCGAGGATTGCCTTTTCTATAGTAAATTTTTCAAAAAATAACATTTTACTGTCGCATATTTTAAAACGTCGAGGATTGCGTTTTCTATAGTAAATTTTTCAAAAAATAATTTTTTACTGTAGCAAATTTTAAATACGCCGAGGATTGCATTTTCTATAGTAAATTTTTCAAAAAATAATTTTTTATTGTTGCAAATTTTAAATACGCCGAGGATTGCCTTTTCTATAGTAAATTTTTCAAAAAATAATTTTTTACTGTTGGAAATTTAAAATACGCCGAGGATTGCCTTTTCCATAGTAAATTTTTCAAAAAATAATTTTTTGCTGTCGCAAATTTTTATATACGCCGAAGATTGCCTTTTCTATAGTAAATTTTCAAAAAATAATTTTTTACTGTCGCAAATTTTAAATACGCCGAGGATTGCCTTTTCTGTAGTAAATTTTTCAAAAAATAATTTCTTATTGTCACAAATTTTAAATACGCCGAGGATTGCATTTTCCATAGTAAATTTTCAAAAAATAATTTTTTGCTGTCGCCAAATTTTAAATACGCCGAAGATTGCCTTTTCTATAGTAAATTTTTCAAAAAATAATTTTTTACTGTAACAAATTTTAAATACGCCGAGGATTGCATTTTCTATAGTAAATTTTTCAAAAAATTATTTTTTATTGTTGCAAATTTTAAATACGCCGAGGATTGCCTTTTCTTTAGTAAATTTTTCAAAAAATAATTTTTTACTGTCGCAAATTTTAAATACGCCGAGGATTGCCTTTTCTATAGTAAATTTTTCAAAAAATAACATTTTACTGTCGCAAATTTTAAAAACGTCGAGGATTGCCTTTTCTATAGTAAATTTTTCAAAAAATAATTTTTTACTGTCGGAAATTTTAAATACGCCGAGGATTGCCTTTTCTATAGTAAATTTTTCAAAAAATAATTTTTTACTGTCGCAAATTTTAAATACGCCGAGGATTGCCTTTTCTATAGTAAATTTTTCAAAAATAACATTTTACTGTCGCAAATTTTAAAAACGTCGAGGATTGCCTTTTCTATAGTAAATTTTTCAAAAATTAATTTTTTACTGTAGCAAATTTTAAATACGCCGAGGATTGCATTTTCTATAGTAAATTTTTCAAAAAATAATTTTTTATTGTTGCAAATTTTAAATACGCCGAGGATTGCCTTTTCTATAGTAAATTTTTCAAAAAATAATTTTTTACTGTCGCAAATTTTAAATACGCCGAGGATTGCCTTTTCTATAGTAAATTTTTCAAAAATAATTTTTTACTGTCGCAAATTTTAAATACGCCGAGGATTGCCTTTTCTATAGTAAATTTTTCAAAAATAATTTTCTACTGTCGCAAATTTAAATACGCCGAGGATCGCCTTTTCTATAGTAAATTTTTCAAAAAATAATTTTTTACTGTCGCAAATTTAAATACGCCGAGGATTGCTTTTCTATAGTAAATTTTCAAAAAAATAATTTTTTACTGTCGCAAATTTTAAATAACGCCAGGATTGTCTTTTCTATAGTAAATTTTCAAAAAATAATTTTTTATTGTCGCAAATTTTAAATACGCCGAGGATTGCATTTTCTCTAAGTAAATTTTTCAAAAAATAATTTTTTACTGTCGCAAATTTTAAATACGCCGAGAATTGCCTTTTCTATAGTAAATTTTTCAAAAAATAATTTTTTACTGTCGGAAATTTTAAATACGCCGAGGATTGCCTTTTCTATAGTAAATTTTTCAAAAAATAATTTTTACTGTCGGAAATTTTAAATACGCCGAGTATTGCCTTTTCTATAGTAAATTTTTCAAAAATAATTTTTTATTGTCGCAAATTTTAAATACGCCGAGGATTGCATTTTCTATAGTAAATTTTTCAAAAAGTAATTTTTTACTGTCGCAAATTTGAAATACGCCAGGATTGCCTTTTCTATAGTAAATTTTCAAAAAATAATTTTTATTGTCGCAAATTTTAAATACGCCGAGGATTGCATTTTCTATAGTAAATTTTTCAAAAAATAATTTTTTACTGTCGGAAATTTTAAATACGCCGAGGATTGCCTTTTCTATAGTAAATTTTTCAAAAAATAATTTTTTACTGTCGGAAATTTTAATACGCCGAGGATTGCATTTTCTATAGTAAATTTTTCAAAAAATAATTTTTTACTGTCGCAAATTTTAAATACGCCGAGGATTGCCTTTTCTATAGTAAATTTTTCAAAAAATAACATTTTACTGTCGCAAATTTTAAAAACGTCGAGGATTGCCTTTTCTATAGTAAATTTTTCAAAAAATAATTTTTTACTGTAGCAAATTTTAAATACGCCGAGGATTGCATTTTCTATAGTAAATTTTTCAAAAATAATTTTTTATTGTTGCAAATTTTAAATACGCCGAGGATTGCCTTTTCTATAGTAAATTTTTCAAAAAATAATTTTTTACGGTCGCAAATTTTAAATACGCCGAGGATTGCCTTTTCTATAGTAAATTTTTCAAAAAATAATTTTTTACTGTCGCAAATTTTAAATACGCCGATGATTGCCTTTTCTATAGTAAATTTTTCAAAAAATAATTTTTTACTGTCGCAAATTTTAAATACGCCCAGGATTGCCTTTTCTATAGTAAATTTTCAAAAATAATTTTTTATTGTCGCAAATGTTAAATACGAAGATGATTGCATTTTCTATAGTAAATTTTCACAAATAATTTTTAATGTCGCAAATTTTAAATACGCCGAGGATTGCATTTTCTATAGTAAATTTTCAAAAAATAATTTTTTACTGTCGCAAATTTTAAAAACGTCGAGGATTGCCTTTTCTATAGTAAATTTTTCAAAAATAATTTTTTATTGTAGCAAATTTTAATACGCCGAGGATTGCCTTTTCTATAGTAAATTTTTCAAAAAATAATTTTTTATTGTCGCAAATTTTAAATACGCCGAGGATTGCATTTTCTATAGTAAATTTTTCAAAAAAATAATTTTTTACTGTCGCAAATTTTAAATACGCCGAGGATTGCCTTTTCTATAGTAAATTTTTCAAAAAATAATTTTTTACTGTCGGAAAATTTAAATACGCCGAGGATTGCCTTTTCTATAGTAAATTTTTCAAAAAATAATTTTTTACTGTCGGAAATTTTAAATACGCCGAGTATTGCCTTTTCTATAGTAAATTTTCAAAAAATAATTTTTTATTGTCGCAAATTTTAAATACGCCGAGGATTGCATTTTCTATAGTAAATTTTCAAAAATAATTTTTTACTGTCGCAAATTTGAAATACGCCCAGGATTGCACTTTCTATAGTAAATTTTCAAAAATAATTTTTTATTGTCGCAAATTTTAAATACGCCGAGGATTGCATTTTCTATAGTAAATTTTTCAAAAAATAATTTTTTACTGTCGGAAATTTTAAATACGCCGAGGATTGCATTTTCTATAGAAATTTTTCAAAAATAATTTTTTACTGTCGCAAATTTTAAATACTCCGAGGATTGCCTTTTCTATAGTAAATTTTTCAAAAAATAACACTTTACTGTCGCAAATTTTAAAAACGTCGAGGATTGCCTTTTCTATAGTAAATTTTTCAAAAAATAATTTTTTACTGTAGCAAATTTTAAATACGCCGAGGATTGCATTTTCTATAGTAAATTTTTCAAAAAATAATTTTTTATTGTTGCAAATTTTAAATACGCCGAGGATTGCCTTTTCTATAGTAAATTTTTCAAAAAATAATTTTTTACTGTCGCAAATTTTAAATACGCCGAGGATTGCCTTTTCTATAGTATTTTTCAAAAAATAATTTTTTACTGTCGCAAATTTTAAATACGCCGAGGATTGCCTCTTCTATAGTAAATTTTTCAAAAAATAATTTTTTACTGTCGCAAATTTTAAATACGCCCAGGATTGCCTTTTCTATAGTAAATTTTCAAAAAATAATTTTTTATTGTCGCAAATGTTAAATACGAAGATGATTGCATTTTCTATAGTAAATTTTCAAAAAATAATTTTTTATTGTCGCAAATTTTAAATACGCCGAGGATTGCATTTTCTATAGAAAATTTTTCAAAAAATAATTTTTTACTGTCGCAAATTTTAAAAACGTCGAGGATTGCCTTTTCTATAGTAAATTTTTCAAAAAATAATTTTTTACTGTAGCAAATTTTAAATACGCCGAGGATTGCCTTTTCTATAGTAAATTTTTCAAAAAATAATTTTTTATTGTCGCAAATTTTAAATACGCCGAGGATTGCATTTTCTATAGTAAATTTTTCAAAAAATAATTTTTTACTGTTGCAAATTTTAAATACGCCCAGGATTGCCTTTTCTATAGTAAATTTTTAAAAAAATAATTTTTTACTGTCGCAAATTTTAAATACGCCGAGGATTGCCTTTTCCATAGTAAATTTTTCAAAAAATAATTTTTTACTGTAGCAAACTTTAAATACGCCGAGGATTGCCTTTTCTATAGTAAATTTTTCAAAAAATAATTTTTTATTGTCGCAAATTTTAAATACGCCGAGGATTGCATTTTCTATAGTAAATTTTTCAAAAAATAATTTTTTACTGTCGGAAATTTTAAATACGCCGAGGATTGCATTTTCTATAGTAAATTTTTCAAAAAATAATTTTTTACTGTCGCAAATTTTAAATACGCCGAGGATTGCCTTTTCTATAGTAAATTTTTCAAAAAATAACATTTTACTGTCGCAAATTTTAAAAACGTCGAGGATTGCCTTTTCTATAGTAAATTTTTCAAAAAATAATTTTTTACTGTAGCAAATTTTAAATACGCCGAGGATTGCATTTTCTATAGTAAATTTTTCAAAAAATAATTTTTTATTGTTGCAAATTTTAAATACGCCGAGGATTGCCTTTTCTATAGTAAATTTTTCAAAAAATAATTTTTTACGGTCGCAAATTTTAAATACGCCGAGGATTGCCTTTTCTATAGTAAATTTTTCAAAAAATAATTTTTTACTGTCGCAAATTTTAAATACGCCGATGATTGCCTTTTCTATAGTAAATTTTTCAAAAAATAATTTTTTACTGTCGCAAATTTTAAATACGCCCAGGATTGCCTTTTCTATAGTAAATTTTCAAAAAATAATTTTTTATTGTCGCAAATGTTAAATACGAAGATGATTGCATTTTCTATAGTAAATTTTCAACAAATAATTTTTTAATGTCGCAAATTTTAAATACGCCGAGGATTGCATTTTCTATAGTAAATTTTTCAAAAAATAATTTTTTACTGTCGCAAATTTTAAAAACGTCGAGGATTGCCTTTTCTATAGTAAATTTTTCAAAAAATAATTTTTTACTGTAGCAAATTTTAAATACGCCGAGGATTGCCTTTTCTATAGTAAATTTTTCAAAAAATAATTTTTTATTGTCGCAAATTTTAAATACGCCGAGGATTGCATTTTCTATAGTAAATTTTTCAAAAAATAATTTTTTACTGTCGCAAATTTTAAATACGCCGAGGATTGCCTTTTCTATAGTAAATTTTTCAAAAAATAATTTTTTACTGTCGGAAAATTTAAATACGCCGAGGATTGCCTTTTCTATAGTAAGTTTTTCAAAAAATAATTTTTTATTGTCGCAAATTTTAAATACGCCGAGGATTGCCTTTTCTATAGTAAATTTTTCAAAAAATAATTTTTTACTGTCGGAAAATTTAAATACGCCGAGGATTGCCTTTTCTATAGTAAATTTTTCAAAAAATAATTTTTTACTGTCGGAAATTTTAAATACGCCGAGTATTGCCTTTTCTATAGTAAATTTTTCAAAAAATAATTTTTTATTGTCGCAAATTTTAAATACGCCGAGGATTGCATTTTCTATAGTAAATTTTTCAAAAAATAATTTTTTACTGTCGCAAATTTGAAATACGCCCAGGATTGCACTTTCTATAGTAAATTTTCAAAAAATAATTTTTTATTGTCGCAAATTTTAAATACGCCGAGGATTGCATTTTCTATAGTAAATTTTTCAAAAAATAATTTTTTACTGTCGGAAATTTTAAAAACGCCGAGGATTGCCTTTTCTATAGTAAATTTTTCAAAAAATAATTTTTTACTGTCGGAAATTTTAAATACGCCGAGGATTGCATTTTCTATAGTAAATTTTTCAAAAAATAATTTTTTACTGTCGCAAATTTTAAATACTCCGAGGATTGCCTTTTCTATAGTAAATTTTTCAAAAAATAACATTTTACTGTCGCAAATTTTAAAAACGTCGAGGATTGCCTTTTCTATAGTAAATTTTTCAAAAAATAATTTTTTACTGTAGCAAATTTTAAAAACGCCGAGGATTGCATTTTCTATAGTAAATTTTTCAAAAAATAATTTTTTATTGTTGCAAATTTTAAATACGCCGAGGATTGCCTTTTCTATAGTATTTTTCAAAAAATAATTTTTTACTGTCGCAAATTTTAAATACGCCGAGGATTGCCTCTTCTATAGTAAATTTTCAAAAAATAATTTTTTACTGTCGCAAATTTTAAATACGCCCAGGATTGCCTTTTCTATAGTAAATTTTCAAAAAATAATTTTTTATTGTCGCAAATGTTAAATACGAAGATGATTGCATTTTCTATAGTAAATTTTCAAAAAATAATTTTTTATTGTCGCAAATTTTAAATACGCCGAGGATTGCATTTTCTATAGTAAATTTTTCAAAAAATAATTTTTTACTGTCGCAAATTTTAAAAACGTCGAGGATTGCCTTTTCTATAGTAAATTTTTCAAAAAATAATTTTTTACTGTAGCAAATTTTAAATACGCCGAGGATTGCCTTTTCTATAGTAAATTTTTCAAAAAATAATTTTTTATTGTCGCAAATTTTAAATACGCCGAGGATTGCATTTTCTATAGTAAATTTTTCAAAAAATAATTTTTTACTGTCGCAAATTTTAAATACGCCCAGGATTGCCTTTTCTATAGTAAATTTTTCAAAAAATAATTTTTTACTGTCGCAAATTTTAAATACGCCGAGGATTGCCTTTTCCATAGCAAATTTTTCAAAAAATAATTTTTTACTGTAGCAAACGCCGAGGATTGCCTTTTCTATAGTAAATTTTTCAAAAAATAATTTTTTATTGTCGCAAATTTTAAATACGCCGAGGATTGCATTTTCTATAGTAAATTTTTCAAAAAATAATTTTTTACTGTCGCAAATTTTAAATACGCCCAGGATTGCTTTTTCTATAGTAAATTTTTCAAAAAATTATTTTTTACTGTCGCAAAATTTAAATACGCCGAGGATTGCCTTTTCTATAGTAAATTTTTCAAAAAATAATTTTTTACTGTCGCAAATTTTAAATACGCCGAGGATTGCCTTTTCTATAGTAAATTTTTCAAAAAATAACATTTTACTGTCGCAAATTTTAAAAACGTCGAGGATTACCTTTTCTATAGTAAATTTTTCAAAAAATAATTTTTTACTGTAGCAAATTTTAAATACGCCGAGGATTGCATTTTCTATAGTAAATTTTTCAAAAAATAATTTTTTATTGTTGCAAATTTTAAATACGCCGAGGATTGCCTTTTCTATAGTAAATTTTTCAAAAAATAATTTTTTACTGTCGCAAATTTTAAATACGCCGAGGATTGCCTTTTCTATAGTAAATTTTTCAAAAAATAATTTTTTACTGTCGCAAATTTTAAATACGCCGAGGATTGCCTTTTCTATAGTAAATTTTTCAAAAAATAATTTTCTACTGTCGCAAATTTTAAATACGCCGAGGATTGCCTTTTCTATAGTAAATTTTTCAAAAAAAATTTTTTACTCTCGCAAATTTTAAATACGCCGAGGATTGCCTTTTCTATAGTAAATTTTTCAAAAAATAATTTTTTATTGTCGCAAATTTTAAATACGCCGAGGATTGCATTTTCTATAGTAAATTTTTCAAAAAATAATTTTTTACTGTCGCAAATTTTAAATACGCCCAGGATTGCCTTTTCTATAGTAAATTTTTCAAAAAATAATTTTCTACTGTCGCAAATTTTAAATACGCCGAGGATTGCCTTTTCTATAGTAAATTTTTCAAAAAATAATTTTTTATTGTCGCAAATTTTAAATACGCCGAGGATTGCCTTTTCTATAGTAAATTTTTCAAAAAATAATTTTTTACTGTCGCAAATTTTAAATACGCCGAGGATTGCCTTTTCTATAGTAAATTTTTCAAAAAATAATTTTCTACTGTCGCAAATTTTAAATACGCCGAGGATTGCCTTTTCTATAGTAAATTTTTCAAAAAATAATTTTTTACTGTCGCAAATTTTAAATACGCCGAGGATTGCCTTTTCTATAGTAAATTTTTCAAAAAATAATTTTTTACTGTCGCAAAATTTAAATACGCCGAAGATTGCCTTTTCTATAGTAAATTTTTCAAAAAATAATTTTTTACTGTCGCAAATTTTAAATACGCCGAGGATTGCCTTTTCTGTAGTAAATTTTTCAAAAAATAATTTTTTATTGTCACAAATTTTAAATACGCCGAGGATTGCATTTTCCATAGTAAATTTTTCAAAAAATAATTTTTTGCTGTCGCAAATTTTAAATACGCCGAAGATTGCCTTTTCTATAGTAAATTTTTCAAAAAATAATTTTTTACTGTAGCAAATTTTAAATACGCCGAGGATTGCATTTTCTATAGTAAATTTTTCAAAAAATAATTTTTTATTGTTGCAAATTTTAGATACGCCGAGGATTGCCTTTTCTATAGTAAATTTTTCAAAAAATAATTTTTTACTGTCGCAAATTTTAAATACGCCGAGGATTGCCTTTTCTATAGTAAATTTTTCAAAAAATAACATTTTACTGTCGCAAATTTTAAAAGCGTCGAGGATTGCCTTTTCTATAGCAAATTTTCCAAAAAATAATTTTTTACTGTAGCAAATTTTAAATACGCCGAGGATTGCATTTTCTATAGTAAATTTTTCAAAAAATAATTTTTTATTGTTGCAAATTTTAAATACGCCGAGGATTGCCTTTTCTATAGTAAATTTTTCAAAAAATAATTTTTTACTGTCGCAAATTTTAAATACGCCGAGGATTGCCTTTTCTATAGTAAATTTTTCAAAAAATAATTTTCTACTGTCGCAAATTTTAAATACGCCGAGGATTGCCTTTTCTATAGTAAATTTTTCAAAAAATAATTTTTTACTGTCGCAAATTTTAAATACGCCGAGGATTGCCTTTTCTATAGTAAATTTTTCAAAAAATAATTTTTTATTGTCGCAAATTTTAAATACGCCGAGGATTGCATTTTCTATAGTAAATTTTTCAAAAAATAATTTTTTACTGTCGCAAATTTTAAATACGCCCAGGATTGCCTTTTCTATAGTAAATTTTTCAAAAAATAATTTTCTACTGTCGCAAATTTTAAATACGCCGAGGATTGCCTTTTCTATAGTAAATTTTTCAAAAAATAATTTTTTATTGTCGCAAATTTTAAATACGCCGAGGATTGCCTTTTCTATAGTAAATTTTTCAAAAAATAATTTTTACTGTCGCAAATTTTAAATACGCCGAGGATTGCCTTTTCTATAGTAAATTTTTCAAAAAATAATTTTCTACTGTCGCAAATTTTAAATACGCCGAGGATTGCCTTTTCTATAGTAAATTTTTCAAAAAATAATTTTTTACTGTCGCAAATTTTAAATACGCCGAGGATTGCCTTTTCTGTAGTAAATTTTTCAAAAAATAATTTTTTACTGTCGCAAAATTTAAATACGCCGAAGATTGCCTTTTCTATAGTAAATTTTTCAAAAAATAATTTTTTACTGTCGCAAATTTTAAATACGCCGAGGATTGCCTTTTCTGTAGTAAATTTTTCAAAAAATAATTTTTTATTGTCACAAATTTTAAATACGCCGAGGATTGCATTTTCCATAGTAAATTTTCAAAAAATAATTTTTTGCTGTCGCAAATTTTAAATACGCCGAAGATTGCCTTTTCTATAGTAAATTTTTCAAAAAATAATTTTTTACTGTAGCAAATTTTAAATACGCCGAGGATTGCATTTTCTATAGTAAATTTTTCAAAAAATAATTTTTTTATTGTTGCAAATTTTAGATACGCCGAGGATTGCCTTTTCTATAGTAAATTTTTCAAAAAATAATTTTTTACTGTCGCAAATTTTAAATACGCCGAGGATTGCCTTTTCTATAGTAAATTTTTCAAAAAATAACATTTTACTGTCGCAAATTTAAAAGCGTCGAGGATTGCCTTTTCTATAGTAAATTTTCCAAAAATAATTTTTTACTGTAGCAAATTTTTAAATACGCCGAGGATTGCATTTTCTATAGTAAATTTTTCAAAAAATAATTTTTTATTGTTGCAAATTTTAAATACGCCGAGGATTGCCTTTTCTATAGTAAATTTTTCAAAAAAATAATTTTTTACTGTCGCAAATTTTAAATACGCCGAGGATTGCCTTTTCTATAGTAAATTTTTCAAAAAATAATTTTTTACTGTCGCAAATTTTAAATACGCCGAGGATTGCCTTTTCTATAGTAAATTTTCAAAAAATAATTTTCTACTGTCGCAAATTTTAAATACGCCGAGGATTGCCTTTTCTATAGTAAAAATTTTTCAAAAATAATTTTTTACTGTCGCAAATTTTAAATACGCCGAGGATCGCCTTTTCTATAGTAAATTTTTCAAAAAATTATTTTTTATTGTCGCAAATTTTAAATACGCCGAGGATTGCATTTTCTATAGTAAATTTTTCAAAAAATAATTTTTTACTGTCGCAAATTTTAAATACGCCCAGGATTGCCTTTTCTATAGTAAATTTTTCAAAAAATAATTTTTTACTGTAGCAAAATTTTAAATACGCGAGGATTGCCTTTTCTATAGTAAATTTTTCAAAAAATAATTTTTATTGTCGCAAATTTTAAATACGCCGAGGATTGCATTTTCTATAGTAAAATTTTCAAAAAATAATTTTTTACTGTCGCAAAATTTAAATACGCCCAGGATTGCCTTTTCTATAGTAAATTTTTCAAAAAATAATTTTTTACTGTCGCAAAATTTTATATACGCCGAGGATTGCCTTTTCCATAGTAAATTTTTCAAAAAATAATTTTTTACTGTCGCAAATTTTAAATACGCCTTTGCCTTTTCTATAGTAAATTTTTCAAAAATAATTTTTTACTGTCGCAAATTTTAAATACGCCGAGGATTGCCTTTTCCATAGTAAATTTTTCAAAAAATAATTTTTTGCTGTCGCAAATTTTAAATACGCCGAAGATTGCCTTTTCTATAGTAAATTTTTCAAAAAATAATTTTTTACTGTCGCAAATTTTAAATACGCCGAGGATTGCCTTTTCTGTAGTAAATTTTTCAAAAATAATTTCTTATTGTCACAAATTTTAAATACGCCGAGGATTGCATTTTCCATAGTAAATTTTTCAAAAAATAATTTTTTGCTGTCGCAAATTTTAAATACGCCGAAGATTGCCTTTTCTATAGTAAATTTTTCAAAAAATAATTTTTTACTGTCGCAAATTTTAAATACGCCCAGGATTGTCTTTTCTATAGTAAAATTTTTCAAAAAATAATTTTTTACTGTCGCAAATTTTAAAAACGTCGAGGATTGCCTTTTCTATAGTAAATTTTTCAAAAAATAATTTTTTACTGTAGCAAATTTTAAATACGCCGAGGATTGCATTTTCTATAGTAAATTTTTCAAAAAATAATTTTTTATTGTTGCAAATTTTAAATACGCCGAGGATTGCCGTTTCTATAGTAAATTTTTCAAAAAATAATTTTTTACTGTCGCAAATTTTAAAAACGTCGAGGATTGCCTTTTCTATAGTAAATTTTTCAAAAAATAGTTTTTTACTGTAGCAAATTTTAAATACGCCGAGGATTGCATTTTCTATAGTAAATTTTCAAAAAATAATTTTTTATTGTTGCAAATTTTAAATACGCCGAGGATTGCCTTTTCTATAGTAAATTTTTCAAAAAATAATTTTTTACTGTCGCAAATTTTAAATACGCCGAGGATTGCCTTTTCTATAGTAAATTTTTCAAAAAATAATTTTTTACTGTCGCAAATTTTAAATACGCCGAGGATTGCCTTTTCCATAGTAAATTTTTCAAAAAATAATTTTTTGCTGTCGCAAATTTTAAATACGCCGAAGATTGCCTTTTCTATAGTAAATTTTTCAAAAAATAATTTTTTTACTGTCGCAAATTTTAAATACGCCGAGGATTGCCTTTTCTGTAGTAAATTTTTCAAAAAATAATTTCTTATTGTCACAAATTTTAAATACGCCGAGGATTGCATTTTCCATAGTAAATTTTTCAAAAAATAATTTTTTGCTGTCGCAAATTTTAAATACGCCGAAGATTGCCTTTTCTATAGTAAATTTTTCAAAAAATAATTTTTTTACTGTAGCAAATTTTAAATACGCCGAGGATTGCATTTTCTATAGTAAATTTTTCAAAAAATTATTTTTTATTGTTGCAAATTTTAAATACGCCGAGGATTGCCTTTTCTATAGTAAATTTTTCAAAAAATAATTTTTTACTGTCGCAAATTTTTAAATACGCCGAGGATTGCCTTTTCTATAGTAAATTTTCAAAAAATAACATTTTACTGTCGCAGATTTTAAAAACGTCGAGATTGCCTTTTCTATAGTAAATTTTTCAAAAATAATTTTTTACTGTCGGAAATTTTAAATACGCCGAGATTGCCTTTTCTATAGTAAATTTTTCAAAAAATAATTTTTTACTGTCGCAAATTTTAAATACGCCGAGGATTGCCTTTTCTATAGTAAATTTTTCAAAAAATAACATTTTACTGTCGCAAATTTTAAAAACGTCGAGGATTGCCTTTTCTATAGTAAATTTTTCAAAAAATAATTTTTTACTGTAGCAAATTTTAAATACGCCGAGGATTGCATTTTCTATAGTAAATTTTTCAAAAAATAATTTTTTATTGTTGCAAATTTTAAATACGCCGAGGATTGCCTTTTCTATAGTAAATTTTTCAAAAAATAATTTTTTACTGTCGCAAATTTTAAATAAATAAGCCGAGGATTGCCTTTTCTATAGTAAATTTTTCAAAAAATAATTTTTTACTGTCGCAAATTTTAAATACGCCGAGGATTGCCTTTTCTATAGTAAATTTTTCAAAAAATAATTTTCTACTGTCGCAAATTTTAAATACGCTGAGGATTGCCTTTTCTATAGTAAATTTTTCAAAAAATAATTTTTTACTGTCGCAAATTTTAAATACGCCGAGGATTGCCTTTTCTATAGTAAATTTTTCAAAAAATAATTTTTTACTGTCGCAAATTTTAAATACGCCCAGGATTGTCTTTTCTATAGTAAATTTTCAAAAAATAATTTTTTATTGTCGCAAATTTTAAATACGCCGAGGATTGCATTTTCTATAATAAATTTTTCAAAAAATAATTTTTTACTGTCGCAAATTTTTAAATACGCCGAGGATTGCCTTTTCTATAGTAAATTTTTCAAAAAATAATTTTTTACTGTCGGAAATTTTAAATACGCCGAGGATTGCCTTTTCTATAGTAAATTTTTAAAAAAATAATTTTTTACTGTCGGAAATTTTAAATACGCCGAGTATTGCCTTTTCTATAGTAAATTTTTCAAAAAATAATTTTTTATTGTCGCAAATTTTAAATACGCCGAGGATTGCATTTTCTATAGTAAATTTTTCAAAAAGTAATTTTTTACTGTCGCAAATTTGAAATACGCCCAGGATTGCCTTTTCTATAGTAAATTTTCAAAAAATAATTTTTTATTGTCGCAAATTTTAAATACGCCGAGGATTGCATTTTCTATAGTAAATTTTTCAAAAAATAATTTTTTACTGTCGGAAATTTTAAATACGCCGAGGATTGCCTTTTCTATAGTAAATTTTTCAAAAAATAATTTTTTACTGTCGGAAATTTTAAATACGCCGAGGATTGCATTTTCTATAGTAAATTTTTCAAAAAATAATTTTTTACTGTCGCAAATTTTAAATACGCCGAGGATTGCCTTTTCTATAGTAAATTTTTCAAAAAATAACATTTTACTGTCGCAAATTTTAAAAACGTCGAGGATTGCCTTTTCTATAGTAAATTTTTCAAAAAATAATTTTTTACTGTAGCAAATTTTAAATACGCCGAGGATTGCATTTTCTATAGTAAATTTTTCAAAAAATAATTTTTTATTGTTGCAAATTTTAAATACGCCGAGGATTGCCTTTTCTATAGTAAATTTTTCAAAAAATAATTTTTTACTGTCGGAAATTTTAAATACGCCGAGGATTGCATTTTCTATAGTAAATTTTTCAAAAAATTATTTTTTACTGTCGCAAATTTTAAATAAGCCGAAGATTGCCTTTTCTATAGTAAATTTTTCAAAAAATAATTTTTTACTGTAGCAAATTTTAAATACGCCGAGGATTGCCTTTTCTATAGTAAATTTTTCAAAAAATAATTTTTTACTGTCGCAAATTTTAAATACGCCGAGGATTGCCTTTTCTATAGTAAATTTTTCAAAAAATAATTTTTTACTGTCGGAAATTTTAAATACGCCGAGGATTGCCTTTTCTATAGTAAATTTTTCAAAAAATAATTTTTTACTGTCGGAAATTTTAAATACGCCGAGGATTGCATTTTCTATAGTAAATTTTTCAAAAAATAATTTTTTACTGTCGCAAATTTTAAATACGCCGAAGATTGCCTTTTCTATAGTAAATTTTTCAAAAAATAATTTTTTACTGTAGCAAATTTTAAATACGCCGAGGATTGCATTTTCTATAGTAAATTTTTCAAAAAATAATTTTTTACTGTCGCAAATTTTAAATACGCCGAAGATTGCCTTTTCTATAGTAAATTTTTCAAAAAATAATTTTTTACTGTAGCAAATTTTAAATACGCCGAGGATTGCATTTTCTATAGTAAATTTTTCAAAAAATAATTTTTTATTGTTGCAAATTTTAAATACGCCGAGGATTGCCTTTTCTATAGTAAATTTTTCAAAAAATAATTTTTTACTGTCGCAAATTTTAAATACGCCGAGGATTGCCTTTTCTATAGTAAATTTTTCAAAAAATAACATTTTACTGTCGCAGATTTTAAAAACGTCGAGGATTGCCTTTTCTATAGTAAATTTTTCAAAAAATAATTTTTTACTGTCGGAAATTTTAAATACGCCGAGGATTGCCTTTTCTATAGTAAATTTTTCAAAAAATAATTTTTTACTGTCGCAAATTTTAAATACGCCGAGGATTGCCTTTTCTATAGTAAATTTTTCAAAAAATAACATTTTACTGTCGCAAATTTTAAAAACGTCGAGGATTGCCTTTTCTATAGTAAATTTTTCAAAAAATAATTTTTTACTGTAGCAAATTTTAAATACGCCGAGGATTGCATTTTCTATAGTAAATTTTTCAAAAAATAATTTTTTATTGTTGCAAATTTTAAATACGCCGAGGATTGCCTTTTCTATAGTAAATTTTTCAAAAAATAATTTTTTACTGTCGCAAATTTTAAATACGCCGAGGATTGCCTTTTCTATAGTAAATTTTTCAAAAAATAATTTTTTACTGTCGCAAATTTTAAATACGCCGAGGATTGCCTTTTCTATAGTAAATTTTTCAAAAAATAATTTTCTACTGTCGCAAATTTTAAATACGCTGAGGATTGCCTTTTCTATAGTAAATTTTTCAAAAAATAATTTTTTACTGTCGCAAATTTTAAATACGCCGAGGATTGCCTTTTCTATAGTAAATTTTTCAAAAAATAATTTTTTACTGTCGCAAATTTTAAATACGCCCAGGATTGTCTTTTCTATAGTAAATTTTCAAAAAATAATTTTTTATTGTCGCAAATTTTAAATACGCCGAGGATTGCATTTTCTATAATAAATTTTTCAAAAAATAATTTTTTACTGTCGCAAATTTTAAATACGCCGAGGATTGCCTTTTCTATAGTAAATTTTTCAAAAAATAATTTTTTACTGTCGGAAATTTTAAATACGCCGAGGATTGCCTTTTCTATAGTAAATTTTTAAAAAAATAATTTTTTACTGTCGGAAATTTTAAATACGCCGAGTATTGCCTTTTCTATAGTAAATTTTTCAAAAAATAATTTTTTATTGTCGCAAATTTTAAATACGCCGAGGATTGCATTTTCTATAGTAAATTTTTCAAAAAGTAATTTTTTACTGTCGCAAATTTGAAATACGCCCAGGATTGCCTTTTCTATAGTAAATTTTCAAAAAATAATTTTTTATTGTCGCAAATTTTAAATACGCCGAGGATTGCATTTTCTATAGTAAATTTTTCAAAAAATAATTTTTTACTGTCGGAAATTTTAAATACGCCGAGGATTGCCTTTTCTATAGTAAATTTTTCAAAAAATAATTTTTTACTGTCGGAAATTTTAAATACGCCGAGGATTGCATTTTCTATAGTAAATTTTTCAAAAAATAATTTTTTACTGTCGCAAATTTTAAATACGCCGAGGATTGCCTTTTCTATAGTAAATTTTTCAAAAAATAACATTTTACTGTCGCAAATTTTAAAAACGTCGAGGATTGCCTTTTCTATAGTAAATTTTTCAAAAAATAATTTTTTACTGTAGCAAATTTTAAATACGCCGAGGATTGCATTTTCTATAGTAAATTTTTCAAAAAATAATTTTTTATTGTTGCAAATTTTAAATACGCCGAGGATTGCCTTTTCTATAGTAAATTTTTCAAAAAATAATTTTTTACGGTCGCAAATTTTAAATACGCCGAGGATTGCCTTTTCTATAGTAAATTTTTCAAAAAATAATTTTTTACTGTCGCAAATTTTAAATACGCCGATGATTGCCTTTTCTATAGTAAATTTTTCAAAAAATAATTTTTTACTGTCGCAAATTTTAAATACGCCCAGGATTGCCTTTTCTATAGTAAATGTTCAAAAAATAATTTTTTATTGTCGCAAATGTTAAATACGAAGATGATTGCATTTTCTATAGTAAATTTTCAACAAATACTTTATTAATGTCGCAAATTTTAACTACGCCGAGGATTGCATTTTCTATAGTAAATTTTTCAAAAAATAATTTTTTACTGTCGCAAATTTTAAAAACGTCGAGGATTGCCTTTTCTATAGTAAATTTTTCAAAAAATAATTTTTTACTGTAGCAAATTTTAAATACGCCGAGGATTGCCTTTTCTATAGTAAATTTTTCAAAAAATAATTTTTTATTGTCGCAAATTTTAAATACGCCGAGGATTGCATTTTCTATAGTAAATTTTTCAAAAAATAATTTTTTACTGTCGCAAATTTTAAATACGCCGAGGATTGCCTTTTCTATAGTAAATTTTTCAAAAAATAATTTTTTACTGTCGGAAAATTTAAATACGCCGAGGATTGCCTTTTCTATAGTAAATTTTTCAAAAAATAATTTTTTACTGTCGGAAATTTTAAATACGCCGAGTATTGCCTTTTCTATAGTAAATTTTTCAAAAAATAATTTTTTATTGTCGCAAATTTTAAATACGCCGAGGATTGCATTTTCTATAGTAAATTTTTCAAAAAATAATTTTTTACTGTCGCAAATTTGAAATACGCCCAGGATTGCACTTTCTATAGTAAATTTTCAAAAAATAATTTTTTATTGTCGCAAATTTTAAATACGCCGAGGATTGCATTTTCTATAGTAAATTTTCAAAAAATAATTTTTTACTGTCGGAAATTTTAAAAACGCCGAGGATTGCCTTTTCTATAGTAAATTTTCAAAAAATAATTTTTTACTGTCGGAAATTTTAAATACGCCGAGGATTGCATTTTCTATAGTAAATTTTTCAAAAAATAATTTTTTACTGTTGCAAATTTTAAATACTCCGAGGATTGCCTTTTCTATAGTAAATTTTTCAAAAAATAACATTTTACTGTCGCAAATTTTAAAAACGTCGAGGATTGCCTTTTCTATAGTAAATTTTTCAAAAAATAATTTTTTACTGTAGCAAATTTTAAATACGCCGAGGATTGCATTTTCTATAGTAAATTTTTCAAAAAATAATTTTTTATTGTTGCAAATTTTAAATACGCCGAGGATTGCCTTTTCTACAGTATTTTTCAAAAAATAATTTTTTACTGTCGCAAATTTTAAATACGCCGAGGATTGCCTCTTCTATAGTAAATTTTTCAAAAAATAATTTTTTACTGTGTCGCAAATTTTAAATACGCCCAGGATTGCCTTTTCTATAGTAAATTTTCAAAAAATAATTTTTTATTGTCGCAAATGTTAAATACGAAGATGATTGTATTTTCTATAGTATATTTTCAAAAAATAATTTTTTACTGTCGCAAATTTTAAATACTCCGAGGATTGCCTTTTCTATAGTAAATTTTTCAAAAAATAACATTTTACTGTCGCAAATTTTAAAAACGTCGAGGATTGCCTTTTCTATAGTAAATTTTTCAAAAATAATTTTTTACTGTAGCAAATTTTAAATACGCCGAGGATTGCATTTTCTATAGTAAATTTTTCAAAAAATAATTTTTTATTGTTGCAAATTTTAAATACGCCGAGGATTGCCTTTTCTATAGTAAATTTTTCAAAAAATAATTTTTTACTGTCGCAAATTTTAAATACGCCGAGGATTGCCTTTTCTATAGTATTTTTCAAAAAATAATTTTTTACTGTCGCAAATTTTAAATACGCCGAGGATTGCCTCTTCTATAGTAAATTTTTCAAAAAATAATTTTTTACTGTCGCAAATTTTAAATACGCCCAGGATTGCCTTTTCTATAGTAAATTTTCAAAAAATAATTTTTTATTGTCGCAAATGTTAAATACGAAGATGATTGCATTTTCTATAGTATATTTTCAAAAAATAATTTTTTATTGTCGCAAATTTTAAATACGCCGAGGATTGCATTTTCTATAGTAAATTTTTCGAAAAATAATTTTTTACTGTGGCAAATTTTAAATACGCCGAGGATTGCCTTTTCTATAGTAAATTTTTCAAAAAATAATTTTTTAATGTCGGAAATTTTAAATACGCCGAGTATTGCCTTTTCTATAGTAAATTTTTCAAAAAATAATTTTTTACTGTCGCAAATTTGAAATACGCCCAGGATTGCCTTTTCTATAGTAAATTTTCAAAAAATAATTTTTTATTGTCGCAAATTTTAAATACGCCGAGGATTGCATTTTCTATAGTAAATTTTTCAAAAAATTATTTTTTATTGTTGCAAATTTTAAATACGCCGAGGATTGCCTTTTCTATAGTAAATTTTCAAAAAATAATTTTTTATTGTCGCAAATGTTAAATACGAAGATGATTGCATTTTCTATAGTATATTTTCAAAAAATAATTTTTTATTGTCGCAAATTTTAAATACGCCGAGGATTGCATTTTCTATAGTAAATTTTTCAAAAATAATTTTTTACTGTCGGAAATTTTAAATACGCCGAGGATTGCATTTTCTATAGTAAATTTTTCAAAAAATAATTTTTTACTGTCGCAAATTTTAAATACGCCGAGGATTGCCTTTTCTATAGTAAATTTTTCAAAAAATAACATTTTACTGTCGCAAATTTTAAAAACGTCGAGGATTGCCTTTTCTATAGTAAATTTTTCAAAAAATAATTTTTTACTGTAGCAAATTTTAAATACGCCGAGGATTGCATTTTCTATAGTAAATTTTTCAAAAAATAATTTTTTATTGTTGCAAATTTTAAATACGCCGAGGATTGCCTTTTCTATAGTAAATTTTTCAAAAAATAATTTTTTACGGTCGCAAATTTTAAATACGCCGAGGATTGCCTTTTCTATAGTAAATTTTTCAAAAAATAATTTTTTACTGTCGCAAATTTTAAATACGCCGATGATTGCCTTTTCTATAGTAAATTTTTCAAAAAATAATTTTTTACTGTCGCAAATTTTAAATACGCCCAGGATTGCCTTTTCTATAGTAACTGTTCAAAAAATAATTTTTTATTGTCGCAAATGTTAAATACGAAGATGATTGCATTTTCTATAGTAAATTTTCAACAAATAATTTTTTAATGTCGCAAATTTTAAATACGCCGAGGATTGCATTTTCTATAGTAAATTTTTCAAAAAATAATTTTTTACTGTCGCAAATTTTAAAAACGTCGAGGATTGCCTTTTCTATAGTAAATTTTTCAAAAAATAATTTTTTACTGTAGCAAATTTTAAATACGCCGAGGATTGCCTTTTCTATAGTAAATTTTTCAAAAAATAATTTTTTATTGTCGCAAATTTTAAATACGCCGAGGATTGCATTTTCTATAGTAAATTTTTCAAAAAATAATTTTTTACTGTCGCAAATTTTAAATACGCCGAGGATTGCCTTTTCTATAGTAAATTTTTCAAAAAATAATTTTTTACTGTCGGAAAATTTAAATACGCCGAGGATTGCCTTTTCTATAGTACATTTTTCAAAAAATAATTTTTTACTGTCGGAAATTTTAAATACGCCGAGTATTGCCTTTTCTATAGTAAATTTTTCAAAAAATAATTTTTTATTGTCGCAAATTTTAAATACGCCGAGGATTGCATTTTCTATAGTAAATTTTTCAAAAAATAATTTTTTACTGTCGCAAATTTGAAATACGCCCAGGATTGCACTTTCTATAGTAAATTTTCAAAAAATAATTTTTTATTGTCGCAAATTTTAAATACGCCGAGGATTGCATTTTCTATAGTAAATTTTTCAAAAAATAATTTTTTACTGTCGGAAATTTTAAAAACGCCGAGGATTGCCTTTTCTATAGTAAATTTTTCAAAAAATAATTTTTTACTGTCGGAAATTTTAAATACGCCGAGGATTGCATTTTCTATAGTAAATTTTTCAAAAAATAATTTTTTACTGTCGCAAATTTTAAATACTCCGAGGATTGCCTTTTCTATAGTAAATTTTTCAAAAAATAACATTTTACTGTCGCAAATTTTAAAAACGTCGAGGATTGCCTTTTCTATAGTAAATTTTTCAAAAAATAATTTTTTACTGTAGCAAATTTTAAATACGCCGAGGATTGCATTTTCTATAGTAAATTTTTCAAAAAATAATTTTTTATTGTTGCAAATTTTAAATACGCCGAGGATTGCCTTTTCTATAGTAAATTTTTCAAAAAATAATTTTTTACTGTCGCAAATTTTAAATACGCCGAGGATTGCCTTTTCTATAGTATTTTTCAAAAAATAATTTTTACTGTCGCAAATTTTAAATACGCCGAGGATTGCCTCTTCTATAGTAAATTTTTCAAAAAATAATTTTTTACTGTCGCAAATTTTAAATACGCCCAGGATTACCTTTTCTATAGTAAATTTTCAAAAAATAATTTTTTATTGTCGCAAATGTTAAATACGAAGATGATTGCATTTTCTATAGTATATTTTCAAAAAATAATTTTTTATTGTCGCAAATTTTAAATACGCCGAGGATTGCATTTTCTATATTAAATTTTTCAAAAAATAATTTTTTACTGTCGCAAATTTTAAATACGCCGAGGATTGCCTTTTCTATAGTAAATTTTTCAAAAAATAATTTTTTACTGTCGCAAATTTTAAATACGCCGAGGATTGCCTTTTCTATAGTAAATTTTTCAAAAAATAATTTTTTACTGTCGGAAATTTTAAATACGCCGAGTATTGCCTTTTCTATAGTAAATTTTTCAAAAAATAATTTTTTATTGTCGCAAATTTTAAATACGCCGAGGATTGCATTTTCTATAGTAAATTTTTCAAAAAATAATTTTTTACTGTCGCAAATTTGAAATACGCCCAGGATTGCCTTTTCTATAGTAAATTTTCAAAAATAATTTTTTATTGTCGCAAATTTTAAATACGCCGAGGATTGCATTTTCTATAGTAAATTTTTCAAAAAATAATTTTTTACTGTCGGAAATTTTAAATACGCCGAGGATTGCCTTTTCTATAGTAAATTTTTCAAAAAATAATTTTTTAATGTCGCAAATTTTAAATACGACCAGGATTGCCTTTTCTATAGTAAATTTTTCAAAAAATAATTTTTTATTGTCGCAAATTTTAAATACGCCGAGGATTGCATTTTCTATAGTAAATTTTTCAAAAAATAATTTTTTACTGTCGCAAATTTTAAATACGCCGAGGATTGCCTTTTCTATAGTAAATTTTTCAAAAAATAATTTTTTAATGTCGCAAATTTTAAATACGACCAGGATTGCCTTTTCTATAGTAAATTTTTCAAAAAATAATTTTTTATTGTCGCAAATTTTAAATACGCCGAGGATTGCATATTCTATAGTAAATTTTTCAAAAAATATTTTTTACTGTCGCAAATTTTAAATACGCCGAGGATTGCCTTTTCTATAGTAAATTTTTCAAAAAATAATTTTTTACTGTCGGAAATTTTAAATACGCCGATTATTGCCTTTTCTATAGTAAATTTTTCAAAAAATAATTTTTTATTGTCGCAAATTTTAAATACGCCGAGGATTGCATTTTCTATAGTAAATTTTTCAAAAAATAATTTTTTACTGTCGCAAATTTGAAATACGCCCAGGATTGCCTTTTCTATAGTAAATTTTCAAAAAATAATTTTTTATTGTCGCAAATTTTAAATACGCCGAGGATTGCATTTTCTATAGTAAATTTTTCAAAAAATAATTTTTTACTGTCGGAAATTTTAAATACGCCGAGGATTGCCTTTTCTATAGTAAATTTTTCAAAAAATAATTTTTTACTGTCGGAAATTTTAAATACGCCGAGGATTGCATTTTCTATAGTAAATTTTTCAAAAAATAATTTTTTACTGTCGCAAATTTTAAATACGCCGAGGATTGCCTTTTCTATAGTAAATTTTTCAAAAAATAACATTTTACTGTCGCATATTTTAAAAACGTCGAGGATTGCCTTTTCTATAGTAAATTTTTCAAAAAATAATTTTTTACTGTAGCAAATTTTAAATACGCCGAGGATTGCCTTTTCTATAGTAAATTTTTCAAAAAATAACATTTTACTGTCGCAAATTTTAAAAGCGTCGAGGATTGCCTTTTCTATAGTAAATTTTCCAAAAAATAATTTTTTACTGTCGCAAATTTTAAATACGCCGAGGATTGCCTTTTCTATAGTAAATTTTTCAAAAAATAATTTTTTACTGTCGCAAATTTTAAATACGCCGAGGATTGCCTTTTCTATAGTAAATTTTTCAAGAAATAATTTTTTACTGTCGCAAATTTTAAATACGCCCAGGATTGCCTTTTCTATAGTAAATTTTCAAAAAATAATTTTTTATTGTCGCAAATGTTAAATACGAAGGTGATTGCATTTTCTATAGTAAATTTTCAAAAAATAATTTTTTAATGTCGCAAATTTTAAATACGCCGAGGATTGCATTTTCTATAGTAAATTTTTCAAAAAATAATTTTTTACTGTCGCAAATTTTAAAAACGTCGAGGATTGCCTTTTCTATAGTAAATTTTTCAAAAAATAATTTTTTACTGTAGCAAATTTTAAATACGCCGAGGATTGCCTTTTCTATAGTAAATTTTTCAAAAAATAATTTTTTATTGTCGCAAATTTTAAATACGCCGAGGATTGCATTTTCTATAGTAAATTTTTCAAAAAATAATTTTTTACTGTCGCAAATTTTAAATACGCCGAGGATTGCCTTTTCTATAGTAAATTTTTCAAAAAATAATTTTTTACTGTCGGAAATTTTAAATACGCCGAGGATTGCCTTTTCTATAGTAAATTTTTCAAAAAATAATTTTTTACTGTCGCAAATTTTAAAAACGTCGAGGATTGCCTTTTCTATAGTAAATTTTTCAAAAAATAATTTTTTACTGTAGCAAATTTTAAATACGCCGAGGATTGCCTTTTCTATAGTAAATTTTTCAAAAAATAATTTTTTATTGTCGCAAATTTTAAATACGCCGAGGATTGCATTTTCTATAGTAAATTTTTCAAAAAATAATTTTTTATTGTTGCAAATTTTAAATACGCCGAGGATTGCCTTTTCTATAGTAAATTTTTCAAAAAATAATTTTTTACTGTCGCAAATTTTAAATACGCCGAGGATTGCCTTTTCTATAGTAAATTTTTCAAATCATTTTTTACTGTCGCAAATTTTAAATACGCCGAGGTTTGCCTTTTCCATATTAAATTTTTCAAAAAATAATTTTTTACTGTCGCAAATTTTAAATACGCCGAGGATTGCCTTTTCTATAGTAAATTTTTCAAATCATTTTTTACTGTCGCAAATTTTAAATACGCCGAGGTTTGCCTTTTCCATATTAAATTTTTCAAAAAATAATTTTTTGCTGTCGCAAATTTTAAATACGCCGAAGATTGCCTTTTCTATATTAAATTTTTCAAAAAATAATTTTTTACTGTCGCAAATTTTAAATACGCCGAG
>CAWUPM010000353.1:0-26973 GCA_963924295.1 Dioctria rufipes
ATTTTTTACTGCCGCAAATTTTAAATACGCCGAGGATTGCCTTTTCTATAGTGATTTTGTCAAAAAATAAATTTTTACTGTCGCAAATTTTAAATATACCGAGGATTGCCTTTTCTATAGTGAATTTTTCAAAAAATTAATTTTTGCTGTCGCAAATTTTAAATACGCCCAGGATTGCCTTTTCTATAGTAAATTTTTCAAAAAATAATTTTTTACTGTCGCAAATTCTACATACGCCGAGGATTGCCTTTCCTATAGTGAATTTGTCAAAATAATATTTTTTACGGTCGCAAATTTTAAATACGCCGAGGATTGCATTTTCTATAGTGAATTTGTCAAAATAATATTTTTTACGGTCGCAAATTTTAAATACGCCGAGGATTGCCTTTTCTATAGTAAATTTTTCAAAAAATAATTTTTTACTGTCGCAAATTTTAAATACGCCGAGGATTGCCTTTTCTATAGTAAATTTTTCAAAAAATAATTTTTTACTGTCGCAAATTTTAAATACTCCGAGGATTGCCTTTTCTATAGTGAATTTGTCAAAATAATATTTTTTACCGTCGCAAATTTTAAATACGCCGAGGATTGCCTTTTCTATAGTGAATTTGTCAAAACAATATTTTTTACGGTTGCAAATTTTAAATACGCCGAGGATTGCCTTTTCTATAGGAAATTTTTCAAAAATTAATTTTTTACTGCCGCAAATTTTAAATACGCCGAAGATTGCCTTTTCTATAGTGATTTTGTCAAAAAATAAATTTTTACTGTCGCAAATTTTAAATACGCCGAGGATTGCCTTTTCTATAGTAAATTTTTCAAAAAATAATTTTTTACTGTCGCAAAATTTAAATACGCCGAGGATTGCCTTTTCTATAGTGAATTTGTCAAAAAATAATTTTTTACTGTCGCAAATTTTAAATACGCCGAGGATTGCCTTTTCTATAGTACATTTTTCAAAAAATTATTTTTTACTGTCGCAAATTTTAAATACGCCGAGGATTGCCTTTTCTATAGTAAATTTTTCAAAAAATAATTTTTTATTGTCGCAAATTTTAAATGCGCCGAGGATTGCCTTTTCTATAGTAAATTTTTCACAAAATAATTTTTTACTGTCGCAAATTTTAAATACGCCAAGGATTGCCTTTTCTATAGTAAATTTTTCAAAAAATAATTTTTTACTGCCGCAAATTTTAAATACGCCGAGGATTGCCTTTTCTATGGTAAATTTTTCAAAAAATATTTTTTTACTGTCGCAAAATTTGAATACGCCGAGGATTGCCTTTTCTATAGTGAATTTGTCAAAAAATAATTTTTTGCTGTCGCAAATTTTAAATACGCCGAGGATTGCCTTTTCTATAGTAAATTTTTCAAAAAATAATTTTTTACTATCGCAAATTTTAAATACGCCGAGGATTGCCTTTTCTATAATAAACTTTTCAAAAAATAATTTTTTACTGTCGCAAATTTTAAATACGCCGAGGATTGCCTTTTCTATAGTAAATTTTTCAAAGAATAATTTTTTACTGTCGCAAATTTTAAATACGCCGAGGATTGCCTTTTCCATAGTAAATTTTTCAAAAAATAATTTTTTACTGTCGCAAATTTTAAATACGCCGAGGATTGCCTTTTCTATAGTAAATTTTTCAAAAAATAATTTTTTACTGCCGCAAATTTTAAATACGCCGAGGATTGCCTTTTCTATAGTGATTTTGTCAAAAAATAAATTTTTACTGTCGCAAATTTTAAATATACCGAGGATGGCCTTTTCTATAGTGAATTTTTCAAAAAATTATTTTTTGCTGTCGCAAATTTTAAATACGCCCAGGATTGCCTTTTCTATAGTAAATTTTTCAAAAAATAATTTTTTACTGTCGCAAATTCTACATACGGCGAGGATTGCCTTTCCTATAGTGAATTTGTCAAAATAATATTTTTTACGGTCGCAAATTTTAAATACGCCGAGGATTGCCTTTTCTATAGTAAATTTTTCAAAAAATTATTTTTTACTGTCGCAAATTTTAAATGCGCCGAGGATTGCCTTTTCTATAGTAAATTTTTCACAAAATAATTTTTTACTGTCGCAAATTTTAAATACGCCGAGGATTGCCTTTTCTATAGTAAATTTTTCAAAAAATAATTTTTTACTGCCGCAAATTTTAAATACGCCGAGGATTGCCTTTTCTATAGTGATTTTGTCAAAAAATAAATTTTTACTGTCGCAAATTTTAAATATACCGAGGATTGCCTTTTCTATAGTGAATTTTTCAAAAAATTATTTTTTGCTGTCGCAAATTTTAAATACGCCCAGGATTGCCTTTTCTATAGTAAATTTTTCAAAAAATAATTTTTTACTGTCGCAAATTCTACATACGCCGAGGATTGCCTTTCCTATAGTGAATTTGTCAAAATAATATTTTTTACGGTCGCAAATTTTAAATACGCCGAGGATTGCCTTTTCTATAGTGAATTTGTCAAAATAATATTTTTTACGGTTGCAAATTTTAAATACGCCGAGGATTGCCTTTTCTATAGTAAATTTTTCAAAAAATAATTTTTTACTGCCGCAAATTTTAAATAAGCCGAGGATTGACTTTTCTATAGTGATTTTGTCAAAAAATAAATTTTTACTGTCGCAAATTTTAAATACGCCGAGGATTGCCTTTTCTATAATAAATTTTTCAAAAAATATTTTTTTACTGTCGCAAAATTTAAATACGCCGAGGATTGCCTTTTCTATAGTGAATTTGTCAAAAAATAATTTTTTGCTATGGCAAATTTTAAATACGCCGAGGATTGCCTTTTCTATAGTGAATTTGTCAAAAAGTAATTTTTTACTGTCGCAAATTTTAAATACGCCGAGGATTGCCTTTTCTATAGTAAATTTTTCACAAAATAATTTTTTACTGTCGCAAATTTTAAATACGCCGAGGATTGCCTTTTCTATAGTAAATTTTTCAAAAAATAATTTTTTACTGCCGCAAATTTTAAATACGCCGAGGATTGCCTTTTCTATAGTGATTTTGTCAAAAAATAAATTTTTACTGTCGCAAATTTTAAATATACCGAGGATTGCCTTTTCTATAGTGAATTTTTCAAAAAATTATTTTTTGCTGTCGCAAATTTTAAATACGCCCAGGATTGCCTTTTCTATAGTAAATTTTTCAAAAAATAATTTTTTACTGTCGCAAATTCTACATACGCCGAGGATTGCCTTTCCTATAGTGAATTTGTCAAAATAATATTTTTTACGGTCGCAAATTTTAAATACGCCGAGGACTGCCTTTTCTATAGTGAATTTGTCAAAACAATATTTTTTACGGTTGCAAATTTTAAATACGCCGAGGATTGCCTTTTCTATAGTGATTTTGTCAAAAAATAAATTTTTACTGTCGCAAATTTTAAATATACCGAGGATTGCCTTTTCTATAGTGAATTTTTCAAAAAATTATTTTTTGCTGTCGCAAATTTTAAATACGCCCAGGATTGCCTTTTCTATAGTAAATTTTTCAAAAAATTATTTTTTGCTGTCGCAAATTTTAAATACGCCCAGGATTGCCTTTTCTATAGTAAATTTTTCAAAAAATAATTTTTTACTGTTGCAAATTTTAAATACGCCGAGGATTGCCTTTTCTATAGTAAATTTTTCAAAAAATAATTTTTTACGATCGCAAATTTTAAATACGCCGAGGATTGCCTTTTCTATAGTGAATTTCTCAAAAAATTATTTTTTACGGTCGGAAATTTTTAATACGCCGAGGATTGCCTTTTCTATAGTAAATTTTTCAAAAAATATTTTTTTACTGTCGCAAAATTTAAATACGCCGAGGATTGCCTTTTCTATAGTGAATTTGTCAAAAAATAATTTTTTGCTGTCGCAAATTTTAAATACGCCGAGGATTGCCTTTTCTATAGTGAATTTCTCAAAAAATTATTTTTTACGGTCGCAAATTTTTAATACGCCGAAGATTGCCTTTTCTATAGTAAATTTTTCAAAAAATTATTTTTTACTGTCGCAAATTTTAAATACGCCGAGGATTGCCTTTTCTATAGTAAATTTTTCAAAAAATAATTTTTTACTGTCGCAAATTTTAAATGCGCCGAGGATTGCCTTTTCTATAGTAAATTTTTCAAAAAGTAATTTTTTACTGACGCAAATTTTAAAAACGCCGAGGATTGCCTTTTCTATAGTAAATTTTTCAAAAAATAATTTTTTACTGCCGCAAATTTTAAATACGCCGAGGATTGCCTTTTCTATAGTGATTTTGTCAAAAAATAAATTTTTACTGTCGCAAATTTTAAATATACCGAGGATAGCCTTTTCTATAGTGAATTTTTCAAAAAATTATTTTTTGCTGTCGCAAATTTTAAATACGCCCAGGATTGCCTTTTCTATAGTAAATTTTTCAAAAAATAATTTTTTACTGTCGCAAATTCTACATACGCCGAGGATTGCCTTTCCTATAGTGAATTTGTCAAAACAAATATTTTTTACGGTCGCAAATTTTAAATACGCCGAGGATTGCCTTTTCTATAGTAAATTTTTCAAAAAATTATTTTTTACTGTCGCAAATTTTAAATGCGCCGAGGATTGCCTTTTCTATAGTAAATTTTTCACAAAATAATTTTTTACTGTCGCAAATTTTAAATACGCCGAGGATTGCCTTTTCTATAGTAAATTTTTCAAAAAATAATTTTTTACTGCCGCAAATTTTAAATACGCCGAGGATTGCCTTTTCTATAGTGATTTTGTCAAAAAATAAATTTTTACTGTCGCACATTTTAAATATACCGAGGATTGCCTTTTCTATAGTGAATTTTTCAAAAAATTATTTTTTGCTGTCGCAAGTTTTCAATACGCCCAGGATTGCCTTTTCTATAGTAAATTTTTCAAAAAATAATTTTTTACTGTCGCAAATTCTACATACGCCGAGGATTGCCTTTCCTATAGTGAATTTGTCTAAATAATATTTTTTACGGTTGCAAATTTTAAATACGCCGAGGATTGCCTTTTCTATAGTAAATTTTTCAAAAAATAATTTTTTACTGCCGCAAATTTTAAATACGCCGAGGATTGCCTTTTCTATAGTGATTTTGTCAAAAAATAAATTTTTACTGTCGCAAATTTTAAACACGCCGAGGATTGCCTTTTCTATAGTAAATTTTTCAAAAAATATTTTTTACTGTCGCAAAATTTAAATACGCCGAGGATTGCCTTTTCTATAGTGAATTTGTCAAAAAATAATTTTTTGCTGTCGCAAATTTTAAATACGCCGAGGATTGCCTTTTCTATAGTGAATTTCCCAAAAAATTATTTTTTACGGTCGCAAATTTTTAATAAGCCGAAGATTGCCTTTTCTATAGTAAATTTTTCAAAAAATTATTTTTTACTGTCGCAAATTTTAAATACGCCGAGGATTGCCTTTTCTATAGTAAATTTTTCAAAAAATAATTTTTTACTCTCGCAAATTTTAAATGCGCCGAGGATTGCCTTTTCTATAGTAAATTTTTCAAAAAGTAATTTTTTACTGACGCAAATTTTAAATACGCCGAGGATTTCCTTTTCTATAGTAAATTTTTCAAAAAATAATTTTTTACTGCCGCAAATTTTAAATACGCCGAGGATTGCCTTTTCTATAGTGATTTTGTCAAAAAATAAATAAATAAAATAAATTTTAAATATACCGAGGATTGCCTTTTCTATAGTGAATTTTTCAAAAAATTATTTTTTGCTGTCGCAAATTTTCAATACGCCCAGGATTGCCTTTTCTATAGTAAATTTTTCAAAAAATAATTTTTTACTGTCGCAAATTCTACATACGCCGAGGATTGCCTTTCCTATAGTGAATTTGTCAAAATAATATTTTTTACGGTTGCAAATTTTAAATACGCCGAGGATTGCCTTTTCTATAGTAAATTTTTCAAAAAATAATTTTTTACTGCCGCAAATTTTAAATACGCCGAGGATTGCCTTTTCTATAGTGATTTTGTCAAAAAATAAATTTTTACTGTCGAAAATTTTAAATACGCCGAGGATTGCCTTTTCTATAGTAAATTTTTCAAAAAATATTTTTTACTGTTGCAAAATTTAAATACGCCGAGGATTGCCTTTTCTATAGTGAATTTGTCAAAAAATAATTTTTTGCTCTCGCAAATTTTAAATACGCCGAGGATTGCCTTTTCTATAGTGATTTTGTCAAAAAATAAATTTTTACTGATGCAAATTTTAAATATACCGAGGATTGCCCTTTCTATAGTGAATTTCTCAAAAAATTATTTTTTACGGTCGCAAATTTTTAATAAGCCGAAGATTGCCTTTTCTATAGTAAATTTTTCAAAAAATTATTTTTTACTGTCGCAAATTTTAAATACGCCGAGGATTGCCTTTTCTATAGTAAATTTTTCAAAAAATAATTTTTTACTCTCGCAAATTTTAAATGCGCCGAGGATTGCCTTTTCTATAGTAAATTTTTCAAAAAGTAATTTTTTACTGACGCAAATTTTAAATACGCCGAGGATTTCCTTTTCTATAGTAAATTTTTCAAAAAATAATTTTTTACTGCCGCAAATTTTAAATACGCCGAGGATTGCCTTTTCTATAGTGATTTTGTCAAAAAATAAATTTTTACTGATGCAAATTTTAAATATACCGAGGATTGCCCTTTCTATAGTGAATTTTTCAAAAAATTGTTTTTTGCTGTCGCAAATTTTAAATACGCCCAGGATTGCCTTTTCTATAGTAAATTTTTCAAAAAATTATTTTTTGCTGTCGCAAATTTTAAATACGCCCAGGATTGCCTTTTCTATAGTAAATTTTTCAAAAAATAATTTTTTACTGTCGCAAATTTTAAATACGCCGAGGATTGCCTTTTCTATAGTAAATATTTCAAAAAATAATTTTTTACGATCGCAAATTTTAAATACGCCGAGGATTGCATTTTCTATAGTGAATTTCTCAAAAAATTATTTTTTACGGTCGCAAATTTTTAATACGCCGAGGATTGCCTTTTCTATAGTAAATTTTTCAAAAAATATTTTTTTACTGTCGCAAAATTTAAATACGCCGAGGATTGCCTTTTCTATAGTGAATTTGTCAAAAAATAATTTTTTGCTGTCGCAAATTTTAAATACGCCGAGGATTGCCTTTTCTATAGTGAATTTCTCAAAAAATTATTTTTTACGGTCGCAAATTTTTAATACGCCGAAGATTGCCTTTTCTATAGTAAATTTTTCAAAAAATTATTTTTTTACTGTCGCAAATTTTAAATGCGCCGAGAATTGCCTTTTCTATAGTAAATTTTTCACAAAATAATTTTTTACTGTCGCAAATTTTAAATACGCCGAGGATTGCCTTTTCTATAGTAAATTTTTCAAAAAATAATTTTTTACTGCCGCAAATTTTAAATACGCCGAGGATTGCCTTTTCTATAGTGATTTTGTCAAAAAATAAATTTTTACTGTCGCAAATTTTAAATATACCGAGGATTGCCTTTTCTATAGTGAATTTTTCAAAAAATTATTTTTTGCTGTCGCAAATTTTAAATACGCCCAGGATTGCCTTTTCTATAGTAAATTTTTCAAAAAATAATTTTTTACTGTCGCAAATTCTACATACGCCGAGGATTGCCTTTCCTATAGTGAATTTGTCAAAATAATATTTTTTACGGTCGCAAATTTTAAATACGCCGAGGACTGCCTTTTCTATAGTGAATTTTTCAAAACAATATTTTTTACGGTTGCAAATTTTAAATACGCCGAGGATTGCCTTTTCTATAGTAAATTTTTCAAAAAATAATTTTTTACTGCCGCAAATTTTAAATACGCCGAGGATTGCCTTTTCTATAGTGATTTTGTCAAAAAATAAATTTTTACTGTCGCAAATTTTAAATATACCGAGGATTGCCTTTTCTATAGTGAATTTTTCAAAAAATTATTTTTTGCTGTCGCAAATTTTAAATACGCCCAGGATTGCCTTTTCTATAGTAAATTTTTCAAAAAATAATTTTTTACTGTCGCAAATTCTACATACGCCGAGGATTGCCTTTCCTATAGTGAATTTGTCAAAATAATATTTTTTACGGTCGCAAATTTTAAATACGCCGAGGATTGCCTTTTCTATAGTAAATTTTTCAAAAAATTATTTTTTACTGTCGCAAATTTTAAATGCGCCGAGGATTGCCTTTTCTATAGTAAATTTTTCACAAAATAATTTTTTACTGTCGCAAATTTTAAATACGCCGAGGATTGCCTTTTCTATAGTAAATTTTTCAAAAAATAATTTTTTACTGCCGCAAATTTTAAATACGCCGAGGATTGCCTTTTCTATAGTGATTTTGTCAAAAAATAAATTTTTACTGTCGCAAATTTTAAATATACCGAGGATTGCCTTTTCTATAGTGAATTTTTCAAAAAATTATTTTTTGCTGTCGCAAATTTTAAATACGCCCAGGATTGCCTTTTCTATAGTAAATTTTTCAAAAAATAATTTTTTACTGTCGCAAATTCTACATACGCCGAGGATTGCCTTTCCTATAGTGAATTTGTCAAAATAATATTTTTTACGGTCGCAAATTTTAAATACGCCGAGGATTGCCTTTTCTATAGTGAATTTGTCAAAATAATATTTTTTACGGTTGCAAATTTTAAATACGCCGAGGATTGCCTTTTCTATAGTAAATTTTTCAAAAAATAATTTTTTACTGCCGCAAATTTTAAATACGCCGAGGATTGACTTTTCTATAGTGATTTTGTCAAAAAATAAATTTTTACTGTCGCAAATTTTAAATACGCCGAGGATTGCCTTTTCTATAATAAATTTTTCAAAAAATATTTTTTTACTGTCGCAAAATTTAAATACGCCGAGGATTGCCTTTTCTATAGTGAATTTGTCAAAAACTAATTTTTTGCTATCGCAAATTTTAAATACGCCGAGGATTGCCTTTTCTATAGTGAATTTGTCAAAAAGTAATTTTTTACTGTCGCAAATTTTAAATACGCCGAGGATTGCCTTTTCTATAGTAAATTTTTCACAAAATAATTTTTTACTGTCGCAAATTTTAAATACGCCGAGGATTGCCTTTTCTATAGTAAATTTTTCAAAAAATAATTTTTTACTGCCGCAAATTTTAAATACGCCGAGGATTGCCTTTTCTATAGTGATTTTGTCAAAAAATAAATTTTTACTGTCGCAAATTTTAAATATACCGAGGATTGCCTTTTCTATAGTGAATTTTTCAAAAAATTATTTTTTGCTCTCGCAAATTTTAAATACGCCCAGGATTGCCTTTTCTATAGTAAATTTTTCAAAAAATAATTTTTTACTGTCGCAAATTCTACATACGCCGAGGATTGCCTTTCCTATAGTGAATTTGTCAAAATAATATTTTTTACGGTCGCAAATTTTACATACGCCGAGGACTGCCTTTTCTATAGTGAATTTGTCAAAACAATATTTTTTACGGTTGCAAATTTTAAATACGCCGAGGATTGCCTTTTCTATAGTAAATTTTTCAAAAAATAATTTGTTACTGCCGCAAATTTTAAATACGCCGAGGATTGCCTTTTCTATAGTGATTTTGTCAAAAAATAAATTTTTACTGTCGCAAATTTTAAATATACCGAGGATTGCCTTTTCTATAGTGAATTTTTTAAAAAATTATTTTTTGCTGTCGCAAATTTTAAATACGCCCAGGATTGCCTTTCTATAGTAAATTTTTCAAAAAATAATTTTTTACTGTCGCAAATTCTACATACGCCGAGGATTGCCTTTCCTATAGTGAATTTGTCAAAATAATATTTTTTACGGTCGCAAATTTTAAATACGCCGAGGATTGCCTTTTCTATAGTAAATTTTTCAAAAAATTATTTTTTACTGTCGCAAATTTTAAATGCGCCGAGGATTGCCTTTTCTATAGTAAATTTTTCACAAAATAATTTTTTACTGTCGCAAATTTTAAATACGCCGAGGATTGCCTTTTCTATAGTAAATTTTTCAAAAAATAATTTTTTACTGCCGCAAATTTTAAATACGCCGAGGATTGCCTTTTCTATAGTGATTTTGTCAAAAAATAAATTTTTACTGTCGCAAATTTTAAATATACCGAGGATTGCCTTTTCTATAGTGAATTTTTCAAAAAATTATTTTTTGCTGTCGCAAATTTTAAATACGCCCAGGATTGCCTTTTCTATAGTAAATTTTTCAAAAAATAATTTTTTACTGTCGCAAATTCTACATACGCCGAGGATTGCCTTTCCTATAGTGAATTTGTCAAAATAATATTTTTTACGGTCGCAAATTTTAAATACGCCGAGGATTGCATTTTCTATAGTGAATTTGTCAAAATAATATTTTTTACGGTTGCAAATTTTAAATACGCCGAGGATTGCCTTTTCTATAGTAAATTTTTCAAAAAATAATTTTTTACTGCCGCAAATTTTAAATACGCCGAGGATTGACTTTTCTATAGTGATTTTGTCAAAAAATAAATTTTTGCTATCGCAAATTTTAAATACGCCGAGGATTGCCTTTTCTATAGTGAATTTCTCAAAAAATTATTTTTTACGGTCGCAAATTTTTAATACGCCGAAGATTGCCTTTTCTATAGTAAATTTTTCAAAAAATTATTTTTTACTGTCGCAAATTTTAAATACGCCGAGGATTGCCTTTTCTATAGTAAATTTTTCAAAAAATAATTTTTTACTGCCGCAAATTTTAAATACGCCGAGGATTGCCTTTTCTATAGTGATTTTGTCAAAAAATAAATTTTTACTGTCGCAAATTTTAAATATACCGAGGATTGCCTTTTCTATAGTGAATTTTTCAAAAAATTATTTTTTGCTGTCGCAAATTTTAAATACGCCCAGGATTGCCTTTTCTATAGTAAATTTTTCAAAAAATTATTTTTTGCTGTCGCAAATTTTAAATACGCCCAGGATTGCCTTTTCTATAGTAAATTTTTCAAAAAATAATTTTTTACTGTTGCAAATTTTAAATACGCCGAGGATTGCCTTTTCTATAGTAAATTTTTCAAAAAATAATTTTTTACGATCGCAAATTTTAAATACGCCGCGGATTGCCTTTTCTATAGTGAATTTCTCAAAAAATTATTTTTTACGGTCGGAAATTTTTAATACGCCGAGGATTGCCTTTTCTATAGTGAATTTGTCAAAATAATATTTTTTTACGGTCGCAAATTTTAAATACGCCGAGGATTGCCTTTTCTATAGTAAATTTTACAAAAAATTATTTTTTACTGTCGCAAATTTTAAATGCGCCGAGGATTGCCTTTTCTATAGTAAATTTTTCACAAAATAATTTTTTACTGTCGCAAATTTTAAATACGCCGAGGATTGCCTTTTCTATAGTAAATTTTTCAAAAAATAATTTTTTACTGCCGCAAATTTTAAATACGCCGAGGATTGCCTTTTCTATAGTGATTTTGTCAAAAAATAAATTTTTACTGTCGCAAATTTTAAATATACCGAGGATTGCCTTTTCTATAGTGAATTTTTCAAAAAATTATTTTTTGCTGTCGCAAATTTTAAATACGCCCAGGATTGCCTTTTCTATAGTAAATTTTTCAAAAAATAATTTTTTACTGTCGCAAATTCTACATACGCCGAGGATTGCCTTTCCTATAGTGAATTTGTCAAAATAATATTTTTTACGGTCGCAAATTTTAAATACGCCGAGGATTGCCTTTTCTATAGTAAATTTTTCAAAAAATTATTTTTTACTGTCGCAAATTTTAAATGCGCCGAGGATTGCCTTTTCTATAGTAAATTTTTCACAAAATAATTTTTTACTGTCGCAAATTTTAAATACGCCGAGGATTGCCTTTTCTATAGTAAATTTTTCAAAAAATAATTTTTTACTGCCGCAAATTTTAAATACGCCGAGGATTGCCTTTTCTATAGTGATTTTGTCAAAAAATAAATTTTTACTGTCGCAAATTTTAAATATACCGAGGATTGCCTTTTCTATAGTGAATTTTTCAAAAAATTAATTTTTGCTGTCGCAAATTTTAAATACGCCCAGGATTGCCTTTTCTATAGTAAATTTTTCAAAAAATAATTTTTTACTGTCGCAAATTCTACATACGCCGAGGATTGCCTTTCCTATAGTGAATTTGTCAAAATAATATTTTTTACGGTCGCAAATTTTAAATACGCCGAGGATTGCATTTTCTATAGTGAATTTGTCAAAATAATATTTTTTACGGTCGCAAATTTTAAATACGCCGAGGATTGCCTTTTCTATAGTAAATTTTTCAAAAAATAATTTTTTACTGTCGCAAATTTTAAATACGCCGAGGATTGCCTTTTCTATAGTAAATTTTTCAAAAAATAATTTTTTACTGTCGCAAATTTTAAATACTCCGAGGATTGCCTTTTCTATAGTGAATTTGTCAAAATAATATTTTTTACCGTCGCAAATTTTAAATACGCCGAGGATTGCCTTTTCTATAGTGAATTTGTCAAAACAATATTTTTTACGGTTGCAAATTTTAAATACGCCGAGGATTGCCTTTTCTATAGGAAATTTTTCAAAAATTAATTTTTTACTGCCGCAAATTTTAAATACGCCGAAGATTGCCTTTTCTATAGTGATTTTGTCAAAAAATAAATTTTTACTGTCGCAAATTTTAAATACGCCGAGGATTGCCTTTTCTATAGTAAATTTTTCAAAAAATAATTTTTTACTGTCGCAAAATTTAAATACGCCGAGGATTGCCTTTTCTATAGTGAATTTGTCAAAAAATAATTTTTTACTGTCGCAAATTTTAAATACGCCGAGGATTGCCTTTTCTATAGTACATTTTTCAAAAAATTATTTTTTACTGTCGCAAATTTTAAATACGCCGAGGATTGCCTTTTCTATAGTAAATTTTTCAAAAAATAATTTTTTATTGTCGCAAATTTTAAATGCGCCGAGGATTGCCTTTTCTATAGTAAATTTTTCACAAAATAATTTTTTACTGTCGCAAATTTTAAATACGCCAAGGATTGCCTTTTCTATAGTAAATTTTTCAAAAAATAATTTTTTACTGCCGCAAATTTTAAATACGCCGAGGATTGCCTTTTCTATGGTAAATTTTTCAAAAAATATTTTTTTACTGTCGCAAAATTTGAATACGCCGAGGATTGCCTTTTCTATAGTGAATTTGTCAAAAAATAATTTTTTGCTGTCGCAAATTTTAAATACGCCGAGGATTGCCTTTTCTATAGTAAATTTTTCAAAAAATAATTTTTTACTATCGCAAATTTTAAATACGCCGAGGATTGCCTTTTCTATAATAAACTTTTCAAAAAATAATTTTTTACTGTCGCAAATTTTAAATACGCCGAGGATTGCCTTTTCTATAGTAAATTTTTCAAAGAATAATTTTTTACTGTCGCAAATTTTAAATACGCCGAGGATTGCCTTTTCCATAGTAAATTTTTCAAAAAATAATTTTTTACTGTCGCAAATTTTAAATACGCCGAGGATTGCCTTTTCTATAGTAAATTTTTCAAAAAATAATTTTTTACTGTCGCAAATTTTAAATACGCCGAGGATTGCCTTTTCTATAGTAAATTTTTCAAAAAATAATTTTTTACTGTCGCAAATTTTAAATACGCCGAGGATTGCCTTTTCTATAGTAAATTTTTCAAAAAATAATTTTTTACTGTCGCAAATTTAAATACGCCGAGGATTGCCTTTTCTATAGTAAATTTTTCAAAAAATAATTTTTTACTGTGGCAAATTTTAAATACGCCGAGGATTGCCTTTTCTATAGTAAATTTTTCAAAAAATAATTTTTTACTGTCGCAAATTTTAAATACGCCGAGGATTGCCTTTTCTATAGTAAATTTTTCAAAAAATAATTTTTTACTGTCGCAAATTTTAAATACGCCGAGGATTGCCTTTTCTATAGTAAATTTTTCAAAAAAATAATTTTTTACTGTCGCAAATTTTAAATACGCTGAGGATTGCCTTTTCTATAGTAAATTTTTCAAAAAATAATTTTTTACTGTCGCAAATTTTAAATACGCCGAGGATTGCCTTTTCTATAGTAAATTTTTCAAAAAATAATTTTTTTACTGTCGCAAATTTTACATACGCCGAGGATTGCCTTTTCTATAGAAATTTTTTCAAAAAATAATTTTTTACTGTCGCAAATTTTAAATACGCCGAGGATTGCCTTTTCTATAGTAAATTTTTCAAAAAATAATTTTTTACTGTCGCAAATTTTAAATACGCCGAGGATTGCCTTTTCTATAGTAAATTTTTCAAAAAATAATTTTTTACTGTCGCAAATTTTAAATACGCCGAGGATTGCCTTTTCTATAGTAAATTTTTCAAAAAATAATTTTTTACTGTCGCAAATTTTAAATACGCCGAGGATTGCCTTTTCTATAGTAAATTTTTTCAAAAAATAATTTTTTACTGTCGCAAATTTTAAATACGCCGAGGATTGCCTTTTCTATAGTAAATTTTTCAAAAAATAATTTTTTACTGTCGCAAATTTTAAATACGCCGAGGATTGCCTCTTCTATAGTAAATTTTTCAAAAAATAATTTTTTACTGTCGCAAATTTTAAATACGCCGAGGATTGCCTTTTCTATAGAAAATTTTTCAAAAAATAATTTTTTACTGTCGCAAATTTTAAATACGCCGAGGATTGCCTTTTCTATAGTAAATTTTTTAAAAAATAATTTTTTACTGTCGCAAATTTTAAATACGCCGAGGATTGCCTTTTCTATAGTAAATTTTTCAAAAAATAATTTTTTACTGTCGCAAATTTTAAATACGCCGAGGATTGCCTTTTCTATAGTAAATTTTTCAAAAAATTATTTTTTACTGTCGCAAATTTTAAATACGCCGAGGATTGCCTTTTCTATAGTAAATTTTTCAAAAAATAATTTTTTACTGTCGCAAATTTTAAATACGCCGAGGATTGCCTTTTCTATAGTAAATTTTTCAAAAAATAATTTTTTACTGTCGCAAATTTTAAATACGCCGAGGATTGCCTTTTCTATAGTAAATTTTTCAAAAAATAATTTTTTACTGTCGCAAATTTTAAATATGCCGAGGATTGCCTTTTCTATAGTAAATTTTTCAAAAAATAATTTTTTACTGTCGCAAATTTTAAATACGCCGAGGATTGCCTTTTCTATAGTAAATTTTTCAAAAAATAATCTTTTACTGTCGCAAATTTTAAATACGCCGAGGATTGCCTTTTCTATAGTAAATTTTTCAAAAATAATTTTTTACTGTCGCAAATTTTAAATACGCCGAGGATTGCCTTTTCTATAGAAAATTTTTCAAAAAATAATTTTTTACTGTCGCAAATTTTAAATACGCCGAGGATTGCCTTTTCTATAGTAAATTTTTCAAAAAATTATTTTTTACTGTCGCAAATTTTAAATACGCCGAGGATTGCCTTTTCTATAGTAAATTTTTCAAAAAATAATTTTTTACTGTCGCAAATTTTAAATACGCCGAGGATTGCCTTTTCTATAGTAAATTTTTCAAAAAATAATTTTTTACTGTCGCAAATTTTAAATACGCCGAGGATTGCCTTTTCTATAGTAAATTTTTCAAAAAATAATTTTTTACTGTCGCAAATTTTAAATACGCCGAGGATTGCCTTTTCTATAGTAAATTTTTCAAAAAATAATTTTTTACTGTCGCAAATTTTAAATACGCCGAGGATTGCCTTTTCTATAGTAAATTTTTCAAAAAATTATTTTTTACTGTCGCAAATTTTAAATACGCCGAGGATTGCCTTTTCTATAGTAAATTTTTCAAAAAATAATTTTTTACTGTCGCAAATTTTAATTACGCCGAGGATTGCCTTTTCTATAGTAAATTTTTCAAAAAATAATTTTTTACTGTCGCAAATTTTAAATACGCCGAGGATTGCCTTTTCTATAGTAAATTTTTCAAAAAATAATTTTTTACTGTCGCAAATTTTAAATACGCCGAGGATTGCCTTTTCTATAGTAAATTTTTCAAAAAATAATTTTTTACTGTCGCAAATTTTAAATACGCCGAGGATTGCCTTTTCTATAGTAAATTTTTTACTGTCGCAAATTTTAAATACGCCGAGGATTGCATTTTTTATAGAAAATTTTTCAAAAAATAATTTTTTTACTGTCGCAAATTTTAAATACGCCGAGGATTGCCTTTTCTATAGTAAATTTTTCAAAAAATAATTTTTTACTGTCGCAAATTTTAAATACGCCGAGGATTGCCTTTTCTATAGTAAATTTTTCAAAAAATAATTTTTTTACTGTCGCAAATTTTAAATACGCCGAGGATTGCCTTTTCTATAGTAAATTTTTCAAAAAATAATTTTTTACTGTCGCTAATTTTAAATACGCCGAGGATTGCCTTTTCTATAGTAAATTTTTCAAAAAATAATTTTTTACTGTCGCAAATTTTAAATAAGCCGAGGATTGCCTTTTCTATAGTAAATTTTTCAAAAAATAATTTTTTACTGTCGCAAATTTTAAATACGCCGAGGATTGCCTTTTCTATAGAAAATTTTTCAAAAAATAATTTTTTACTGTCGCAAATTTTAAATACGCCGAGGATTGCCTTTTCTATAGAAAATTTTTCAAAAAATAATTTTTTACTGTCGCAAATTTTAAATACGCCGAGGATTGCCTTTTCTATAGTAAATTTTTCAAAAAATAATTTTTTACTGTCGCAAATTTTAAATACGCCGAGGATTGCCTTTTCTATAGTAAATTTTTCAAAAAATAATTTTTTACTGTCGCAAATTTTAAATACGCCGAGGATTGCCTTTTCTATAGTAAATTTTTCAAAAAATAATTTTTTACTGTCGCAAATTTTAAATACGCCGAGGATTGCCTTTTCTATAGTAAATTTTTCAAAAAATAATTTTTTACTGTCGCAAATTTTAAATACGCCGAGGATTGCCTTTTCTATAGTAAATTTTTCAAAAAATAATTTTTTACTGTCGCAAATTTTAAATACGCTGAGGATTGCCTTTTCTATAGAAAATTTTTCAAAAAATTATTTTTTACTGTCGCAAATTTTAAATACGCCGAGGATTGCCTTTTCTATAGTAAATTTTTCAAAAAATAATTTTTTACTGTCGCAAATTTTAAATACGCCGAGGATTGCCTTTTCTATAGTAAATTTTTCAAAAAATAATTTTTACTGTCGCAAATTTTAAATACGCCGAGGATTGCCTTTTCTATAGTAAATTTTTCAAAAAAATAATTTTTTACTGTCGCAAATTTTAAATACGCCGAGGATTGCCTTTTCTATAGTAAATTTTTCAAAAAATAATTTTTTACTGTCGCAAATTTTAAATACGCCGAGGATTGCCTTTTCTATAGTAAATTTTTCAAAAAATAATTTTTTACTGTCGCAAATTTTAAATACGCCGAGGATTGCCTTTTCTATAGAATATTTTTCAAAAAATAATTTTTTACTGTCGCAAATTTTAAATACGCCGAGGATTGCCTTTTCTATAGTATATTTTTCAAAAAATAATTTTTTACTGTCGCAAATTTTAAATACGCCGAGGATTGCCTTTTCTATAGAAAATTTTTCAAAAAATAATTTTTTACTGTCGCAAATTTTAAATACGCCGAGGATTGCCTTTTCTATAGTAAATTTTTCAAAAAATAATTTTTTACTGTCGCAAATTTTAAATACGCCGAGGATTGCCTTTTCTATAGTAAATTTTTCAAAAAATAATTTTTACTGTCGCAAATTTTAAATACGCCGAGGATTGCCTTTTCTATAGTAAATTTTTCAAAAAATAATTTTTTTGCTGTCGCAAATTTTAAATACGCCGAGGATTGCCTTTTCTATAGTAAATTTTTCAAAAAATAATTTTTTACTGTCGCAAATTTTAAATACGCCGAGGATTGCCTTTTCTATAGTAAATTTTTCAAAAAATAGTTTTTTACTGTCGCAAATTTTAGATACGCCGAGGATTGCCTTTTCTATAGAAAATTTTTCAAAAAATAATTTTTTACTGTCGCAAATTTTAAATACGCCGAGGATTGCCTTTTCTATAGTAAATTTTTCAAAAAATAATTTTTACTGTCGCAAATTTTAAATACGCCGAGGATTGCCTTTTCTATAGTAAATTTTTCAAAAAATAATTTTTTACTGTCGCAAATTTTAAATACGCCGAGGATTGCCTTTTCTATAGTAAATTTTTCAAAAAATAATTTTTTACTGTCGCAAATTTTAAATACGCCGAGGATTGCCTTTTCTATAGTAAATTTTTCAAAAAATAATTTTTTACTGTCGCAAATTTTAAATACGCCGAAGATTGCCTTTTCTATAGTAAATTTTTCAAAAAATAATTTTTTACTCTCGCAAATTTTAAATACGCCGAGGATTGCCTTTTCTATAGTAAATTTTTCAAAAAATAATTTTTTACTGTCGCAAATTTTAAATACGCCGAGGATTGCCTTTTCTATAGTAAATTTTTCAAAAAAACAATTTTTTACTGTCGCAAATTTTAAATACGCCGAGGATTGCCTTTTCTATAGTAAATTTTTCAAAAAATAATTTTTTACTGTCGCAAATTTTAAATACGCCGAGGATTGCCTTTTCTATAGTAAATTTTTCAAAAAATAATTTTTTTACTGTCGCAAATTTTAAATACGCCGAGGATTGCCTTTTCTATAGTAAATTTTTCAAAAAATAATTTTTTACTGTCGCAAATTTTAAATACGCCGAGGATTGCCTTTTCTATAGTAAATTTTTCAAAAAATAATTTTTTACTGTCGCAAATTTTAAATACGCCGAGGATTGCCGTTCCTATAGAAAATTTTTCAAAAAATAATTTTTTACTGTCGCAAATTTTAAATACGCCGAGAATTGCCTTTTCTATAGTAAATTTTTCAAAAAATAATTTTTTACTGTCGCAAATTTTAAATACGCCGGGGATTGCCTTTTCTATAGTAAATTTTTCAAAAAATAATTTTTTACTGTCGCAAATTTTAAATACGCCGAGGATTGCCTTTTCTATAGTAAATTTTTCACAAAATAATTTTTTACTGTCGCAAATTTTAAATACGCCGAGGATTGCCTTTTCGATAGTAAATTTTTCAAAAAATAATTTTTTACTGTCGCAAATTTTAAATACGCCGAGGATTGCCTTTTCTATAGTAAATTTTTCAAAAAATAATTTTTTACTGTCGCAAATTTTAAATACGCCGAGGATTGCCTTTTCTATAGTAAATTTTTCAAAAAATAATTTTTTACTGTCGCAAATTTTAAATACGCCGAGGATTGCCTTTTCTATAGTAAATTTTTCAAAAAATAATTTTTTTACTGTCACAAATTTTAAATACGCCGAGGATTGCCTTTTCTATAGAAAATTTTTCAAAAAATAATTTTTTACTGTCGCAAATTTTAAATACGCCGAGGATTGCCTTTTCTATAGTAAATTTTTCAAAAAATAATTTTTTACTGTCGCAAATTTTAAATACGCCGAGGATTGCCTTTTCTATAGTAAATTTTTTCAAAAAATAATTTTTTACTGTCGCAAATTTTAAATACGCCGAGGATTGCCTTTTCTATAGTAAATTTTTCAAAAAATAATTTTTTACTGTCGCAAATTTTAAATACGCCGAGGATTGCCTTTTCTATAGTAAATTTTTCAAAAAATAATTTTTTACTGTCGCAAATTTTAAATACGCCGAGGATTGCCTTTTCTATAGTAAATTTTTCAAAAAATAATTTTTTACTGTCGCAAATTTTAAATACACCGAGGATTGCCTTTTCTATAGAAAATTTTTCAAAAAATAATTTTTTACTGTCGCAAATTTTAAATACGCTGAGGATTGCCTTTTCTATAGTAAATTTTTCAAAAAATAATTTTTTACTGTCGCAAATTTTAAATACGCCGAGGATTGCCTTTTCTATAGTAAATTTTTCAAAAAATAATTTTTTACTGTCGCAAATTTTAAATACGCCCGAGGATTGCCTTTTCTATAGTAAATTTTTCAAAAAATAATTTTTTACTGTCGCAAATTTTAAATACGCCGAGGATTGCCTTTTCTATAGTAAATTTTTCAAAAAATAATTTTTTACTGACGCAAATTTTAAATTCGCCGAGGATTGCCTTTTCTATAGTAAATTTTTCAAAAAATAATCTTTTACTGTCGCAAATTTTAAATACGCCGAGGATTGCCTTTTCTATAGTAAATTTTTCAAAAAATAATTTTTTACTGTCGCAAATTTTAAATACGCCGAGGATTGCCTTTTCTATAGAAAATTTTTCAAAAAATAATTTTTTACTGTCGCAAATTTTAAATACGCCGAGGATTGCCTTTTCTATAGTAAATTTTTCAAAAAATAATTTTTTACTGTCGCAAATTTTAAATACGCCGAGGATTGCCTTTTCTATAGTAAATTTTTCAAAAAATAATTTTTTACTGTCGCAAATTTTAAATACGCCGAGGATTGCCTATTCTATAGTAAATTTTTCAAAAAATAATTTTTTAATGTCGCAAATTTTAAATACGCCGAGGATTGCCTTTTCTATAGTAAATTTTTCAAAAAATAATTTTTTACTGTCGCAAATTTTAAATACGCCGAGGATTGCCTTTTCTATAGTAAATTTTTCAAAAATAGTTTTTTACTGTCGCAAATTTTAAATACGCCGAGGATTGCCTTTTCTATAGTAAATTTTTCAAAAAATAATTTTTTACTGTCGCAAATTTTAAATACGCCGAGGATTGCCTTTTCTATAGTAAATTTTTCAAAAAATAATTTTTTACTGTCGCAAATTTTAAATACGCCGAGGATTGCCTTTTCTATAGTAAATTTTTCAAAAAATAATTTTTTACTGTCGCAAATTTTAAATACGCCGAGGATTGCCTTTTCTATAGTAAATTTTTCAAAAATAATTTTTTTACTGTCGCAAATTTTAAATACGCCGAGGATTGCCTTTTCTATAGTAAATTTTTCAAAAAATAATTTTTTACTGTCGCAAATTTTAAATACGCCGAGGATTGCCTTTTCTATAGTAAATTTTTCAAAAAATAATTTTTTACTGTCGCAAATTTTAAATACGCCGAGGATTGCCTTTTCTATAGTAAATTTTTCAAAAAATAATTTTTTACTGTCGCAAATTTTAAATACGCCGAGGATTGCCTTTTCTATAGTAAATTTTTCAAAAAATAATTTTTTACTGTCGCAAATTTTAAATACGCCGAGGATTGCCTTTTCTATAGTAAATTTTTCAAAAAATAATTTTTTACTGTCGCAAATTTTAAATACGCCGAGGATTGCCTTTTCTATAGAAATTTTTTCAAAAAATAATTTTTTACTGTCGCAAATTTTAAATACGCCGAGGATTGCCTTTTCTATAGTAAATTTTTCAAAAAATAATTTTTTACTGTCGCAAATTTTAAATACGCCGAGGATTGCCTTTTCTATAGTAAATTTTTCAAAAAATAATTTTTTACTGTCGCAAATTTTAAATACGCCGAGGATTGCCTTTTCTATAGTAAATTTTTCAAAAAATAATTTTTTACTGTCGCAAATTTTAAATACGCCGAGGATTGCCTTTTCTATAGTAAATTTTTCAAAAAATAACTTTTTACTGTCGCAAATTTTAAATACGCCGAGGATTGCCTTTTCTATAGTAAATTTTTCAAAAAATAATTTTTTACTGTCGCAAATTTTAAATACGCCGAGGATTGCCTCTTCTATAGTAAATTTTTCAAAAAATAATTTTTTACTGTCGCAAATTTTAAATACGCCGAGGATTGCCTTTTCTATAGAAATTTTTTCAAAAAATAATTTTTTTACTGTCGCAAATTTTAAATACGACGAGGATTGCCTTTTCTATAGTAAATTTTTAAAAAAATAATTTTTTACTGTCGCAAATTTTAAATACGCCGAGGATTGCCTTTTCTATAGTAAATTTTTCAAAAAATAATTTTTTACTGTCGCAAATTTTAAATACGGCGAGGATTGCCTTTTCTATAGTAAATTTTTCAAGAAATAATTTTTTACTGTCGCAAATTTTAAATACGCCGAGGATTGCCTTTTCTATAGTAAATCTTTCAAAAAATAATTTTTTACTGTCGCAAATTTTAAATACGCCGAGGATTGCCTTTTCTATAGTAAATTTTTCAAAAAATAATTTTTTACTGTCGCAAATTTTAAATACGCCGAGGATTGCCTTTTCTATAGTAAATTTTTCAAAAAATAATTTTTTACTGTCGCAAATTTTAAATACGCCGAGGATTGCCTTTTCTATAGTAAATTTTTCAAAAAATAATTTTTTACTGTCGCAAATTTTAAATACGCCGAGGATTGCCTTTTCTATAGTAAATTTTTCAAAAAATAATTTTTTACTGTCGCAAATTTTAAATACGCCGAGGATTGCCTTTTCTATAGTAAATTTTTCAAAAAATAATTTTTTACTGACGCAAATTTTAAATACGCCCGAGGATTGCCTTTTCTATAGTAAATTTTTCAAAAAATAATCTTTTACTGTCGCAAATTTTAAATACGCCGAGGATTGCCTTTTCTATAGTAAATTTTTCAAAAAATAATTTTTTACTGTCGCAAATTTTAAATACGCCGAGGATTGCCTTTTCTATAGAAAATTTTTCAAAAAATAATTTTTTACTGTCGCAAATTTTAAATACGCCGAGGATTGCCTTTTCTATAGTAAATTTTTCAAAAAATAATTTTTTACTGTCGCAAATTTTAAATACGCCGAGGATTGCCTTTTCTATAGTAAATTTTTCAAAAAATAATTTTTTACTGTCGCAAATTTTAAATACGCCGAGGATTGCCTTTTCTATAGTAAATTTTTCAAAAAATAATTTTTTAATGTCGCAAATTTTAAATACGCCGAGGATTGCCTTTTCTATAGTAAATTTTTCAAAAAATAATTTTTTACTGTCGCAAATTTTAAATACGCCGAGGATTGCCTTTTCTATAGTAAATTTTTCAAAAAATAGTTTTTTACTGTCGCAAATTTTAAATACGCCGAGGATTGCCTTTTCTATAGTAAAATTTTTCAAAAAATAATTTTTTACTGTCGCAAATTTTAAATACGCCGAGGATTGCCTTTTCTATAGTAAATTTTTCAAAAAATAATTTTTTACTGTCGCAAATTTTAAATACGCCGAGGATTGCCTTTTCTATAGTAAATTTTTCAAAAAATAATTTTTTACTGTCGCAAATTTTAAATACGCCGAGGATTGCCTTTTCTATAGTAAATTTTTCAAAAAATAATTTTTTACTGTCGCAAATTTTAAATACGGCGAGGATTGCCTTTTCTATAGTAAATTTTTCAAAAAATAATTTTTTACTGTCGCAAATTTTAAATACGCCGAGGATTGCCTTTTCTATAGTAAATTTTTCAAAAAATAATTTTTTACTGTCGCAAATTTTAAATACGCCGAGGATTGCCTTTTCTATAGTAAATTTTTCACAAAATAATTTTTTACTGTCGCAAATTTTAAATACGCCGAGGATTGCCTTTTCTATAGTAAATTTTTCAAAAAATAATTTTTTACTGTCGCAAATTTTAAATACGCCGAGGATTGCCTTTTCTATAGTAAATTTTTCAAAAAATAATTTTTTACTGTCGCAAATTTTAAATACGCCGAGGATTGCCTTTTCTATAGAAATTTTTTCAAAAAATAATTTTTTACTGTCGCAAATTTTAAATACGCCGAGGATTGCCTTTTCTATAGTAAATTTTTCAAAAAATAATTTTTTACTGTCGCAAATTTTAAATACGCCGAGGATTGCCTTTTCTATAGTAAATTTTTCAAAAAATAATTTTTTACTGTCGCAAATTTTAAATACGCCGAGGATTGCCTTTTCTATAGTAAATTTTTCAAAAAATAATTTTTTACTGTCGCAAATTTTAAATAGGCCGAGGATTGCCTTTTCTATAGTAAATTTTTCAAAAAATAACTTTTTACTGTCGCAAATTTTAAATACGCCCGAGGATTGCCTTTTCTATAGTAAATTTTTCAAAAAATAATTTTTTACTGTCGCAAATTTTAAATACGCCGAGGATTGCCTCTTCTATAGTAAATTTTTCAAAAATAATTTTTTACTGTCGCAAATTTTAAATACGCCGAGGATTGCCTTTTCTATAGAAAATTTTTCAAAAAATAATTTTTTACTGTCGCAAATTTTAAATACGCCGAGGATTGCCTTTTCTATAGTAAATTTTTAAAAAAATAATTTTTTACTGTCGCAAATTTTAAATACGCCGAGGATTGCCTTTTCTATAGTAAATTTTTCAAAAAATAATTTTTTACTGTCGCAAATTTTAAATACGCCGAGGATTGCCTTTTCTATAGTAAATTTTTCAAGAAATAATTTTTTACTGTCGCAAATTTTAAATACGCCGAGGATTGCCTTTTCTATAGTAAATTTTTCAAAAAATAATTTTTTACTGTCGCAAATTTTAAATACGCCGAGGATTGCCTTTTCTATAGTAAATTTTTCAAAAAATAATTTTTTACTGTCGCAAATTTTAAATACGCCGAGGATTGCCTTTTCTATAGTAAATTTTTCAAAAAATAATTTTTTACTGTCGCAAATTTTACATACGCCGAGGATTGCCTTTTCTATAGTAAATTTTTCAAAAAATAATTTTTTACTGTCGCAAATTTTAAATACGCCGAGGATTGCCTTTTCTATAGTAAATTTTTCAAAAAATTATCTTTTACTGTCGCAAATTTTAAATACGCCGAGGATTGCCTTTTCTATAGTAAATTTTTCAAAAAATAATTTTTTACTGTCGTAAATTTTAAATACGCCGAGGATTGCCTTTTCTATAGAAAATTTTTCAAAAAATAATTTTTTACTGTAGCAAATTTTAAATACGCCGAGGATTGCCTTTTCTATAGTAAATTTTTCAAAAAATAATTTTTTACTGTCGCAAATTTTAAATACGCCGAGGATTGCCTTTTCTATAGTAAATTTTTCAAAAAATAATTTTTTACTGTCGCAAATTTTAAATACGCCGAGGATTGCCTTTTCTATAGTAAATTTTTCAAAAAATAATTTTTTACTGTCGCAAATTTTAAATACGCCGAGGATTGCCTTTTCTATAGTAAATTTTTCAAAAAATAATTTTTTACTGTCGCAAATTTTAAATACGCCGAGGATTGCCTTTTCTATAGTAAATTTTTCAAAAATAATTTTTACTGTCGCAAATTTTAAATACGCCGAGGATTGCCTTTTCTATAGTAAATTTTTTACTGTCGCAAATTTTAAATACGCCGAGGATTGCCTTTTCTATAGTAAATTTTTTACTGTCGCAAATTTTAAATACGCCGAGGATTGCCTTTTCTATAGAAAATTTTTCAAAAAATAATTTTTTACTGTCGCAAATTTTAAATACGCCGAGGATTGCCTTTTCTATAGTAAATTTTTCAAAAAATAATTTTTTACTGTCGCAAATTTTAAATACGCCGAGGATTGCCTTTTCTATAGTAAATTTTTCAAAAAATAATTTTTACTGTCGCAAATTTTAAATACGCCGAGGATTGCCTTTTCTATAGTAAATTTTTCAAAAAATAATTTTTTACTGTCGCAAATTTTAAATACGCCGAGGATTGCCTTTTCTATAGTAAATTTTTCAAAAAATAATTTTTTACTGTCGCAAATTTTAAATACGCCGAGGATTGCCTTTTCTATAGTAAATTTTTCAAAAAATAATTTTTTACTGTCGCAAATTTTAAATACGCCGAGGATTGCCTTTTCTATAGTAAATTTTTCAAAAAATAATTTTTTTACTGTCGCAAATTTTAAATACGCCGAGGATTGCCTTTTCTATAGTAAATTTTTCAAAAAATAATTTTTTACTGTCGCAAATTTTAAATACGCCGAGGATTGCCTTTTCTATAGTAAATTTTTCAAGAAATAATTTTTTATTGTCGCAAATTTTAAATACGCCGAGGATTGCCTTTTCTATAGTAAATTTTTCAAAAAATAATTTTTTACTGTCGCAAATTTTAAATACGCCGAGCATTGCCTTTTCTATAGTAAATTTTTCAAAAAATAATTTTTTACTGTCGCAAATTTTAAATACGCCGAGGATTGCCTTTTCTATAGTAAATTTTTCAAAAATAATTTTTTACTGTCGCAAATTTTAAATACGCCGAGGATTGCCTTTTCTATAGTAAATTTTTCAAAAAATAATCTTTTACTGTCGCAAATTTTAAATACGCCGAGGATTGCCTTTTCTATAGTAAATTTTTCAAAAAATAATTTTTTACTGTCGCAAATTTTAAGTACGCCCGAGGATTGCCTTTTCTATAGAAAATTTTTCAAAAAATAATTTTTTACTGTCGCAAATTTTAAATACGCCGAGGATTGCCTTTTCTATAGTAAATTTTTCAAAAAATAATTTTTTACTGTCGCAAATTTTAAATACGCCGAGGATTGCCTTTTCTATAGTAAATTTTTCAAAAAATAATTTTTTACTGTCGCAAATTTTAAATACGCCGAGGATTGCCTTTTCTATAGTAAATTTTTCAAAAAATAATTTTTTACTGTCGCAAATTTTAAATATGCCGAGGATTGCCTTTTCTATAGTAAATTTTTCAAAAAATAATTTTTTACTGTCGCAAATTTTAAATACGCCGAGGATTGCCTTTTCTATAGTAAATTTTTCAAAAAATAATTTTTTACTGTCGCAAATTTTAAATACGCCGAGGATTGCCTTTTCTATAGTAAATTTTTCAAAAAATAATTTTTTACTGTCGCAAATTTTAAATACGCCGAGGATTGCCTTTTCTATAGTAAATTTTTCAAAAAATAATTTTTTACTGTCGCAAATTTTAAATACGCCCGAGGATTGCCTTTTCTATAGTAAATTTTTCAAAAAATAATTTTTTACTGTCGCAAATTTTAAATACGCCGAGGATTGCCTTTTCTATAGTAAATTTTTCAAGAAATAATTTTTTATTGTCGCAAATTTTAAATACGCCGAG
>CAWUPM010000356.1:0-25462 GCA_963924295.1 Dioctria rufipes
TAATTTTTTACTGTCGCAAATTTTAAATATACCGATGGTTGCCTTTTCTACAGTGAATTTTTCAAAAAATTATTTTTTGCTGTCGCAAATTTTAAATACGCCGAGGATTGCCTTTTCTATAGTAAATTTTTCAAAAAATAATTTTTTACTGTCGCAAATTTTAAATACGCCGAGGATTGCCTTTTCTATAGTAAATTTTTCAAAAAATAATTTTTTACTGTCGCAAATTTTAAACACGCCGAGGATTGCCTTTTCTATAGTAAATTTTTAAAAAAATAATTTTTTACTGTCGCAAATTTTTGATACGCCGAGGATTTCCTTTTCTATAGTAAATTTTTCAAAAACTAAATTTTTACTGTCGCAAATTTTAAATACCCCGAGGATTGCCTTTTCTATAGTAAATTTATCAACAAATAATTTTTTACTGTCGCAAATTTTAAATACGCCGAGGATTGCCTTTTCTATAGTAAATTTTTCAAAAAATAAATTTTTACTGTCGCAAATTTTAAATACCCCGAGGATTGCCTTTTCTATAGTAAATTTATCAAAAAATAATTTTTTACTGTCGCAAATTTTAAATACGCCGAGGATTGCCTTTTCTATAGTAAATTTTTCAAAAAATAATTTTTTACTGTCGCAAATTTTAAATACGCCGAGGATTGCCTTTTCTATAGTAAATTTTTCAAAAAATAATTTTTTATTGTCGCAAATTTTAAATACGCCGAGGATTGCCTTTTCTATAGTAAATTTTTCAAAATATAATTTTTTACTGTCGCAAATTTTAAATACGCCGAGGATTTCCTTTTCTATAGTAAATTTTTCAAAAAATAATTTTTTACTGTCGCAAATTTTAAATATACCGATGGTTGCCTTTTCTACAGTGAATTTTTCAAAAAATTATTTTTTGCTGTCGCAAATTTTAAATACGCCGAGGATTGCCTTTTCTATAGTAAATTTTTCAAAAAATAATTTTTTACTGTCGCAAATTTTAAATACGCCGAGGATTGCCTTTTCTATAGTAAATTTTTCAAAAAATAATTTTTTACTGTCGCAAATTTTAAACACGCCGAGGATTGCCTTTTCTATAGTAAATTTTTAAAAAAATAATTTTTTACTGTCGCAAATTTTAGATACGCCGAGGATTTCCTTTTCTATAGTAAATTTTTCAAAAACTAAATTTTTACTGTCGCAAATTTTAAATACCCCGAGGATTGCCTTTTCTATAGTAAATTTATCAACAAATAATTTTTTACTGTCGCAAATTTTAGATACGCCGAGGATTGCCTTTTCTATAGTAAATTTTTCAAAAAATAAATTTTTACTGTCGCAAATTTTAAATACCCCGAGGATTGCCTTTTCTATAGTAAATTTATCAAAAAATAATTTTTTACTGTCGCAAATTTTAAATACGCCGAGGATTGCCTTTTCTATAGTAAATTTTTCAAAAAATAATTTTTTACTGTCGCGAATTTTAAATACGCCGAGGATTGCCTTTTCTATAGTAAACTTTTCAAAAAATAATTTTTTATTGTCGCAAATTTTAAATACGCCGAGGATTGCCTTTTCTATAGTAAATTTTTCAAAAAATAATTTTTTACTGTCGCGAATTTTAAATACGCCGAGGATTGCCTTTTCTATAGTAAACTTTTCAAAAAATAATTTTTTATTGTCGCAAATTTTAAATACGCCGAGGATTGCCTTTTCTATAGTAAATTTTTCAAAATATAATTTTTTACTGTCGCAAATTTTAAATACGCCGAGGATTTCCTTTTCTATAGTAAATTTTTCAAAAAACAATTTTTTACTGTCGCAAATTTTAAATACGCCTAGGGTTGCCTTTTCTATAGTAAATTTTTCAAAAAATAATTTTTTACTGTCGCAAATCTTAAATACTCCGAGGATTCCCTTTTCTATAGTAAATTTTTCAAAAAATTATTTTTTACTGTCGCAAATTTTAAATACGCCGAGCATTGCTTTTTCTATAGTGAATTTGTCAAAATAATATTTTTTTACTGTCGCAAATTTTAAATACGCCGAGGATTGCCTTTTCTATAGTAAATTTTTCAAAAAATAATTTTTTACTGTCGCAAATTTTAAATACGCCGAGGATTGCCTTTTCTATAGTAAATTTTTCAAAAAATAATTTTTTACTGTCGCAAATTTTAAATACGCCGAGGATTGCCTTTTCCATAGCAAATGTTTCAAAAAATAATTTTTTACTGTCGCAAATTTTAAATACGCCGAGGATTGCCTTTTCTATAGTAAATTTTTCAAAATATAATTTTTTACTGTCGCAAATTTTAAATACGCCGAGGATTTCCTTTTCTATAGTAAATTTTTCAAAAAACAATTTTTTACTGTCGCAAATTTTAAATACGCCTAGGGTTGCCTTTTCTATAGTAAATTTTTCAAAAAATAATTTTTTACTGTCGCAAATCTTAAATACTCCGAGGATTCCCTTTTCTATAGTAAATTTTTCAAAAAATTATTTTTTACTGTCGCAAATTTTAAATACGCCGAGCATTGCTTTTTCTATAGTGAATTTGTCAAAATAATATTTTTTTACTGTCGCAAATTTTAAATACGCCGAGGATTGCCTTTTCTATAGTAAATTTTTCAAAAAATAATTTTTTACTGTCGCAAATTTTAAATACGCCGAGGATTGCCTTTTCTATAGTAAATGTTTCAAAAAATAATTTTTTACTGTCGCAAATTTTAAATACGCCGAGGGTTTCCTTTTCTATAGTAAATTTTTCAAAAAACAATTTTTTACTGTCGCAAATTTTAAATACGCCTAGGGTTGCCTTTTCTATAGTAAATTTTTCAAAAAATAATTTTTTACTGTCGCAAATCTTAAATACTCCGAGGATTCCCTTTTCTATAGTAAATTTTTCAAAAAATTATTTTTTACTGTCGCAAATTTTAAATACGCCGAGCATTGCTTTTTCTATAGTGAATTTTTCAAAAAATAATTTTTTACTGTCGCAAATTTTAAATACGCCGAGGATTGCCTTTTCTATAGTAAATTTTTCAAAAAATAATTTTTTACTGTCGCAAATTTTAAATACGCCGAGGATTGCCTTTTCTATAGCAAATTTTTCAAAAAATAATTTTTTATTGTCGCCAATTTTAAATACGCCGAGGATTGCCATTTCTATAGTAAATTTTTCAAAAAATAATTTTTTACTGTCGCAAATTTTAAATACGCCGAGGATTGCCTTTTCTATAGTAAATTTTTCAAAAAATAATTTTTTGCTGTCGCAAATTTTAAATACGCCGAGGATTGCCTTTTCTATAGTAAATTTTTCAAAAAATAATATTTTACTGTCGCCAATTTTAAATACGCCGAGGATTGCCATTTCTATAGTAAATTTTCAAAAAATAATTTTTTACTGTCGCAAATTTTAAATACGCCGAGGATTGCCTTTTCTATAGTAAATTTTTCAAAAAATAATTTTTTACTGTCGCAAATTTTAAATACGCCGAGGATTGCCTTTTCTATAGTAAATTTTTCAAAAAATAATTTTTTACTGTCGCAAATTTTAAATACGCCGAGGATTGCCTTTTCTATAGTAAATTTTTACTGTCGCAAATTATAAATACGCCGAGGATTGCCTTTTCTATAGTAAATTTTTCAAAAAATAATTTTTTACTGTCGCAAATTTTAAATACGCCGAGGATTGCATTTTCTATAGTAAATTTTTCAAAAAATAATTTTTTACTGTCGCAAATTTTAAATACGCCGAGGATTGCCTTTTCTATAGTAAATTTGTCAAAATAATATTTTTTTACTGTCGCAAATTTTAAATAAGCCGAGGATTGCCTTTTCTATAGTAAATTTTTCAAAAAATAATTTTTTACTGTCGCAAATTTTCAATACGCCGAGGATTGCCTTTTCTATAGTAAATTTTTCAAAAAATAATTTTTTACTATCGCAAATTTTAAATACGCCGAGGATTGCCTTTTCTATAGCAAATTTTTCAAAAAATAATTTTTTACTGTCGCAAATTTTAAATACGCCGAGGATTGCCTTTTCCATAGTGAATTTGTCAAAAAATAAATTTTTACAGTGGCAAATTTTAAATACCCCGAGGATTGCCTTTTCTATAGTAAATTTATCAAAAAATAATTTTTTACTGTCGCAAATTTTAAATACGCCGAGGATTGCCTTTTCTATAGTAAATTTTTCAAAAAATAATTTTTTACTGTCGCAAATTTTAAATACGCCGAGGATTGCCTTTTCTATAGTAAATTTTTCAAAAAATAATTTTTTATTGTCGCAAATTTTAAATACGCCGAGGATTGCCTTCTATAGTAAACTTTTCAAAATATAATTCTTTACTGTCGCAAATTTTAAATACGCCGAGGATTTCCTTTTCTATAGTAAATTTGTCAAAAAACAATTTTTTACTGTCGCAAATTTTAAATACGCCGAGGATTGCCTTTTCTATAGTAAATTTTTCAAAAAATAATTTTTTACTGTCGCAAATTTTAAATACGCCGAGGTTTCCCTTTTCTATAGTAAATTTTTCAAAAAATTATTTTTTACTGTCGCAAATTTTAAATACGCCGAGCATTGCTTTTTCTATAGTGAATTTGTCAAAATAATATTTTTTTACTGTCGCAAATTTCAAATACGCCGAGGATTGCCTTTTCTATAGTAAATTTTTCAAAAAATAATTTTTTACTGTCGCAAATTTTAAATACGCCGAGGATTGCCTTTTCTATAGTAAATTTTTCAAAAAATAATTTTTTACTGTCGCAAATTTTAAATACGCCGAGGATTGCCTTTTCTATAGTAAATTTTTCAAAAAATAATTTTTTACTGTCGCAAATTTTAAATACGCCGAGGATTGCCTTTTCTATAGTAAATTTTTCAAAAAATAATTTTTTACTGTCGCCAATTTTAAATACGCCGAGGATTGCCATTTCTATAGTAAATTTTTCAAAAAATAATTTTTTACTGTCGCAAATTTTAAATACGCCGAGGATTGCCTTTTCTATAGTAAATTTTTCAAAAAATAATTTTTTACTGTCGCAAATTTTAAATACGCCGAGGATTGCCTTTTCTATAGTAAATTTTTCAAAAAATAATTTTTTACTGTCGCAAATTTTAAATACGCCGAGGATTGCCTTTTCTATAGTAAATTTTTACTGTCGCAAATTATAAATACGCCGAGGATTGCCTTTTCTATAGTAAATTTTTCAAAAAATAATTTTTTACTGTCGCAAATTTTAAATACGCCGAGGATTGCCTTTTCTATAGTGAATTTGTCAAAAAATAAATTTTTACTGTGGCAAATTTTAAATATACCGAGGATTGCCTTTTCCATAGTGAATTTGTCAAAAAATAAATTTTTACAGTGGCAAATTTTAAACATACTGATGATTGCCTTTTCTATAGTGAATTTTTCAAATTTTCTATAGCAAATTTTTCAAAAAATAATTTTTTACTGTCGCAAATTTTAAATACGCCGAGGATTGCTTTTTCTATAGTAAATTTTTAAAAAATAATTTTTTACTGTCGCAAATTTTAAATACGCCGAGGATTGCCTTTTCTACAGTAAATTTTTCAAAAAATAATTTTTTACTGTCGCAAATTTTAAATACGCCGAGTATTGCCTTTTCAATAGTAAATTTTTCAAAAAATAATGTTTTACTGTCGCAAATTTTAAATACGCCGAGGATTGCCTTTTCTATAGTGAATTTGTCAAAATAATATTTTTTTACTGTCGCAAATTTTAAATACGCCGAGGATTGCCTTTTCTATAGTAAATTTTCAAAAAATTATTTTTTACTGTCGCAAATTTTCAATACGCCCAGGATTGCCTTTTCTATAGTAAATTTTTCAAAAAATAATTTTTTACTGTCGCAAAATTTAAATACGCCGAGGATTGCCTTTTCTATAGCAAATTTTTCAAAAAATAATTTTTTACTGTCGCAAATTTTAAATACGCCGAGGATTGCCTTTTCTATAGTAAATTTTTCAAAAAATAATTTTTTACTGTCGCAAATTTTAAATACGCCGAGGATTGCCTTTTCTATAGTAAATTTTTCAAAAAATTGTTTTTTATTGTCGCAAATTTTGAATACGCCGAGGATTGCCTTTTCTATAGTAAATGTTTCAAAAAATAATTTTTACTGTCGCAAATTTTAAATACGCCGAGGATTGCCTTTTCTATAGCAAATTTTTCAAAAAATCATTTTTTACTGTCGCAAATTTTAAATACGCCAAGGATTGCCTTTTCTATAGTAAATTTTTCAAAAAATAATTTTTTACTGTCGCAAATTTTAAATACGCCGAGGATTGCCTTTTATATAGTAAATTTTTCAAAAAATAATTTTTTACTACCGCAAATTTTAAATACGCCGAGGATTGCCTTTTCTATAGTAAATTTTTCAAAAAATAATTTTTTACTGTCGCAAAATTTTAAATACGCCGAGGATTCCTTTTCTATAGTAAATTTTTCAAAAAATAATTTTGTACTGTCGCAAATTTTAAATACGCCGAGGATTGCCTTTTCTATAGTAAATTTTTCAAAAAATAATTTTTTACTGTCGCAAATTTTAAATACGCCGAGGATTGCCTTTTCTATAGTAAATTTTTCAAAAAATAATTTTTTACTGTCACAAATTTTAAATACGCCGAGGATTGCCTTTTCTATAGTAAATTTTTAAAAAAATAATTTTTTACTGTCGCAAATTTTAGATACGCCGAGGATTGCCTTTTCTATAGTAAATTTTTCAAAAAATAAATTTTTACTGTCGCAAATTTTAAATACCCCGAGGATTGCCTTTTCTATAGTAAATTTATCAAAAAATAATTTTTTACTGTCGCGAATTTTAAATACGCCGAGGATTGCCTTTTCTATAGTAAACTTTTCAAAAAATAATTTTTTACTGTCGCAAATTTTAAATACGCCGAGGATTGCCTTTTCTATAGTAAATTTTTCAAAAAATTGTTTTTTATTGTCGCAAATTTTGAATACGCCGAGGATTGCCTTTTCTATAGTAAATGTTTCAAAAAATAATTTTTACTGTCGCAAATTTTAAATACGCCGAGGATTGCCTTTTCTATAGCAAATTTTTCAAAAAATCATTTTTTACTGTCGCAAATTTTAAATACGCCAAGGATTGCCTTTTCTATAGTAAATTTTTCAAAAAATAATTTTTTACTGTCGCAAATTTTAAATACGCCGAGGATTGCCTTTTATATAGTAAATTTTTCAAAAAATAATTTTTTACTACCGCAAATTTTAAATACGCCGAGGATTGCCTTTTCTATAGTAAATTTTTCAAAAAATAATTTTTTACTGTCGCAAAATTTTAAATACGCCGAGGATTCCTTTTCTATAGTAAATTTTTCAAAAAATAATTTTGTACTGTCGCAAATTTTAAATACGCCGAGGATTGCCTTTTCTATAGTAAATTTTTCAAAAAATAATTTTTTACTGTCGCAAATTTTAAATACGCCGAGGATTGCCTTTTCTATAGTAAATTTTTCAAAAAATAATTTTTTACTGTCGCAAATTTTAAATACGCCGAGGATTGCCTTTTCTATAGTAAATTTTTAAAAAAATAATTTTTTACTGTCGCAAATTTTAGATACGCCGAGGATTGCCTTTTCTATAGTAAATTTTTCAAAAAATAAATTTTTACTGTCGCAAATTTTAAATACCCCGAGGATTGCCTTTTCTATAGTAAATTTATCAAAAAATAATTTTTTACTGTCGCGAATTTTAAATACGCCGAGGATTGCCTTTTCTATAGTAAACTTTTCAAAAAATAATTTTTTATTGTCGCAAATTTTAAATACGCCGAGGATTGCCTTTTCTATAGTAAATTTTTCAAAATATAATTTTTTACTGTCGCAAATTTTAAATACGCCGAGGATTTCCTTTTCTATAGTAAATTTTTCAAAAAACAATTTTTTACTGTCGCAAATTTTAAATACGCCGAGGATTGCCTTTTCTATAGTAAATTTTTCAAAAAATAATTTTTTACTGTCGCAAATCTTAAATACTCCGAGGATTCCCTTTTCTATAGTAAATTTTTCAAAAAATTATTTTTTACTGTCGCAAATTTTAAATACGCCGAGCATTGCTTTTTCTATAGTGAATTTGTCAAAATAATATTTTTTTACTGTCGCAAATTTTAAATACGCCGAGGATTGCCTTTTCTATAGTAAATTTTTCAAAAAATATTTTTTTACTGTCGCAAATTTTAAATACGCCGAGGATTGCCTTTTCTATAGTAAATTTTTCAAAAAATAATTTTTTACTGTCGCAAATTTTAAATAAGCCGAGGATTGCCTTTTCCATAGCAAATGTTTCAAAAAATAATTTTTTACTGTCGCAAATTTTAAATACGCCGAGGATTGCCTTTTCTATAGTAAATTTTTCAAAAAATAATTTTTTACTGTCGCAAAATTTTAAATAAGCCGAGGATTGCCTTTTCTATAGTAAATTTTTCAAAAAATAATTTTTTACTGTCGCAAATTTTAAATACGCCGAGGATTGCCTTTTCTATAGTAAATGTTTCAAAAAATAATTTTTTACTGTGGCAAATTTTAAATACGCCGAGGATTGCCTTTTCTATAGTAAATTTTTCAAAAAATAAATTTTTACTGTCGCAAATTTTAAATACGCCGAGGATTGCCTTTTCTATAGTAAATTTTTCAAAAAATAATTTTTTACTGTCGCAAATTTTAAATACGCCGAGGTTTGCATTTTCTATAGTGAATTTGTCAAAAAATAATTTTTTACTGTCGAAAATTTTAAACACGCCGAGTATTGCCTTTTTTATAGTAAATTTATCAAAAAATAATTTTTTACTGTCGCAAATTTTAAATATACCGATGGTTGCCTTTTCTACAGTGAATTTTTCAAAAAATTATTTTTTGCTGTCGCAAATTTTAAATACGCCGAGGATTGCCTTTTCTATAGTAAATTTTTCAAAAAATAATTTTTTACTGTCGCAAATTTTAAATACGCCGAGGATTGCCTTTTCTATAGTAAATTTTTCAAAAAATAATTTTTTACTGTCGCAAATTTTAAACACGCCGAGGATTGCCTTTTCTATAGTAAATTTTTAAAAAAATAATTTTTTACTGTCGCAAATTTTTGATACGCCGAGGATTTCCTTTTCTATAGTAAATTTTTCAAAAACTAAATTTTTACTGTCGCAAATTTTAAATACCCCGAGGATTGCCTTTTCTATAGTAAATTTATCAACAAATAATTTTTTACTGTCGCAAATTTTAAATACGCCGAGGATTGCCTTTTCTATAGTAAATTTTTCAAAAAATAAATTTTTACTGTCGCAAATTTTAAATACCCCGAGGATTGCCTTTTCTATAGTAAATTTATCAAAAAATAATTTTTTACTGTCGCAAATTTTAAATACGCCGAGGATTGCCTTTTCTATAGTAAATTTTTCAAAAAATAATTTTTTACTGTCGCAAATTTTAAATACGCCGAGGATTGCCTTTTCTATAGTAAATTTTTCAAAAAATAATTTTTTATTGTCGCAAATTTTAAATACGCCGAGGATTGCCTTTTCTATAGTAAATTTTTCAAAATATAATTTTTTACTGTCGCAAATTTTAAATACGCCGAGGATTTCCTTTTCTATAGTAAATTTTTCAAAAAATAATTTTTTACTGTCGCAAATTTTAAATATACCGATGGTTGCCTTTTCTACAGTGAATTTTTCAAAAAATTATTTTTTGCTGTCGCAAATTTTAAATACGCCGAGGATTGCCTTTTCTATAGTAAATTTTTCAAAAAATAATTTTTTACTGTCGCAAATTTTAAATACGCCGAGGATTGCCTTTTCTATAGTAAATTTTTCAAAAAATAATTTTTTACTGTCGCAAATTTTAAACACGCCGAGGATTGCCTTTTCTATAGTAAATTTTTAAAAAAATAATTTTTTACTGTCGCAAATTTTAGATACGCCGAGGATTTCCTTTTCTATAGTAAATTTTTCAAAAACTAAATTTTTACTGTCGCAAATTTTAAATACCCCGAGGATTGCCTTTTCTATAGTAAATTTATCAACAAATAATTTTTTACTGTCGCAAATTTTAGATACGCCGAGGATTGCCTTTTCTATAGTAAATTTTTCAAAAAATAAATTTTTACTGTCGCAAATTTTAAATACCCCGAGGATTGCCTTTTCTATAGTAAATTTATCAAAAAATAATTTTTTACTGTCGCAAATTTTAAATACGCCGAGGATTGCCTTTTCTATAGTAAATTTTTCAAAAAATAATTTTTTACTGTCGCGAATTTTAAATACGCCGAGGATTGCCTTTTCTATAGTAAACTTTTCAAAAAATAATTTTTTATTGTCGCAAATTTTAAATACGCCGAGGATTGCCTTTTCTATAGTAAATTTTTCTAAAAATAATTTTTTACTGTCGCGAATTTTAAATACGCCGAGGATTGCCTTTTCTATAGTAAACTTTTCAAAAATAATTTTTTATTGTCGCAAATTTTAAATACGCCGAGGATTGCCTTTTCTATAGTAAATTTTTCAAAATATAATTTTTTACTGTCGCAAATTTTAAATACGCCGAGGATTTCCTTTTCTATAGTAAATTTTTCAAAAAACAATTTTTTACTGTCGCAAATTTTAAATACGCCTAGGGTTGCCTTTTCTATAGTAAATTTTTCAAAAAATAATTTTTTACTGTCGCAAATCTTAAATACTCCGAGGATTCCCTTTTCTATAGTAAATTTTTCAAAAAATTATTTTTTACTGTCGCAAATTTTAAATACGCCGAGCATTGCTTTTTCTATAGTGAATTTGTCAAAATAATATTTTTTTACTGTCGCAAATTTTAAATACGCCGAGGATTGCCTTTTCTATAGTAAATTTTTCAAAAAATAATTTTTTACTGTCGCAAATTTTAAATACGCCGAGGATTGCCTTTTCTATAGTAAATTTTTCAAAAAATAATTTTTTACTGTCGCAAATTTTAAATACGCCGAGGATTGCCTTTTCCATAGCAAATGTTTCAAAAAATAATTTTTTACTGTCGCAAATTTTAAATACGCCGAGGATTGCCTTTTCTATAGTAAATTTTTCAAAAAATAATTTTTTACTGTCGCAAAATTTTAAATAAGCCGAGGATTGCCTTTTCTATAGTAAATTTTTCAAAAAATAATTTTTTACTGTCGCAAATTTTAAAGACGCCGAGGATTGCCTTTTCTATAGTAAATGTTTCAAAAAATAATTTTTTACTGTCGCAAATTTTAAATACGCCGAGGATTGCCTTTTCTATAGTAAATTTTTCAAAAAATAATTTTTTACTGTCGCAAATTTTAAATACGCCGAGGATTGCATTTTCTATAGTGAATTTGTCAAAAAATAATTTTTTACTGTCGAAAATTTTAAACACGCCGAGTATTGCCTTTTCTATAGTAAATTTATCAAAAAATAATTTTTTACTGTCGCAAATTTTAAATATACCGATGGTTGCCTTTTCTACAGTGAATTTTTCAAAAAATTATTTTTTGCTGTCGCAAATTTTAAATACGACGAGGATTGCCTTTTCTATAGTAAATTTTTCAAAAAATAATTTTTTACTGTCGCAAATTTTAAATACGCCGAGGATTGCCTTTTCTATAGTAAATTTTTCAAAAAATAATTTTTTACTGTTGCAAATTTTAAATACGCCGAGTATTGCCTTTTCTATAGTAAATTTTTAAAAAAATAATTTTTTACTGTCGCAAATTTTAGATACGCCGAGGATTGCCTTTTCTATAGTAAATTTTTCAAAAACTAAAGTTTTACTGTCGCAAATTTTAAATACCCCGAGGATTGCCTTTTCTATAGTAAATTTATCAAAAAAAAATTTTTTACTGTCGCAAATTTTAAATACGCTGAGGATTGCCTTTTCTATAGTAAATTTTTCAAAAAATAATTTTTTACTTTCGCAAATTTTAAATACGCCGAGGATTGCCTTTTCTATAGTAAATTTTTCAAAAAATAATTTTTTATTGTCGCAAATTTTAAATACGCCGAGGATTGCCTTTTCTATAGTAAATTTTTCAAAACATAATATTTTACTGTCGCAAATTTAAAATACGCCGAGGATTTCCTTTTCTATAGTAAATTTTTCAAAAAACAATTTTTTACTGTCGCAAATTTTAAATACGCCGAGGATTGCCTTTTCTATAGTAAATTTTTCAAAAAATAATTTTTTACTGTCGCAAATTTTAAATACGCCGAGGATTCCCTTTTCTATAGTAAATTTTTCAAAAAATTATTTTTTACTGTCGCAAATTTTAAATACGCCGAGCATTGCTTTTTCTATAGTGAATTTGTCAAAATAATATTTTTTTACTGTCGCAAATTTTAAATACGCCGAGGATTGCCTTTTCTATAGTAAATTTTTCAAAAAATAATTTTTTACTGTCGCAAATTTTAAACACGCCGAGGATTGCCTTTTCTATAGTAAATTTTTCAAAAAATAATTTTTTACTGTCGCAAATTTTAAATACGCCGAGGATTGCCTTTTCTATAGTAAATTTTTCAAAAAATAATTTTTTACTGTCGCAAATTTTAAATACGCCGAGGATTGCCTTTTCTATAGTAAATTTTTCAAAAAATAATTTTTTACTGTCGCCAATTTTAAATACGCCGAGGATTGCCATTTCTATAGTAAATTTTTCAAAAAATAATTTTTTACTGTCGCAAATTTTAAATACGCCGAGGATTGCCTTTTCTATAGTAAATTTTTCAAAAAATAATTTTTTACTGTCGCAAATTTTAAATACGCCGAGGATTGCCTTTTCTATAGTAAATTTTTCAAAAAATAATTTTTTACTGTCGCAAATTTTAAATACGCCGAGGATTGCCTTTTCTATAGTAAATTTTTACTGTCGCAAATTATAAATACGCCGAGGATTGCCTTTTCTATAGTAAATTTTTCAAAAAATAATTTTTTACTGTCGCAAATTTTAAATACGCCGAGGATTGCCTTTTCTATAGTGAATTTGTCAAAAAATAAATTTTTACTGCGGCAAATTTTAAATATACCGAGGATTGCCTTTTCCATAGTGAATTTGTTAAAAAATAAATTTTTACAGTGGCAAATTTTAAATATACTGATGATTGCCTTTTCTATAGTGAATTTTTCAAATTTTCTATAGCAAATTTTTCAAAAAATAATTTTTTACTGTCGCAAATTTTAAATACGCCGAGGATTGCTTTTTCTATAGTAAATTTTTAAAAAATAATTTTTTACTGTCGCAAATTTTAAATACGCCGAGGATTGCCTTTTCTACAGTAAATTTTTCAAAAAATAATTTTTTACTGTCGCAAATTTTAAATACGCCGAGGATTGCCTCTTCAATAGTAAATTTTTCAAAAAATAATTTTTTACTGTCGCAAATTTTAAATACGCCGAGGATTGCCTTTTCTATAGTGAATTTGTCAAAATAATATTTTTTTACTGTCGCAAATTTTAAATACGCCGAGGATTGCCTTTTCTATAGTAAATTTTTCAAAAAATAATTTTTTACTGTCGCAAATTTTCAATACGCCGAGGATTGCCTTTTCTATAGTAAATTTTTCAAAAAATAATATTTTACTGTCGCAAATTTTAAATACGCCGAGGATTGCCTTTTCTATAGCAAATTTTTCAAAAAATAATTTTTTACTGTCGCAAATTTTAAATACGCCAAGGATTGCCTTTTCTATGGTAAATTTTTCAAAAAATAATTTTTTACTGTCGCAAATTTTAAATACGCCAAGGATTGCCTTTTATATAGTAAATATTTCAAAAAATAATTTTTTACTACCGCAAATTTTAAATACGCCGAGGATTGCCTTTTCTATAGTAAATTTTTCAAAAAATAATTTTTCACTGTCGCAAAATTTTAAATACGCCGAGGATTGCTTTTTCTATAGTAAATTTTTCAAAAAATAATTTTTTACTGTCGCAAATTTTAAATACGCCGAGGATTCCCTTTTCTATAGTAAATTTGTCAAAAAATAATTTTTTACTGTCGCAAATTTTAAATACGCCGAGGATTGCCTTTTCTATATTAAATTTTTCAAAAAATAATTTTTTACTGTCGCAAATTTTAAATACGCCGAGGATTGCCTTTTCTATAGTAAATTTTTAAAAAAATAATTTTTTACTGTCGCAAATTTTAGATACGCGGAGGATTGCATTTCTATAGTAAATTTTTCAAAAATAAATTTTTACTGTCGCAAATTTTAAATACCCCGAGGATTGCCTTTTCTATAGTAAATTTATCAAAAAATAATTTTTTACTGTCGCAAATTTTAAATACGCCGAGGATTGCCTTTTCTATAGTAAATTTTTCAAAAAATAATTTTTTACTGTCGCAAATTTTAAATACGCCGAGGATTGCCTTTTCTATAGTAAATTTTTCAAAAAATAATTTTTTATTGTCGCAAATTTTAAATACGCCGAGGATTGCCTTTTCTATAGTAAATTTTTCAAAATATAATTTTTTACTGTCGCAAATTTTAAATACGCCGAGGATTTCCTTTTCTATAGTAAATTTTTCAAAAAACAATTTTTTACTGTCGCAAATTTTAAATACGCCGAGGATTGCCTTTTCTATAGTAAATTTTTCAAAAAATAATTTTTTACTGTCGCAAATTTTAAATACGCCGAGGATTCCCTTTTCTATAGTAAATTTTTCAAAAAATTATTTTTTATTGTCGCAAATTTTAAATACGCCGAGCATTGCTTTTTCTATAGTGAAGTTGTCAAAATAATATTTTTTTACTGTCGCAAATTTTAAATACGCCGAGGATTGCCTTTTCTATAGTAAATTTTTCAAAAAATAATTTTTTACTGTCACAAATTTTAAATACGCCGAGGATTGCCTTTTCTATAGTAAATTTTTCAAAAAATAATTTTTTACTGTCGCAAATTTTAAGTACGCCGAGGATTTCCTTTTCTATAGTAAATTTTTCAAAAAACAATTTTTGTCGCAAATTTTAAATACGCCGAGGATTGCCTTTTCTATAGTAAATTTTTCAAAAAATAATTTTTTACTGTCGCAAATTTTAAATACGCCGAGGATTCCCTTTTCTATAGTAAATTTTTCAAAAAATTATTTTTTATTGTCGCAAATTTTAAATACGCCGAGCATTGCTTTTTCTATAGTGAAGTTGTCAAAATAATATTTGCCTTTTCTATAGTAAATTTTTCAAAAAATAATTTTTTACTGTCACAAATTTTAAATACGCCGAGGATTGCCTTTTCTATAGTAAATTTTTCAAAAAATAATTTTTTACTGTCGCAAATTTTAAATACGCCGAGGATTGCCTTTTCCATAGCAAATGTTTCAAAAAATAATTTTTTACTGTCGCAAATTTTAAATACGCCGAGGATTGCCTTTTCTATATTAAATTTTTCAAAAAATAATTTTTTACTGTCGCAAAATTTTAAATAAGCCGAGGATTGCCTTTTCTATAGTAAATTTTTCAAAAAATAATTTTTTACTGTCGCAAATTTTAAATACGCCGAGGATTGCCTTTTCTATAGTAAATGTTTCAAAAAATAATTTTTTACTGTCGCAAATTTTAAATACGCCGAGGATTGCCTTTTCTATAGTAAATTTTTCAAAAAATAAATTTTTACTGTCGCAAATTTTAAATACGCCGAGGATTGCCTTTTCTATAGTAGATTTTTCAAAACATAATTTTTTACTGTCGCAAATTTTAAATACGCCGAGTATTGCCTTTTGTATAGTGAATTTGTCAAAATAATATTTTTTACTGTCGCAAATTTTAAATACGCCGAGGATTGCCTTTTCTATAGTGAATTTGTCAAAAAATAAATTTTTATGTCGCAAATTTTAAATACGCCGAGGATTGCCTTTTCTATAGTAAATTTTTCAAAAAATAATTTTTTACTGTCGCAAATTTTAAATACGCCGAGGATTGCCTTTTCTATAGTAAATTTTTCAAAAAATAGTTTTTTATTGTCGCAAATTTTAAATACGCCGAGGATTGCCTTTTCTATAGTAAAAGTTTCAATAAATAATTTTTACTGTCGCAAATTTTAAATACGCCGAGGATTTCCTTTTTTATAGCAAATTTTTCAAAAAATAATTTTTTACTGTCGCAAATTTTAAATACGCCAAGGATTGCCTTTTCTATAGTAAATTTTTCAAAAAATAATTTTTTACTGTCGCAAATTTTAAATACGCCGAGGATTGCCTTTTATATAGTAAATATTTCAAAAAATAATTTTTTACTACCGCAAATTTTAAATACGCCGAGGATTGCCTTTTCTATAGTAAATTTTTCAAAAAATAATTTTTCACTGTCGAAAAATTTTAAATACGCCGAGGATTGCTTTTTCTATAGTAAATTTTTCAAAAAATAATTTTTTACTGTCGCAAATTTTAAATACGCCGAGGATTGCCTTTTCTATAGTAAATTTGTCAAAAAATAATTTTTTACTGTCGCAAATTTTAAATACGCCGAGGATTGCCTTTTCTATAGTAAATTTTTCAAAAAATAATTTTTTACTGTCGCAAATTTTAAATACGCCGAGGATTGCCTTTTCTATAGTAAATTTTTAAAAAAATAATTTTTTACTGTCGCAAATTTTAGATACGCCGAGGATTGCCTTTTTTATAGTAAATTTTTCAAAAAATAAATTTTTACTGTCGCAAATTTTAAATACCCCGAGGATTGCCTTTTCTATAGTAAATTTATCAAAAAATAATTTTTTACTGTCGCAAATTTTAAATACGCCGAGGATTGCCTTTTCTATAGTAAATTTTTCAAAAAATAATTTTTTACTGTCGCAAATTTTAAATACGCCGAGGATTGCCTTTTCTATAGTAAATTTTTCAAAAAATAATTTTTTATTGTCGCAAATTTTAAATACGCCGAGGATTGCCTTTTCTATAGTAAATTTTTCAAAATATAATTTTTTACTGTCGCAAATTTTAAATATGCCGAGGGTTTCCTTTTCTATAGTAAATTTTTCAAAAAACAATTTTTTACTGTCGCAAATTTTAAATACGCCGAGGATTGCCTTTTCTATAGTAAATTTTTAAAAAAATAATTTTTTACTGTCGCAAATTTTAGATACGCCGAGGATTGCCTTTTCTATAGTAAATTTTTCAAAAAATAAATTTTTACTGTCGCAAATTTTAAATACCCCGAGGATTGCCTTTTCTATAGTAAATTTATCAAAAAATAATTTTTTACTGTCGCAAATTTTAAATACGCCGAGGATTGCCTTTTCTATAGTAAATTTTTCAAAAAATAATTTTTTACTGTCGCAAATTTTAAATACGCCGAGGATTGCCTTTTCTATAGTAAATTTTTCAAAAACTAATTTTTTACTGTCGCAAATTTTAAATACGCCGAGGATTGCCTTTTCTATAGTAAATTTTTCAAAAAATAATTTTTTACTGTCGCAAATTTTAAATACGCCGAGGATTGCCTTTTCTATAGTGAATTTGTCAAAATAATATTTTTTCACTGTCGCAAATTTTAAATACGCCGAGGATTGCCTTTTCTATAGCAAATTTTTCAAAAAATAATTTTTTACTGTCGCAAATTTTAAATACGCCGAGGATTGCCTTTTCTATAGTAAATTTTTCAAAAAATAATTTTTTACTGTCGCAAATTTTAAATACGCCGAGGATTGCCTTTTCTATAGTAAATTTTTCAAAAAATAATTTTGTACTGTCGCAAATTTTAAATACGCCGAGGATTGCCTTTTCTATAGTAAATTTTTCAAAAACTAATTTTTTACTGTCGCAAATTTTAAATACGCCGAGGTTTGCCTTTTCTATAGTAAATTTTTCAAAAAATAATTTTTTACTGTCGCAAATTTTAAATACGCCGAGGATTGCCTTTTCTATAGTAAATTTTTCAAAAAATAATTTTTTACTGTCGCAAATTTTAAATACGCCGAGGATTAACTTTTCTATGGTGAATTTGTCAAAAAATAATTTTTTACTGTCGAATATTTTAAATACCCCGAGGATTGCCTTTTCTATAGTGAATTTGTCAAAAAATAATTTTTTACTGTCGCAAATTTTAAACATACCGAGGATTGCCTTTTCTATAGTGAATTTGTCAAAATAATATCTTTTATTGTCGCAAATTTTAAATACGCCGAGGATTGCCTTTTCTATAGTAAATTTTTCAAAAAATTATTTTTTACTGTCGCAAATTTTAAATACGCCGAGGATTGCCTTTTCTATAGTAAATTTTTCAAAAAATAATTTTTTACTGTCGCAAATTTTAAATACGCCGAGGATTGCCTTTTCTATAGTAAATTTTTCAAAAAATTATTTTTTACTGTCGCAAATTTTAAATACGCCGAGGATTGCCTTTTCTATAGTAAATTTTTCAAAAAATAATTTTTTACTGTCGCAAATTTTAAATACGCCGAGGATTGCCTTTTCTATAGTAAATTTTTCAAAAAATAATTTTTTACTGTCGCAAATTTTAAATACGCCGAGGATTAACTTCTCTATGGTGAATTTGTCAAAAAATAATTTTTTACTGTCGCAAATTTTAAATACGCCGAGGATTGCCTTTTCTATAGTAAATTTTTCAAAAAATAATTTTTTACTGTCGCAAATTTTAAATACGCCGAGGATTAACTTTTCTATGGTTAATTTGTCAAAAAATAATTTTTTACTGTCGAATATTTTAAATACCCCGAGGATTGCCTTTTCTATAGTGAATTTGTCAAAAAATAATTTTTTACTGTCGAAAATTTTAAATACACCGAGGATTAACTTTTCTATGGTGAATTTGTCAAAAAATAATTTTTTACTGTCGCAAATTTTAAACATACCGAGGATTGCCTTTTCTATAGTGAATTTGTCAAAATAATATTTTTTTACTGTCGCAAACTTTAAATACGCCGAGGATTGCCTTTTCTATAGTAAATTTTTCAAAAAATAATTTTTTACTGTCGCAAATTTTAAATACGCCGAGGATTGCCTTTTCTATATTGAATTTGTCAAAATAATATTTTTTACTGTCGCAAATTTTAAATACGCCGCGGATTGCCTTTGCTATAGTGAATTTGTCAAAAAATAAATTTTTACTTTCGCAAATTTTAAATACGCCGAGTTTTGCCTTTTCTGTAGTAAATTTTTCAAAAAATAATTTTTTACTTTCGCAAATTTTTAATACGCCGAAGATTGCCTTTTCTATAGTGAATTTGTCAAAAAATAATTTTTTACTGTCGCAAATTTTAAACATACCGAGGATTGCCTTTTCTATAGTGAATTTGTCAAAATAATATCTTTTATTGTCGCAAATTTTAAATACGCCGAGGATTGCCTTTTCTATAGTAAATTTTTCAAAAAATTATTTTTTACTGTCGCAAATTTTAAATACGCCGAGGATTGCCTTTTCTATAGTAAATTTTTCAAAAAATAATTTTTTACTGTCGCAAATTTTAATTACGCCGAGGATTAACTTTTCTATGGTGAATTTGTCAAAAAATAATTTTTTACTGTCGAATATTTTAAATACCCCGAGGATTGCCTTTTCTATAGCGAATTTGTCAAAAAATAATTTTTTACTGTCGAAAATTTTAAATACGCCGAGGATTGCCTTTTCTATAGTAAATTTTTCAAAAACTAATTTTTTACTGTCGCAAATTCTAAATACGCCGAGGTTTGCCTTTTCTATAGTAAATTTTTCAAAAAATAATTTTTTACTGTCGCAAATTTTAAATACGCCGAGGATTAACTTTTCTATGGTGAATTTGTCAAAAAATAATTTTTTACTGTCGAATATTTTAAATACCCCGAGGATTGCCTTTTCTATAGCGTATTTGTCAAAAAATAATTTTTTACTATCGAAAATTTTAAATACGCCGAGGATTGCCTTTTCTATAGTGAATTTGTCAAAAAATAATTTTTTACTGTCGCAAATTTTAAACATACCGAGGATTGCCTTTTCTATAGTGAATTTGTCAAAATAATATTTTTTTACTGTCGCAAATTTTAAATACGCCGAGGATTGCCTTTTCTATAGTAAATTTTTCAAAAAATAATTTTTTACTGTCGCAAATTTTAAATACGCCGAGGATTGCCTTTTCTATAGTGAATTTGTCAAAATAATATTTTTTACTGTCGCAAATTTTAAATACGCCGCGGATTGCCTTTGCTATAGTGAATTTGTCAAAAAATAAATTTTTACTGTCGCAAATTTTAAATACGCCGAGTTTTGCCTTTTCTGTAGTAAATTTTTCAAAAAATAATTTTTTACTTTCGCAAATTTTTAATACGCCGAAGATTGCCTTTTCTATAGTGAATTTGTCAAAAATAATTTTTTACTGTCGCAAATTTTAAACATACCGAGGATTGCCTTTTCTATAGTGAATGGTCAAAATAATATCTTTATTGTCGCAAATTTTAAATACGCCGAGGATTGCCTTTTCTATAGTAAATTTTTCAAAAAATTATTTTTTACTGTCGCAAATTTTAAATACGCCGAGGATTGCCTTTTCTATAGTAACTTTTTCAAAAAATAATTTTTTACTGGCGCAAATTTTAAATACGCCGAGGATTAACTTTTCTATGGTGAATTTGTCAAAAAATAATTTTTTACTGTCGAATATTTTAAATACCCCGAGGATTGCCTTTTCTATAGCGAATTTGTCAAAAAATAATTTTTTACTGTCGAAAATTTTAAATACGCCGAGGATTGCCTTTTCTATAGTGAATTTGTCAAAAAATAATTTTTTACTGTCGCAAATTTTAAACATACCGAGGATTGCCTTTTCTATAGTGAATTTGTCAAAATAATATTTTTTTACTGTCGCAAATTTTAAATACGCCGAGGATTGCCTTTTCTATAGTAAATTTTTCAAAAAATAATTTTTTACTGTCGCAAATTTTAAATACGCCGAGGATTGCCTTTTCTATATTGAATTTGTCAAAATAATATTTTTTACTGTCGCAAATTTTAAATACGCCGCGGATTGCCTTTGCTATAGTGAATTTGTCAAAAAATAAATTTTTACTGTCGCAAATTTTAAATACGCCGAGTTTTGCCTTTTCTGTAGTAAATTTTTCAAAAAATAATTTTTTACTTTCGCAAATTTTTAATACGCCGAAGATTGCCTTTTCTATAGTGAATTTGTCAAAAAATAATTTTTTACTGTCGCAAATTTTAAACATACCGAGGATTGCCTTTTCTATAGTGAATTTGTCAAAATAATATCTTTTATTGTCGCAAATTTTAAATACGCCGAGGATTGCCTTTTCTATAGTAAATTTTTCAAAAAATTATTTTTTACTGTCGCAAATTTTAAATACGCCGAGGATTGCCTTTTCTATAGTAAATTTTTCAAAAAATAATTTTTTACTGTCGCAAATTTTAAATACGCCGAGGATTAACTTTTCTATGGTGAATTTGTCAAAAAATAATTTTTTACTGTCGAATATTTTAAATACCCCGAGGATTGCCTTTTCTATAGCGAATTTGTCAAAAAATAATTTTTTACTGTCGAAAATTTTAAATACGCCGAGGATTGCCTTTTCTATAGTAAATTTTTCAAAAACTAATTTTTTACTGTCGCAAATTTTAAATACGCCGAGGTTTGCCTTTTCTATAGTAAATTTTTCAAAAAATAATTTTTTACTGTCGCAAATTTTAAATACGCCGAGGATTAACTTTAATATGGTGAATTTGTCAAAAAATTATTTTTTACTGTCGAATATTTTAAATACCCCGAGGATTGCCTTTTCTATAGCGTATTTGTCAAAAAATAATTTTTTACTGTCGAAAATTTTAAATACGCCGAGGATTGCCTTTTCTATAGTGAATTTGTCAAAAAATAATTTTTTACTGTCGCAAATTTTAAACATACCGAGGATTGCCTTTTCTATAGTGAATTTGTCAAAATAATATTTTTTTACTGTCGCAAATTTTAAATACGCCGAGGATTGCCTTTTCTATAGTAAATTTTTCAAAAAATAATTTTTTACTGTCGCAAATTTTAAATACGCCGAGGATTGCCTTTTCTATAGTGAATTTGTCAAAATAATATTTTTTACTGTCGCAAATTTTAAATACGCCGCGGATTGCCTTTGCTATAGTGAATTTGTCAAAAAATAAATTTTTACTGTCGCAAATTTTAAATACGCCGAGTTTTGCCTTTTCTGTAGTAAATTTTTCAAAAAATAATTTTTTACTTTCGCAAATTTTTAATACGCCGAAGATTGCCTTTTCTATAGTGAATTTGTCAAAAAATAATTTTTTACTGTCGCAAATTTTAAACATACCGAGGATTGCCTTTTCTGTAGTGAATTTGTCAAAATAATATCTTTTATTGTCGCAAATTTTAAATACGCCGAGGATTGCCTTTTCTATAGTAAATTTTTCAAAAAATTATTGTTTACTGTCGCAAATTTTAAATACGCCGAGGATTGCCTTTTCTATAGTAACTTTTTCAAAAATAATTTTTTAATGGCGCAAATTTTAAATACGCCGAGGATTAACTTTTCTATGGTGAATTTGTCAAAAAATAATTTTTTACTGTCGAATATTTTAAATACCCCGAGGATTGCCTTTTCTATAGCGAATTTGTCAAAAAATAATTTTTTACTGTCGAAAATTTTAAATACGCCGAGGATTGCCTTTTCTATAGTGAATTTGTCAAAAAATAATTTTTTACTGTCGCAAATTTTAAACATACCGAGGATTGCCTTTTCTATAGTGAATTTGTCAAAATAATATTTTTTTACTGTCGCAAATTTTAAATACGCCGAGGATTGCCTTTTCTATAGTAAATTTTTCAAAAAATAATTTTTTACTGTCGCAAATTTTAAATACGCCGAGGATTGCCTTTTCTATAGTGAATTTGTCAAATAATATTTTTTACTGTCGCAAATTTTAAATACGCCGCGGATTGCCTTTGCTATAGTGAATTTGTCAAAAAATAAATTTTTACTGTCGCAAATTTTAAATACGCCGAGTTTTGCCTTTTCTGTAGTAAATTTTTCAAAAAATAATTTTTTACTTTCGCAAATTTTTAATACGCCGAAGATTGCCTTTTCTATAGTGAATTTGTCAAAAAATAATTTTTTACTGTCGCAAATTTTAAACATACCGAGGATTGCCTTTTCTATAGTGAATTTGTCAAAATAATATCTTTTATTGTCGCAAATTTTAAATACGCCGAGGATTGCCTTTTCTGTAGTGAATTTGTCAAAAAATAATTTTTTACTGTCGCAAATTTTAAACATACCGAGGATTGCCTTTTCTATAGTGAATTTGTCAAAATAATATTTTTTTATTGTCACAAATTTTAAATACGCCGAGGATTGCCTTTTCTATAGTAAATTTTTCAAAAAATAATTTTTTACTGTCGCAAATTTTAAATACGCCGAGGATTGCCTTTTCTATAGTGAATTTTTCAAAATAATATTTTTTACTGTCGCAAATTTCAAATACGCCGCGGATTGCCTTTGCTATAGTGAATTTGTCAAAAAATAAATTTTTACTGTCGCAAATTTTAAATACGCCGAGTTTTGCCTTTTCTGTAGTAAATTTTTCAAAAAATTATTTTTTACTTTCGCAAATTTTTAATACGCCGAAGATTGCCTTTTCTATAGTGAATTTGTCAAAAAATAAATTTTTACAGTGGCAAATTTTAAATATACCGATGATTGCCTTTTCTATAGTGAATTTTTCAAAAAATTATTTTTTGCTGTCGCAAATTTTAAATACGCCGAGGATTGCCTATAGTAAATTTTTCAAAAAATAATTTATTACTGTCGCAAATTTTAAACACGCCGAGGATTGCCTTTTCTATAGTAAATTTTTCAAAAATTAATTTTTTACTGTCGCAAATTTTAAATACGCCGAGGATTGCCTTTTCTATAGTAAATTTTTCAAAGATAATTTTTTACTGTCGCAAATTTTAAATACGCCGAGGATTGCCTTTTCTATAGTAAATTTTTCAAAAAATAATTTTTTACTGTCGCAAATTTTAAATACGCCGAGGATTGCCTTTACTATAGTAAATTTTTCAAGAAATTATTTTTTACGGTCGCAAATTTTTAATACGCCGAGGATTGCCTTTTCTATAGTGAATTTGTCAAAAAATAAATTTTAACAGTGGCAAATTTTAAATATACCGATGATTGCCTTTTCTATAGTGAATTTTTCAAAAAATTATTTCTTGCTGTCGCAAATTTTAAATACGCCGAGGATTGCCTTTTCTATAGCAAATTTTTCAAAAAATAATTTTTTACTGTCACAAATTTTAAATACGCCGAGGATTGCCTTTTCTATAGTAAATTGTTCAAAAAATAATTTTTTACTGTCGCAAATTTTAATACGCCGAGGATTGCCTTTTCTATAGTAAATTTTTCAAAAAATAATTTTTTACTGTCGCAAATTTTAAATACGCCGAGATTGCCTTTTCTATAGTAAATTTTTCAAAAAATAATTTTTTGCTGTCGCAAATTTTAAATACGCCGAGGATTGCCTTTTCTATAGTAAATTTTTCAAAAAATAATTTTTTATTGTCGCAAATTTTAAATACGCCGAGGATTGCCTTTTCTATAGTAAATTTTTCCAATATAATTTTTTACTGTCGCAAATTTTAAATACGCCGAGGATTTCCTTTTCTATAGTAAATTTTTCAAAAAACAATTTTTTACTGTCGCAAATTTTAAATACGCCGAGGATTGCCTTTTCTATAGTAAATTTTTCAAAAAATAATTTTTTACTGTCGCAAATTTTAAATACGCCGAGGATTCCCTTTTCTATAGTAAATTTTTCAAAAAATTATTTTTTACTGTCGCAAATTTTAAATACGCCGAGCATTGCTTTTTCTATAGTGAATTTGTCAAAATAATATTTTTTTACTGTCGCAAATTTTAAATACGCCGAGTATTGCCTTTTATATAGTAAATTTATCAAAAATAATTTTTTACTGTCGCAAATTTTAAATATACCGATGGTTGCCTTTTCTATAGTGAATTTTTCAAAAAATTATTTTTTGCTGTCGCAAATTTTAAATACGCCGAGGATTGCCTTTTCTATAGTAGATTTTTCAAAACATAATTTTTTATTGTCGCAAATTTTAAATACGCCGAGGATTGCCTTTTGTATAGTGAATTTGTCAAAATATTATTTTTTACTGTCGCAAATTTTAAATACGCCGAGGATTGCCTTTTCTATAGTGAATTTGTCAAAAAATAAATTTTTACTGTCGCAAACTTTAAATACGCCGAGGATTGCCTTTTCTATAGTAAATTTTTCAAAAAATAATTTTTTACTGTCGCAAATTTTAAATACGCCGAGGATTGCCTTTTCTATAGTAATTTTGTCAAAAAATAAATTTTTACAGTGGCAAATTTTAAATATACCGATGATTGCCTTTTCTATAGTGAATTTTTCAAAAAATTATTTTTTGCTGTCGCAAATTTTAAATACGCCGAGGATTGCCTTT
>CAWUPM010000357.1:0-18300 GCA_963924295.1 Dioctria rufipes
AATTCAAAAAATAATTTTTTACTGTCGCAAATTTTAAATACGCCGAGGATTGCCTTTTCTATAGTAAAATTTTTCAAAAAATAATTTTTTACTGTCGCAAATTTTAAATACGCCGAGGATTGCCTTTTCTATAGTAAATTTTTCAAAAAATAATTTTTTACTGTCGCAAATTTTAAATACGCCGAGGATTGCCTTTTCTATAGTAAATTTTTCAAAAATTATTTTTTACTGTCGCAAATTTTAAATACGCCGAGGATTGCCTTTTCTATAGTAAATTTTTCAAAAAATAATTTTTTACTGTCGCAAATTTTAAATACGCCGAGGATTGCCTTTTCTATAGTAAATTTTTCAAGAAATAATTTTTTACTGTCGCAAATTTTAAATACGCCGACGATTGCCTTTTCTATAGTAAATTTTTCAAGAAATAATTTTTTACTGTCGCAAATTTTAAATACGCCGAGGATTGCCTTTTCTATAGTAAATATTTCAAAAAATAATTTTTTACTGTCGCAAATTTTAAATACGCCGAGGATTGCCTTTTCTATAGTAAATATTTCAAAAAATAATTTTTTACTGTCGCAAATTTTAAATACGCCGAGGATTGCCTTTTCTATAGTAAATTTTTCAAAAAATAAATTTTTACTGTCGCAAATTTTAAATACACTGAGGATTGCCTTTTCTATGGTAAATTTTTCAAAAAATTATTTTTTACTGTCGCAAATTTTAAATACGCCGAGGATTGCCTTTTCTATGGTAAATTTTTCAAAAAATAATTTTTTACTGTCGCAAATTTTAAATACGCCGGGGATTGCCTTTTCTATAGTAAATTTTTCAAAAATGATTTTTTACTGTCGCAAATTTTAAATACGCCGAGGATTGCCTTTTCTATAGTAAATTTTTCAAGAAATAATTTTTTACTGTCGCAAATTTTAAATACGCCGACGATTGCCTTTTCTATAGTAAATTTTTCAAGAAATAATTTTTTACTGTCGCAAATTTTAAATACGCCGAGGATTGCCTTTTCTATAGAAAATTTTTCAAAAATAATTTTTTACTGTCGCAAATTTTAATACGCCGAGGATTGCCTTTTCTATAGTAAATTTTTCAAAAAATAATTTTTTACTGTCGCAAATTTTAAATACGCCGAGGATTGCCTTTTCTATAGTAAATTTTTCAAAAATAATTTTTTACTGTCGCAAATTTTAAATACGCCGAGGATTGCCTTTTCTATAGCAAATTTTTCAAAAAATAATTTTTTACTGTCGCAAATTTTAAATACGCCGAGGATTGCCTTTTCTATAGTAAATTTTTCAAAAAATAATTTTTTACTGTCGCAAATTTTAAATACGCCGAGGATTGCCTTTTCTATAGTAAATTTTTCAAAAATAATTTTTTACTGTCGCAAATTTTAAATACGCCGAGGATTGCCTTTTGTATAGTAAATTTTTCAAAAAATAATTTTTTACTGTCGCAAATTTTAAATTCGCCGAGGATTGCCTTTTCTATAGTAAATTTTTCAAAAAATAATTTTTTACTGTCGCAAATTTTAAATACGCCGAGGATTGCCTTTTCTATAGTAAATTTTTCAAGAAATAATTTTTTACTGTCGCAAATTTTAAATACGCCGAGGATTGCCTTTTCTATAGTAAATTTTTCAAAAAATAATTTTTTACTGTCGCAAATTTTAAATACGCCGAGGATTGCCTTTTCTATAGTAAATTTTTCAAAAAATACTTTTTTACTGTCGCAAATTTTAAATACGCCGACGATTGCCTTTTCTATAGAAAATTTTTTCAAAAAATAATTTTTACTGTCGCAAATTTTAATACGCCGAGGATTGCCTTTTCTATAGTAAATTTTTCAAAAAATAATTTTTTACTGTCGCAAATTTTAAATACGCCGAGGATTGCCTTTTCTATTGTAAATTTTTCAAAAAATAATTTTTTACTGTCGCAAATTTTAAATACGCCGAGGATTGCCTTTTCTATAGTAAATTTTTCGAAAATAATTTTTTACTGTCGCAAATTTTAAATACGCCGAGGATTGCCTTTTCTATAGCAATTTTTTCAAAAAATAATTTTTTACTGTCGCAAATTTTAAATACGCCGAAGATTGCCTTTTCTATAGTAAATTTTTCAAAAAATAATTTTTTACTGTCGCACATTTTAAATACGCCGAGGATTGCCTTTTCTATAGTAAATTTTTCAAAAATAATTTTTTACTGTCGCAAATTTTAAATACGCCGAGGATTGCCTTTTCTATAGTAAATTTTTCAAGAAATAATTTTTTACTGTCGCAAATTTTAAATACGCCGAGGATTGCCTTTTCTATAGTAAATTTTTCAAAAAATAATTTTTTACAGTCGCAAATTTTAAATACGCCGAGGATTGCCTTTTCTATAGTAAATTTTTCAAAAAATAATTTTTTACTGTCGCAAATTTTAAATACGCCGAGGATTGCCTTTTCTATAGTAAATTTTTCAAAAAATAATTTTTTACTGTCGCAAATTTTAAATACGCCGAGGATTGCCTTTTCTATAGTAAATTTTTCAAAAAATAATTTTTTACTGTCGCAAATTTTAAATACGCCGAGGATTGCCTTTTCTATAGTAAATTTTTCAAAAAATTATTTTTTACTGTCGCAAAATTTAGATACGCCGAGGATTGCCTTTTCTATATTAAATTTTTCAAAAAATAATTTTTTACTGTCGCAAATTTTAAATACGCCGAGGATTGCCTTTTCTATAGTAAATTTTTCAAAAAATAATTTTTTACTGTCGCAAATTTTAAATACGCCGAGGATTGCCTTTTCTATAGTAAATTTTTCAAAAATAATTTTTTACTGTCGCAAATTTTAAATACGCCGAGGATTGCCTTTTCTATAGTAAATTTTTCAAAAAATAATTTTTTACTGTCGCAAATTTTAAATACGCCGAGGATTGCCGTTTCTATAGTAAATTTTTCAAAAAATAATTTTTTACTCTCGCAAATTTTAAATACGCCGAAGATTGCCTTTTCTATGGTAAATTTTTCAAAAAATAATTTTTACTGTCGTAAATTTTAAATACGCCGGGGATTGCCTTTTCTATAGTAAATTTTTCAAAAAATTATTTTTTACTGTCGGAAATTTTAAATACGCCGAGGATTGCCTTTTCTATAGTAAATTTTTCAAAAAATAATTTTTTACTGTCGCTTGCCTTTTCTATAGTAAATTTTTCAAAAAATAATTTTTTACTGTCGCAAATTTTAAATACGCCGAGGATTGCCTTTTCTATAGAAAATTTTTCAAAAAATACTTTTTTACTGTCGCAAATTTTAATACGCCGAGGATTGCCTTTTTCTATAGTAAATTTTTCAAAAAATAATTTTTTACTGTCGCAAATTTTAAATACGCCGAGGATTGCCTTTTCTATAGTAAATTTTTCAAAAAATAATTTTTTACTGTCGCAAATTTTAAATACGCCGAGGATTGCCTTTTCTATAGTAAATTTTTCAAAAATAATTTTTTACTGTCGCAAATTTTAAATACGCCGAGGATTGCCTTTTCTATAGTACATTTTTCAAAAAATAATTTTTTACTGTCGCAAATTTTAAATACGCCGAGGATTGCCTTTTCTATAGTAAATTTTTCAAAAATAATTTTTTACTGTCGCAAATTTTAAATACGCCGAGGATTGCCTTTTCTATAGTAAATTTTTCAAAAAATAATTTTTTACTGTCGCAAATTTTAAATACGCCGAGGATTGCCTTTTCTATAGTAAATTTTTCAAAAAATAATTTTTTAATGTCGCAAATTTTAAATACGCCGAGGATTGCCTTTTCTATAGTAAATTTTTCAAAAAATAATTTTTTACTGTCACAAATTTTAAATACGCCTAGGATTGCCTTTTCCATAGTAAATTTTTCAAAAAATAATTTTTTACTGTCGCAAATTTTAAATACGCCGAGGATTGCCTTTTCTATAGTAAATTTTTTTACTGTCGCAAATTTTAAATACGCCGAGGATTGCCTTTTCTATAGTAAATTTTTCAAAAAATAATTTTTTACTGTCGCAAATTTTAAATACGCCGAGGATTGCCTCTTCTATAGTAAATTTTTCGAAAAATAATTTTTTACTGTCGCAAATTTTAAATACGCCGAGGATTGCCTTTTCTATAGTAAATTTTTCGAAAAATAATTTTTTACTGTCGCAAATTTTAAATACGCCGAGAATTGCCCTTTTCTATAGTAAATGTTTCAAAAAATAATTTTTTACTGTCGCAAATTTTAAATACGCCGAGGATTGCTTTTCTATAGTAAATTTTCAAAAATAATTTTTTACTGTCGCAAATTTTAAATACGCCGAGGATTGCCTTTTCTATAGTAAATATTTCAAAAAATAATTTTTTACTGTCGCAAATTTTAAATACGCCGAGGATTGCCTTTTCTATAGTAAATTTTTCAAAAAATAATTTTTTACTGTCGCAAATTTTAAATACGCCGAGGATTGCCTTTTCTATAGTAAATTTTTCAAAAAATAATTTTTTACTGTCGCAAATTTTAAATACGCCGAGGATTGCCTTTTCTATAGTAAATTTTTCAAAAAATTATTTTTTACTGTCGCAAATTTTAAATACGCCGAGGATTGCCTTTTCTATAGTAAATTTTTCAAAAAATAATTTTTTACTGTCGCAAATTTTAAATACGCCGAGGATTGCCTTTTCTATATAAAATTTTTCAAAAATAATTTTTTACTGTCGCAAATTTTAATACGCCGAGGATTGCCTTTTCTATAGTAAATTTTTCAAAAAATAATTTTTTACTGTCGCAAATTTTAAATACGCCGAGGATTGCCTTTTCTATAGTAAATTTTTCAAAAAATAATTTTTTACTGTCGCAAATTTTAAATACGCCGAGGATTGCCTTTTCTATAGTAAATTTTTCAAAAAATAATTTTTTACTGTCGCAAATTTTTAAATACGCCGAGGATTGCCTTTTCTATAGTAAATTTTTTAAAAAATAATTTTTTACTGTCGCAAATTTTAAATACGCCGAGGTTTGCCTTTTCTATAGTAAATTTTTCAAAAAATAATTTTTTACTGTCGCAAATTTTAAATACGCCGAGGATTGCCTTTTCTATAGTAAATTTTTCAAAAAATAATTTTTTACTGTCGCACATTTTAAATACGCCGAGGATTGCCTTTTCTATGGTAAATTTTTCAAAAAATTATTTTTTACTGTCGCAAATTTTAAATACGCCGAGGATTGCCTTTTCTATGGTAAATTTTTCAAAAAATAATTTTTTACTGTCGCAAATTTTAAATACGCCGGGGATTGCCTTTTCTATAGTAAATTTTTCAAAAAATAATTTTTTACTGTCGCAAATTTTAAATACGCCGAGGATTGCCTTTTCTATGGTAAATTTTTCAAAAAATAATTTTTTACTGTCGCAAATTTTAAATACGCCGAGGATTGCCTTTTCTATAGTAAATTTTTCAAAAATAATTTTTTACTGTCGCAAATTTTAAATACGCCGAGGATTGCCTTTTCTATAGTAAATTTTTCAAGAAATAATTTTTTACTGTCGCAAATTTTAAATACGCCGACGATTGCCTTTTCTATAGTAAATTTTTCAAGAAATAATTTTTTACTGTCGCAAATTTTAAATACGCCGAGGATTGCCTTTTCTATAGTAAATTTTTCAAAAAATAATTTTTTACTGTCGCAAATTTTAAATACGCCGAGGATTGCCTTTTCTATAGAAAATTTTTCAAAAATAATTTTTTACTGTCGCAAATTTTAATACGCCGAGGATTGCCTTTTCTATAGTAAATTTTTCAAAAAATAATTTTTAACTGTCGCAAATTTAAATACGCCGAGGATTGCCTTTTCTATAGTAAATTTTTCAAAAAATAATTTTTTACTGTCGCAAATTTTAAATACGCCGAGGATTGCCTTTTCTATAGTAAATTTTTCAAAAAATAATTTTTTACTGTCGCAAATTTTAAATACGCCGAGGATTGCCTTTTCTATAGTAAATTTTTCAAAAAATAATTTTTTACTGTCGCAAATTTTAAATACGCCGAGGATTGCCTTTTCTATAGTAAATTTTTCAAAAAATAATTTTTTACTGTCGCAAATTATAAATACGCCGAGGATTGCCTTTTCTATAGTAAATTTTTCAAAAAATAATTTTTTACTATCGCGAATTTTAAATACGCCGAGGATTGCCTTTTCTACAGTAAATTTTTCGAAAAATAATTTTTTACTGTCGCAAATTTTAAATACGCCGAGAATTGCCTTTTCTATAGTAAATTTTTCGAAAAATTATTTTTTACTCTCGCAAATTTTAAATACGCCGAGGATTGCCTTTTCTATAGTAATTTTTTAAAAAATAATTTTTTACTGTCGCAAATTTTAAATACGCCGAGGATTGCCTTTTCTATAGTAAATTTTTCAAAAAATAATTTTTTACTGTCGCAAATTTTAAATACGCCGAGGATTGCCTTTTCTATAGTAAATTTTTCAAAAAATAATTTTTTACTGTCGCAAATTTTAAATACGCCGAGGATTGCCTTTTCTATAGTGAATTTTTCAAAAAATAATTTTTTACTGTCGCAAATTTTAAATACGCCGAGGATTGCCTTTTCTATAGTAAAATTTTCAAAAAATTATTTTTTACTCTCGCAAATTTTAAATACGCCGAGGATTGCCTTTTCTATAGTAAATTTTTCAAAAAATAATTTTTTACTGTCGCAAATTTTAAATACGCCGAGGATTGCCTTTTCTATAGTAAATTTTTCAAAAAATTATTTTTTACTCTCGCAAATTTTAAATACGCCGAGGATTGCCTTTTCTATAGTAATTTTTTCAAAAAATAATTTTTTACTGTCGCAAATTTTAAATACGCCGAGGATTGCCTTTTCTATAGTAAATTTTTCAAAAAATTATTTTTTACTGTCGCAAATTTTAAATACGCCGAGGATTGCCTTTTCTATAGTAAATTTTTCAAAAAATAATTTTTTACTGTCGCAAATTTTAAATACGCCGAGGATTGCCTTTTCTATAGTAAATTTTTCAAAAAATAATTTTTTACTGTCGCAAATTATAAATACGCCGAGGATTGCCTTTTCTATAGTAAATTTTTCAAAAATAATTTTTTACTGTCGCGAATTTTAAATACGCCGAGGATTGCCTTTCCTACAGTAAATTTTTCGAAAAATAATTTTTTACTGTCGCAAATTTTAAATACGCCGAGAATTGCCTTTTCTATAGTAATTTTTTCAAAAAATAATTTTTTACTGTCGCAAATTTTAAATACGCCGACGATTGCCTTTTCTATAGAAAATTTTTCAAAAAATAATTTTTTACTGTCGCAAATTTTAATACGCCGAGGATTGCCTTTTCTATAGTAAATTTTTCAAAAAATAATTTTTTACTGTCGCAAATTTTAAATACGCCGAGGATTGCCTTTTCTATTGTAAATTTTTCAAAAATAATTTTTTACTGTCGCAAATTTTAAATACGCCGAGGATTGCCTTTTCTATAGTAAATTTTTCGAAAAATAATTTTTTACTGTCGCAAATTTTAAATACGCCGAGGATTGCCTTTTCTATAGCAATTTTTTCAAAAAATATTTTTTTACTGTCGCAAATTTTAAATACGCCGAGGATTGCCTTTTCTATAGTAAATTTTTCAAAAAATAATTTTTTACTGTCGCAAATTTTAAATACGCCGAGGATTGCCTTTTCTATAGTAAATTTTTTAAAAAATAATTTTTTACTGTCGCAAATTTTAAATACGCCGAGGATTGCCTTTTCTATAGTAAATTTTTCGAAAAATAATTTTTTACTGTCGCAAATTTTAAATACGCCGAGAATTGCCTTTTCTATAGTAAATGTTTCAAAAAATAATTTTTTACTGTCGCAAATTTTAAATACGCCGAGGATTGCCTTTTCTATAGTAAATTTTTCAAAAAATAATTTTTTACTGTCGCAAATTTTAAATACGCCGAGGATTGCCTTTTCTATAGAAAATTTTTCAAAAAATAATTTTTTACTGTCGCAAATTTTAATACGCCGAGGATTGCCTTTTCTATAGTAAATTTTTCAAAAAATAATTTTTAACTGTCGCAAATTTTAAATACGCCGAGGATTGCCTTTTCTATAGTAAATTTTTCAAAAAATAATTTTTTACTGTCGCAAATTTTAAATACGCCGAGGATTGCCTTTTCTATAGTAAATTTTTCAAAAAATAATTTTTTACTGTCGCAAATTTTAAATACGCCGAGGATTGCCTTTTCTATAGTAAATTTTTCAAAAAATAATTTTTTACTGTCGCAAATTTTAAATACGCCGAGGATTGCCTTTTCTATAGTAAATTTTTCAAAAAATAATTTTTTACTGTCGCAAATTATAAATACGCCGAGGATTGCCTTTTCTATAGTAAATTTTTCAAAAAATAATTTTTTACTATCGCGAATTTTAAATACGCCGAGGATTGCCTTTTCTACAGTAAATTTTTCGAAAAATAATTTTTTACTGTCGCAAATTTTAAATACGCCGAGAATTGCCTTTTCTATAGTAAATTTTCGAAAAATTATTTTTTACTCTCGCAAATTTTAAATACGCCGAGGATTGCCTTTTCTATAGTAATTTTTTAAAAATAATTTTTTACTGTCGCAAATTTTAAATACGCCGAGGATTGCCTTTTCTATAGTAAATTTTTCAAAAATAATTTTTTACTGTCGCAAATTTTAAATACGCCGAGGATTGCCTTTTCTATAGTAAATTTTTCAAAAAATAATTTTTTACTGTCGCAAATTTTAAATACGCCGAGGATTGCCTTTTCTATAGTAAATTTTTCAAAAAATAATTTTTTACTGTCGCAAATTTTAAATACGCCGAGGATTGCCTTTTCTATAGTGAATTTTTCAAAAAAAAATTTTTTACTGTCGCAAATTTTAAATACGCCGAGGATTGCCTTTTCTATAGTAAAATTTCAAAAAATTATTTTTTACTCTCGCAAATTTTAAATACGCCGAGGATTGCCTTTTCTATAGTAAATTTTTCAAAAAATAATTTTTTACTGTCGCAAATTTTAAATACGCCGAGGATTGCCTTTTCTATAGTAAATTTTTCAAAAAATTATTTTTTACTCTCGCAAATTTTAAATACGCCGAGGATTGCCTTTTCTATAGTAATTTTTTCAAAAAATAATTTTTTACTGTCGCAAATTTTAAATACGCCGAGGATTGCCTTTTCTATAGTAAATTTTTCAAAAAATTATTTTTTACTGTCGCAAATTTTAAATACGCCGAGGATTGCCTTTTCTATAGTAAATTTTTCAAAAAATAATTTTTTACTGTCGCAAATTTTAAATACGCCGAGGATTGCCTTTTCTATAGTAAATTTTTCAAAAAATAATTTTTTACTGTCGCAAATTATAAATACGCCGAGGATTGCCTTTTCTATAGTAAATTTTTCAAAAAATAATTTTTTACTGTCGCGAATTTTAAATACGCCGAGGATTGCCTTTTCTACAGTAAATTTTTCGAAAAATAATTTTTTACTGTCGCAAATTTTAAATACGCCGAGAATTGCCTTTTCTATAGTAATTTTTTCAAAAAATAATTTTTTACTGTCGCAAATTTTAAATACGCCGAGGATTGCCTTTTCTATAGTAAATTTTTCAAAAAATAATTTTTTACTGTCGCAAATTTTAAATACGCCGACGATTGCCTTTTCTATAGAAAATTTTTCAAAAAATAATTTTTTACTGTCGCAAATTTTAATACGCCGAGGATTGCCTTTTCTATAGTAAATTTTTCAAAAAATAATTTTTTACTGTCGCAAATTTTAAATACGCCGAGGATTGCCTTTTCTATTGTAAATTTTTCAAAAAATAATTTTTTACTGTCGCAAATTTTAAATACGCCGAGGATTGCCTTTTCTATAGTAAATTTTTCGAAAAATAATTTTTTACTGTCGCAAATTTTAAATACGCCGAGGATTGCCTTTTCTATAGCAATTTTTTCAAAAAATATTTTTTTACTGTCGCAAATTTTAAATACGCCGAGGATTGCCTTTTCTATAGTAAATTTTTCAAAAAATAATTTTTTACTGTGGCAAATTTTAAATACGCCGAGGATTGCCTTTTCTATAGTAAATTTTTCAAAAAATAATTTTTTACTGTCGCAAATTTTAAATACGCCGAGGATTGCCTTTTCTATAGTAAATTTTTCAAAAAATAATTTTTTACTGTCGCAAATTTTAAATACGCCGAGGATTGCCTTTTCTATAGTAAATTTTTCAAAACATAATTTTTTACTGTCGCAAAATTTAGATACGCCGAGGATTGCCTTTTCTATATTAAATTTTTCAAAAAATAATTTTTTACTATCGCAAATTTTAAATACGCCGAGGATTGCCTTTTCTATAGTAAATTTTTCAAAAAATAATTTTTTACTGTCGCAAATTTTAAATACGCCGAGGATTGCCTTTTCTATAGTAAATTTTTCAAAAAATAATTTTTTACTGTCGCAAATTTTAAATACGCCGAGGATTGCCTTTTCTATAGTAAATTTTTCAAAAAATAATTTTTTACTGTCGCAAAATTTAGATACGCCGAGGATTGCCTTTTCTATATTAAATTTTTCAAAAAATAATTTTTTACTGTCGCAAATTTTAAATACGCCGAGGATTGCCTTTTCTATAGTAAATTTTTCAAAAAATAATTTTTTACTGTCGCAAATTTTAAATACGCCGAGGATTGCCTTTTCTATAGTAAATTTTTCAAAAAATAATTTTTTACTGTCGCAAATTTTAAATACGCCGAGGATTGCCTTTTCTATAGTAAATTTTTCAAAAAATAATTTTTTACTGTCGCAAATTTTAAATACGCCGAGGATTGCCGTTTCTATAGTAAATTTTTCAAAAAATAATTTTTTACTCTCGCAAATTTTAAATACGCCGAAGATTGCCTTTTCTATGGTAAATTTTTCAAAAAATTATTTTTTACTGTCGTAAATTTTAAATACGCCGGGGATTGCCTTTTCTATAGTAAATTTTTCAAAAAATTATTTTTTACTGTCGGAAATTTTAAATACGCCGAGGATTGCCTTTTCTATAGTAAATTTTTCAAAAAATAATTTTTTACTGTCGCTTGCCTTTTCTATAGTAAATTTTTCAAAAAATAATTTTTTACTGTCGCAAATTTTAAATACGCCGAGGATTGCCTTTTCTATAGAAAATTTTTCAAAAAATACTTTTTTACTGTGGCAAATTTTAATACGCCGAGGATTGCCTTTTCTATAGTAAATTTTTCAAAAAATAATTTTTTACTGTCGCAAATTTTAAATACGCCGAGGATTGCCTTTTATATAGTAAATTTTTCAAAAAATAATTTTTTACTGTCGCAAATTTTAAATACGCCGAGGATTGCCTTTTCTATAGTAAATTTTTCAAAAAATAATTTTTTACTGTCGCAAATTTTAAATACGCCGAGGATTGCCTTTTCTATAGTACATTTTTCAAAAAATAATTTTTTACTGTCGCAAATTTTAAATACGCCGAGGATTGCCTTTTCTATAGTAAATTTTTCAAAAAATAATTTTTTACTGTCGCAAATTTTAAATACGCCGAGGATTGCCTTTTCTATAGTAAATTTTTCAAAAAATAATTTTTTACTGTCGCAAATTTTAAATACGCCGAGGATTGCCTTTTCTATAGTAAATTTTTCAAAAAATAATTTTTTAATGTCGCAAATTTTAAATACGCCGAGGATTGCCTTTTCTATAGTAAATTTTTCAAAAAATAATTTTTTACTGTCACAAATTTTAAATACGCCTAGGATTGCCTTTTCCATAGTAAATTTTTCAAAAAATAATTTTTTACTGTCGCAAATTTTAAATACGCCGAGGATTGCCTTTTCTATAGTAAATTTTTTACTGTCGCAAATTTTAAATACGCCGAGGATTGCCTTTTCTATAGTAAATTTTTCAAAAAATAATTTTTTACTGTCGCAAATTTTAAATACGCCGAGGATTGCCTCTTCTATAGTAAATTTTTCGAAAAATAATTTTTTACTGTCGCAAATTTTAAATACGCCGAGGATTGCCTTTTCTATAGTAAATTTTTCGAAAAATAATTTTTTACTGTCGCAAATTTTAAATACGCCGAGAATTGCCTTTTCTATAGTAAATGTTTCAAAAAATAATTTTTTACTGTCGCAAATTTTAAATACGCCGAGGATTGCTTTTCTATAGTAAATTTTTCAAAAAATAATTTTTTACTGTCGCAAATTTTAAATACGCCGAGGATTGCCTTTTCTATAGTAAATTTTTCAAAAAATAATTTTTTACTGTCGCAAATTTTAAATACGCCGAGGATTGCCTTTTCTATAGTAAATTTTTCAAAAAATTATTTTTTACTGTCGCAAATTTTAAATACGCCGAGGATTGCCTTTTCTATAGTAAATTTTTCAAAAAATAATTTTTTACTGTCGCAAATTTTAAATACGCCGAGGATTGCCTTTTCTATATAAAATTTTTCAAAAAATAATTTTTTACTGTCGCAAATTTTAATACGCCGAGGATTGCTTTTTCTATAGTAAATTTTTCAAAAAATAATTTTTTACTGTCGCAAATTTTAAATACGCCGAGGATTGCCTTTTCTATAGTAAATTTTTCAAAAAATAATTTTTTACTGTCGCAAATTTTAAATACGCCGAGGATTGCCTTTTCTATAGTAAATTTTTCAAAAAATAATTTTTTACTGTCGCAAATTTTAAATACGCCGAGGATTGCCTTTTCTATAGTAAATTTTTTAAAAAATAATTTTTTACTGTCGCAAATTTTAAATACGCCGAGGATTGCCTTTTCTATAGTAAATTTTTCAAAAAATAATTTTTTACTGTCGCAAATTTTAAATACGCCGAGGATTGCTTTTTCTATAGTAAATTTTTCAAAAAATAATTCTTTACTGTCGCAAATTTTAAATACGCCGAGGATTGCCTTTTCTATAGTAAATTTTTCAAAAAATAATTTTTTACTGTCGCAAATTTTAAATACGCCGAGGATTGCCTTCTCTATAGTAAATTTTTCAAAAAATAATTTTTTACTGTCGCACATTTTAAATACGCCGAGGATTGCCTTTTCTATGGTAAATTTTTCAAAAAATTATTTTTTACTGTCGCAAATTTTAAATACGCCGAGGATTGCCTTTTCTATGGTAAATTTTTCAAAAAATAATTTTTTACTGTCGCAAATTTTAAATACGCCGAGGATTGCCTTTTCTATAGTAAATTTTTCAAAAAATAATTTTTTACTGTCGCAAAATTTAGATACGCCGAGGATTGCCTTTTCTATATTAAATTTTTCAAAAAATAATTTTTTACTGTCGCAAATTTTAAATACGCCGAGGATTGCCTTTTCTATAGTAAATTTTTCAAAAAATAATTTTTTACTGTCGCAAATTTTAAATACGCCGAGGATTGCCTTTTCTATAGTAAATTTTTCAAAAAATAATTTTTTACTGTCGCAAATTTTAAATACGCCGAGGATTGCCTTTTCTATAGTAAATTTTTCAAAAAATAATTTTTTACTGTCGCAAATTTTAAATACGCCGAGGATTGCCGTTTCTATAGTAAATTTTTCAAAAAATAATTTTTTACTCTCGCAAATTTTAAATACGCCGAAGATTGCCTTTTCTATGGTAAATTTTTCAAAAAATTATTTTTTACTGTCGTAAATTTTAAATACGCCGGGGATTGCCTTTTCTATAGTAAATTTTTCAAAAAATTATTTTTTACTGTCGGAAATTTTAAATACGCCGAGGATTGCCTTTTCTATAGTAAATTTTTCAAAAAATAATTTTTTACTGTCGCTTGCCTTTTCTATAGTAAATTTTTCAAAAAATAATTTTTTACTGTCGCAAATTTTAAATACGCCGAGGATTGCCTTTTCTATAGAAAATTTTTCAAAAAATACTTTTTTACTGTCGCAAATTTTAATACGCCGAGGATTGCCTTTTCTATAGTAAATTTTTCAAAAAATAATTTTTTACTGTCGCAAATTTTAAATACGCCGAGGATTGCCTTTTATATAGTAAATTTTTCAAAAAATAATTTTTTACTGTCGCAAATTTTAAATACGCCGAGGATTGCCTTTTCTATAGTAAATTTTTCAAAAAATAATTTTTTACTGTCGCAAATTTTAAATACGCCGAGGATTGCCTTTTCTATAGTACATTTTTCAAAAAATAATTTTTTACTGTCGCAAATTTTAAATACGCCGAGGATTGCCTTTTCTATAGTAAATTTTTCAAAAATAATTTTTTACTGTCGCAAATTTTAAATACGCCGAGGATTGCCTTTTCTATAGTAAATTTTTCAAAAAATAATTTTTTACTGTCGCAAATTTTAAATACGCCGAGGATTGCCTTTTCTATAGTAAATTTTTCAAAAAATAATTTTTTAATGTCGCAAATTTTAAATACGCCGAGGATTGCCTTTTCTATAGTAAATTTTTCAAAAAATAATTTTTTACTGTCACAAATTTTAAATACGCCTAGGATTGCCTTTTCCATAGTAAATTTTTCAAAAAATAATTTTTTACTGTCGCAAATTTTAAATACGCCGAGGATTGCCTTTTCTATAGTAAATTTTTTACTGTCGCAAATTTTAAATACGCCGAGGATTGCCTTTTCTATAGTAAATTTTTCAAAAAATAATTTTTTACTGTCGCAAATTTTAAATACGCCGAGGATTGCCTCTTCTATAGTAAATTTTTCGAAAAATAATTTTTTACTGTCGCAAATTTTAAATACGCCGAGGATTGCCTTTTCTATAGTAAATTTTTCGAAAAATAATTTTTTACTGTCGCAAATTTTAAATACGCCGAGAATTGCCTTTTCTATAGTAAATGTTTCAAAAAATAATTTTTTACTGTCGCAAATTTTAAATACGCCGAGGATTGCTTTTCTATAGTAAATTTTTCAAAAAATAATTTTTTACTGTCGCAAATTTTAAATACGCCGAGGATTGCCTTTTCTATAGTAAATTTTTCAAAAAATAATTTTTTACTGTCGCAAATTTTAAATACGCCGAGGATTGCCTTTTCTATAGTAAATTTTTCAAAAAATTATTTTTTACTGTCGCAAATTTTAAATACGCCGAGGATTGCCTTTTCTATAGTAAATTTTTCAAAAAATAATTTTTTACTGTCGCAAATTTTAAATACGCCGAGGATTGCCTTTTCTATATAAAATTTTTCAAAAAATAATTTTTTACTGTCGCAAATTTTAATACGCCGAGGATTGCTTTTTCTATAGTAAATTTTTCAAAAAATAATTTTTTACTGTCGCAAATTTTAAATACGCCGAGGATTGCCTTTTCTATAGTAAATTTTTCAAAAAATAATTTTTTACTGTCGCAAATTTTAAATACGCCGAGGATTGCCTTTTCTATAGTAAATTTTTCAAAAAATAATTTTTTACTGTCGCAAATTTTAAATACGCCGAGGATTGCCTTTTCTATAGTAAATTTTTTAAAAAATAATTTTTTACTGTCGCAAATTTTAAATACGCCGAGGATTGCCTTTTCTATAGTAAATTTTTCAAAAAATAATTTTTTACTGTCGCAAATTTTAAATACGCCGAGGATTGCCTTTTCTATAGTAAATTTTTCAAAAAATAATTTTTTACTGTCGCAAATTTTAAATACGCCGAGGATTGCCTTTTCTATAGTAAATTTTTCAAAAAATAATTTTTTACTGTCGCAAATTTTAAATACGCCGAGGATTGCCTTTTCTATAGTAAATTTTTCAAAAAATAATTTTTTACTGTCGCACATTTTAAATACGCCGAGGATTGCCTTTTCTATGGTAAATTTTTCAAAAAATTATTTTTTACTGTCGCAAATTTTAAATACGCCGAGGATTGCCTTTTCTATGGTAAATTTTTCAAAAAATAATTTTTTACTGTCGCAAATTTTAAATACGCCGGGGATTGCCTTTTCTATAGTAAATTTTTCAAAAAATAATTTTTTACTGTCGCAAATTTTAAATACGCCGAGGATTGCCTTTTCTATAGTAAATTTTTCAAAAAATAATTTTTTACTGTCGCAAATTTTAAATACGCCGAGGATTGCCTTTTCTATAGTAAATTTTTCAAAAAATAATTTTTTACTGTCGCAAATTTTAAATACGCCGAGGATTGCCTTTTCTATAGTAAATTTTTCAAGAAATAATTTTTTACTGTCGCAAATTTTAAATACGCCGACGATTGCCTTTTCTATAGTAAATTTTTCAAGAAATAATTTTTTACTGTCGCAAATTTTAAATACGCCGAGGATTGCCTTTTCTATAGTAAATTTTTCAAAAAATAATTTTTTACTGTCGCAAATTTTAAATACGCCGAGGATTGCCTTTTCTATAGAAAATTTTTCAAAAAATAATTTTTTACTGTCGCAAATTTTAATACGCCGAGGATTGCCTTTTCTATAGTAAATTTTTCAAAAAATAATTTTTTACTGTCGCAAATTTTAAATACGCCGAAGATTGCCTTTTCTATAGTAAATTTTTCAAAAAATAATTTTTTACTGTCGCAAATTTTAAATACGCCGAGGATTGCCTTTTCTATAGTAAATTTTTCAAAAAATAATTTTTTACTGTCGCAAATTTTAAATACGCCGAGGATTGCCTTTTCTATAGTAAATTTTTCAAAAAATAATTTTTTACTGTCGCAAATTTTAAATACGCCGAGGATTGCCTTTTCTATAGTAAATTTTTCAAAAAATAATTTTTTACTGTCGCAAATTATAAATACGCCGAGGATTGCCTTTTCTATAGTAAATTTTTCAAAAAATAATTTTTTACTGTCGCGAATTTTAAATACGCCGAGGATTGCCTTTTCTACAGTAAATTTTTCGAAAAATAATTTTTTACTGTCGCAAATTTTAAATACGCCGAGAATTGCCTTTTCTATAGTAAATTTTTCGAAAAATTATTTTTTACTCTCGCAAATTTTAAATACGCCGAGGATTGCCTTTTCTATAGTAATTTTTTCAAAAAATAATTTTTTACTGTCGCAAATTTTAAATACGCCGAGGATTGCCTTTTCTATAGTAAATTTTTCAAAAAATAATTTTTTACTGTCGCAAATTTTAAATACGCCGGGGATTGCCTTTTCTATAGTAATTTTTTCAAAAAATAATTTTTTACTGTCGCAAATTTTAAATACGCCGAGGATTGCCTTTTCTATAGTAAATTTTTCAAAAAATAATTTTTTACTGTCGCAAATTTTAAATACGCCGAGGATTGCCTTTTCTATAGTAAATTTTTCAAAAAATAATTTTTTACTGTCGCAAATTTTAAATACGCCGAGGATTGCCTTTTCTATAGTAAATTTTTCAAAAAATTATTTTTTTACTGTCGCAAATTTTAAATACGCCGAGGATTGCCTTTTCTATAGTAAATTTTTCAAAAAATAATTTTTTACTGTCGCAAATTTTAAATACGCCGAGGATTGCCTTTTCTATATAAAATTTTTCAAAAAATAATTTTTTACTGTCGCAAATTTTAATACGCCGAGGATTGCTTTTTCTATAGTAAATTTTTCAAAAAATAATTTTTTACTGTCGCAAATTTTAAATACGCCGAGGATTGCCTTTTCTATAGTAAATTTTTCAAAAAATAATTTTTTACTGTCGCAAATTTTAAATACGCCGAGGATTGCCTTTTCTATAGAAAATTTTTCAAAAAATAATTTTTTACTGTCGCAAATTTTAATACGCCGAGGATTGCCTTTTCTATAGTAAATTTTTCAAAAAATAATTTTTTACTGTCGCAAATTTTAAATACGCCGAGGATTGCCTTTTCTATAGTAAATTTTTCAAAAAATAATTTTTTACTGTCGCAAATTTTAAATACGCCGAGGATTGCCTTTTCTATAGTAAATTTTTCAAAAAATAATTTTTTACTGTCGCAAATTTTAAATACGCCGAGGATTGCCTTTTCTATAGTGAATTTTTCAAAAAATAATTTTTTACTGTCGCAAATTTTAAATACGCCGAGGATTGCCTTTTCTATAGTAAAATTTTCAAAAAATTATTTTTTACTCTCGCAAATTTTAAATACGCCGAGGATTGCCTTTTCTATAGTAATTTTTTCAAAAAATAATTTTTTACTGTCGCAAATTTTAAATACGCCGAGGATTGCCTTTTCTATAGTAAATTTTTCAAAAAATAATTTTTTACTGTCGCAAATTTTAAATACGCCGAGGATTGCCTTTTCTATAGTAAATTTTTCAAAAAATTATTTTTTACT
>CAWUPM010000358.1:0-125005 GCA_963924295.1 Dioctria rufipes
TTTGCGACAGTAAAAAATTATTTTTTGACAAATTCGCTATAGAAAAGTCAATCCGCGGCGTATTTAAATTTTGAGACAGTAAAAAATTATTTTTTGACAAATTTACTATACAAAAAGCAATCCTCGACGTATTTGAAATTTTCGACAGTAAAAAATTATTTTGTGACAAATTCACTATAGAGAAGTCAATCCGCTTCGTATTTAAAATTTGCGACCGTAAAAAATAGTTTTTTTTAAAAATTTAATATATAAAAGGCAATCCCCGGCGTATTTAAAATTCGCTACAGTAAAAAAATTATTTTTTGACAAATTTACTATAGAAAAGGCCATACTGGCCGTATTTAAAATTTTCGACAGTAGACAATTATTTTTTGTCAAATTCACTATAGAAAAGGTAATCCTCGGCGTATTTAAAATTTGCGACAACCAAAAATAATATTTTGAAAAATTCACTATAGAAAAGGCAATCCTCGGCGTATTTAAAACTTGCTACAGTAAAAAATTATTTTTTGAAAAATTTACTATAGAAAAGGCAATCCGCGACGTATTTAACATTTGCGACAGTAAAAAATTATTTTTTGACAAATTCGCTATAGAAAAGTCAATCCGCGGCGTATTTAAATTTTGAGACAGTAAAAAATTATTTTTTGACAAATTTACTATAGAAAAGGCAATCCTCGACGTATTTGAAATTTTCGCCATTAAAAAATTATTTTGTGACAAATTCACTATAGAGAAGTCAATCCGCTTCGTATTTAAAATTTGCGACCGTAAAAAATAGTTTTTTTTTTAAATTTACTATAGAAAAGGCAATCCTCGGCGTATTTAAAATTCGCTGCAATAAAAAATTATTTTTTGACAAATTTTCTATAGAAAAGGCCATACTCGCCGTATTTAAAATTTTCGACAGTAGAAAATTATTTTTTGTCAAATTCACTATAGAAAAGGTAATCCTCGGCGTATTTAAAATTTGCGACAGCAAAAAATAATATTTTGAAAAATTCACTATTGAAAAGGCAATCCTGGCGTATTTAAAATTTGCGACGGTAAAAAATACTTTTTTGACAAATTTATTATAGAAAAGGAAATCCTCGGAGTATTTATAATTTGCGATAGCAAAAAATTATTTTTTGACAAATTCGCTATAGAAAAGGCAATCCTCGGCGTATTTAAAATTTGCGACAGTAAAAAATTATTTTTTGACAAATTCACTATAGAAAAGGCAATCCTCGGCGTATTTAAAATTTGAGGCAGTAAAAATAATTTCCTGAAAAATATACTCTAGAAAAGGCAATCCTCGGTGTATGTAAAATTTGCGACAATAAAAAATAATTTTTTGAGAAATTTACTATAGAAAAGGCAATGCCTGGCGTATTTAAAATTTGCGACGGTAGAAAATAATTTGTTGAAAAAATTTACTATAGAAAGGCATTCCTCGGGGTATTTAAAATTTGCGACCATAAAAAATAATTTTTTGAAAAATTTACTATATAAAAGGCAATCCCTGGCGTATTTAAAATTTGCGACGGTAAAAAATAATTTTTTGACAAATTTACTACAGAAAAGGCAATCCTCGGCTTATTTAAAAATTGCGACAGTAACAAATAATTTTTTGACAAATTCACTATAGAAAAGGCAATCCTCGGCGTATTTAAAACTTGCTACAGTAAACAATTATTTTTTGAAAAATTTACTATAGAAAAGGCAATCCGCGGCGTATTTAACGTTTGCGACAGTAAAAAATTATTTTTTGACAAATTCGCTATAGAAAAGTCAATCCGCGGCGTATTTAAAATTTTCGACAGTAAAAAATTATTTTTTGAAAAATTCACTATAGAAAAGGTAATCCTCGGCGTATTTAAAATTTGTGACAGTAAAATTTTTTTTTTGAAAAATTTACTATAGAAAAGGCAATACTCGGCGTATTTAAAATTTTCGACAGTAAAAAATTATTTTTTGACAAATTCGCTATAGAAAAGGCAATCCCCGGCGTATTTAAAACTTGCTACAGTAAAAAATTATTTTTTGACAAATTTACTAGAGAAAAGGCAATCCTGGCGTATTTAAAATTTGCGACTTTAAAAAATAATTTTTTGACAAATTTTACTATCGAAAAAGAGATCCTCGGCGTATTTAAAATTTTCGACAGTAAAAAATTATTTTTTGACAAATAGAAAAGGCAATCCCCGGTGTATTTATAATTTGCGACAGTAAAAATAATTTTTTTAAAAATTTACTATAGAAAAGGCAATCCCTGGCGTATTTAAAATTTGCGGCGGTAGAGAATAAATTGTTGAAAAATTTACTATAGAAAAGGCAATCCTCGGCGTATTTAAAATTTTCGACATTAAAAATTATTTTTTGAAAAATTTACTATAGAAAAGGCAATCCTCGGCGTATTTAAAAATTGCGACAGTAACAAATAATTTTTTGACAAATTCACTATAGAAAAGGCAATCCTCGGCGTATTTAAAACTTGCTACAGTAAAAAATTATTTTTTGAAAAATTTACTATAGAAAAGGCAATCCGCGGCGTATTTAACGTTTGCGACAGTAAAAAAATTATTTTTTGACAAATTCGCTATAGAAAAGTCAATCCGGGCGTATTTAAAATTTTCGACAGTAAAAAATTATTTTTTGAAAAATTCACTATACGAAAAGGTAATCCTCGGCGTATTTAAAATTTGTGACAGTAAAAATTTTTTTTTTGAAAAATTTACTATAGAAAAGGCAATACTCGGCGTATTTAAAATTTTCGACAGTAAAAAATTATTTTTTGAAAAATTCGCTGTAGAAAAGGCAATCCCCGGCGTATTTAAAACTTGCTACAGTAAAAAATTATTTTTTGACAAATTTACTAGAGAAAAGGCAATCCTGGCGTATTTAAAATTTGCGACTTTAAAAAATAATTTTTTGACAAATTTACTATCGAAAAAGAGATCCTCGGCGTATTTAAAATTTTCGACAGTAAAAAATTATTTTTTGACAAATAGAAAAGGCAATCCCCGGTGTATTTATAATTTGCGACAGTAAAAATAATTTTTTTAAAAATTTACTATAGAAAAAGGCAATCCCTGGCGTATTTAAAATTTGCGGCGGTAGAGAATAAATTGTTGAAAAATTTACTATAGAAAAGGCAATCCTCGGCGTATTTAAAATTTTCGACATTAAAAATTATTTTTTGAAAAATTTACTATAGAAAAGGCAATCCTCGGCATATTTAAAATTTGCGACAGTAAAAAATTATTTTTTGACAAATTCTCTATAGAAAAGTCAATCCTCGGCGTATTTAAATCTTGCGACAGTGCAAAGTTATTTTTTGACAAATTTACTATAGAAAAGGCAATCCTGGACGTATTTGAAATTTTCGACAGTAAAAAATAGTTTTGTGACAAATTCACTATAGAGAAGTCAATCCGCTTCGTATTTAAAATTTGCGACAGTAAAAAATAGTTTTTTTAAAAATTTATTATAGAAAAGGCAATCCTCGCCGTATTTAAAATTCGCTACAGTAAAAAATTATTTTTTGACAAATTTACTATAGAAAAGGCCATACTCACCGTATTTAAAATTTTCGACAGTAGAAAATTATTTTTTGACAAATTCACTATAAAAAAGGTAATCCTCGGTATATTTAAAATTTGCGACAGTAAAAAAATTATTTGTTGACAAATTCACTATAGAAAAGGCCGTACTCGCCTTATTTAAAATTTTCGACAGTAGAAAATTATTTTTTGACAAATTCACTATTGAAAAGGTAATCTTCGGCGTATTTAAAATTTGCGACAGCAAAAAATAATTTTTTGAAAAATTTACTATAGAAAAGGCAATCCTGGATTATTTAAAATTTGCGACTTTAAAAAATAATTTTTTGACAAATTTACTATCGAAAAAGAGATCCTCGGCGTATTTAAAATTTTCGACAGTAAAAAATTATTTTTTGACAAATAGAAAAGGCAATCCCCGGTGTATTTATAATTTGCGGCGGTAGAGAATAAATTGTTGAAAAATTTACTATAGAAAAGGCAATCCTCGGCGTATTTAAAATTTTCGACATTAAAAATTATTTTTTGAAAAATTTACTATAGAAAAGGCAATCCTCGGCGTATTTAAAATTTGCGACAGTAAAAAATTATTTTTTGACAAATTCACTATAGAAAAGGCAACCCTCGGCGTATTTAAAATTTGCGACAGTAAAAAATTATTTTTTGAAAAATTTACTATAGAAAAGGGCAATCCTCGGCGTATTTAAAATTTTCGACATTAAAAATTATTTTTTGAAAAATTTACTATAGAAAAGGCAATCCTCAGCGTATTTAAAAATTTGCGACAGTAAAAAATTATTTTTTGACAAATTCACTATAGAAAAGGCAACCCTCGGCGTATTTAAAATTTGCGACAGTAAAAAATTATTTTTTGAAAAATTTACTATAGAAAAGGCAATCCGCGGCGTATTTAACATTTGCGACAGAAAAAAATTATTTTTTGACAAATTCACTATAGAAAAGGCAACCCTCGGCGTACTTAAAATTTGCGACAGTGCAAAATTATTTTTTGACAAATTTACTATAGAAAAGGCAATCCTCGAGGTATTTGAAATTTTCGACAGTAAAAAATAGTTTTGTGACAAATTCACTATAGAGAAGTCAATCCGCTTCGTATTTAAAATTTGCGACAGTAAAAAATAGTTTTTTTAAAAATTTATTACAGAAAAGGCAATCCTCGGCGTATTTAAAATTCGCTACAGTAAAAAATTATTTTTTGACAAATTTACTATAGAAAAGGCCATACTCGCCGTATTTAAAATTTTCGACAGTAGAAAATTATTTTTTAACAAATTCACTATAAAAAAGGTAATCCTCGGCGTATTTGAAATTTGCGACAGCAAAAAATAATTTTTTGAAAAATTTACTATAGAAAAGGCAATCCTGGCGTATTTAAAATTTGCGGCGGTAAAAAATAGTTTTTTGACAAATTTATTATAGAAAAGGAAATCCTCGGTGTATTTAAAATTTGCGATAGTAAAAAATTATTTTTTGAAAAATTCGCTATAGAAAAGGCAATCCTCGGCGTATTTAAAATTTGCGAAAGTAAAAAATAATTTTTTGAAAAATTTACTATAGAAAAGGCAATCCTCGGCGTATTTAAAATTTGCGACAGTAAAAAATTATTTTCTGACAGATTCACTATAGAAAACGCAATCCTCGGCTTCTTTAAAACTTGCTACAGTAAAAAATTATTTTTTGAAAAATAGAATACTATAGAAAAGGCAATCCGCGGCGTATTTAACGTTTGCGACAGTAAAAAATTATTTGTTGACAAATTCGCTATAGAAAAGTCAATCCGCGGCGTATTTAAATTTTGAGACAGTAAAAAATTATTTTTTGACAAATTTACTAAAGAAAAGGCAATCCTCGACGTATTTGAAATTTTCGACAGTAAAAAATTATTTTGTGACAAATTCACTATAGAGAAGTCAATCCGCTTCGTATTTAAAATTTGCGACGGTAAAAAATAGTTTTTTTAAAAATTTACTATAGAAAAGGCAATCCTCGGCGTATTTAAAATTCGCTACAGTAAATAAATTATTTTTTGACAAATTTACTATAGAAAAGGTCATACTCGCCGTATTTAAATTTTGCGACAGTGCAAAATTATATTTTGACAAATTTACTATAGAAAAGGTAATCCTCGGCGTATTTAAAATTTGCGACAGCAAAAAATAATATTTTGAAAAATTCACTATAGAAAAGGCAATCCTGGCGTATTTAAAATTTGCGACAGTAAAAAATTATTTTCTGACAGATTCACTATAGAAAACGCAAAATTATTTTTTGAAAAATTTACTATAGAAAAGGCAATCCTCGGCGTATTTAAAATTTTCGACATTAAAAATTATTTTTTGAAAAATTTACTATAGAAAAGGCAATCCTCGGCGTATTTAAAATTTGCGACAGTAAAAAATTATTTTTTGACAAATTCACTATAGAAAAGGCAACCCTCGGCGTATTTAAAATTTGCGACAGTAAAAAATTATTTTTTGAAAAATTTACTATAGAAAAGGCAATCCGCGGCGTATTTAACATTTGCGACAGAAAAAAATTATTTTTTGACAAATTCACTATAGAAAAGGCAACCCTCGGCGTATTTAAAATTTGCGACAGTGCAAAATTATTTTTTGACAAATTTACTATAGAAAAGGCAATCCTCGAGGTATTTGAAATTTTCGACAGTAAAAAATAGTTTTGTGACAAATTCACTATAGAGAAGTCAATCCGCTTCGTATTTAAAATTTGCGACAGTAAAAAATAGTTTTTTTAAAAATTTATTATAGAAAAGGCAATCCTCGGCGTATTTAAAATTCGCTACAGTAAAAAATTATTTTTTAACAAATTTACTATAGAAAAGGCCATACTCGCCGTATTTAAAATTTTCGACAGTAGAAAATTATTTTTTAACAAATTCACTATAAAAAATGTAATCCTCGGCGTATTTGAAATTTGCGACAGCAAAAAATAATTTTGTGAAAAATTTACTATAGAAAAGGCAATCCTGGCGTATTTAAAATTTGCGGCGGTAAAAAATAGTTTTTTGACAAATTTATTATAGAAAAGGAAATCCTCGGTGTATTTAAAATTTGCGATAGTAAAAAATTATTTTTTGAAAAATTCGCTATAGAAAAGGCAATCCTCGGCGTATTTAAAATTTGCGAAAGTAAAAAATAATTTTTTGAAAAATTTACTATAGAAAAGGCAATCCTCGGCGTATTTAAAATTTGCGACAGTAGAAAATTATTTTCTGACAGATTCACTATAGAAAACGCAATCCTCGGCTTCTTTAAAACTTGCTACAGTAAAAAATTATTTTTTGAAAGGCAATCCGCGGCTTATTTAACGTTTGCGACAGTAAAAAATTATTTGTTGACAAATTCGCTATAGAAAAGTCAATCCGCGGCGTATTTAAATTTTGAGACAGTAAAAAATTATTTTTTGACAAATTTACTAAAGAAAAGGCATTCCTCGACGTATTTGAAATTTTCGACAGTAAAAAATTATTTTGTGACAAATTCACTATAGAGAAGTCAATCCGCTTCGTATTTAAAATTTGCGACCGTAAAAAATAGTTTTTTTAAAAATTTACTATAGAAAAGGCAATCCTCGGCGTATTTAAAATTCGCTACAGTAAATAAATTATTTTTTGACAAATTTACTATAGAAAAGGTCATACTCGCCGTATTTAAATTTTGCGACAGTGCAAAATTATTTTTTGACAAATTTACTATAGAAAAGGTAATCCTCGGCGTATTTAAAATTTGCGACAGCAAAAAATAATATTTTGAAAAATTCACTATAGAAAAGGCAATCCTGGCGTATTTAAAATTTGCGACAGTAAAAAATTATTTTCTGACAGATTCACTATAGAAAACGCAATTCTCGGCTTCTTGTAGATTTGCGACAGTAAAAAATTATTTTTTGATAAATTCACTATAGAAAAGGCAACCCTCGGCGTATTTAAAATTTGCCACCATAAAAAATTATTTTTTGACAAATTTACTATAGAAAAGGCAATCCCTGGAGTATTTAAAATTTTCGACAGTAAAAAATTATTTTTTGACAAATTCACTATAGAAAAGGTAATCCTCGGCGAATTTAAAATTTGTGACAGTAAGAAATAGTTTTTTGAAAAATTTACTACAGAAAAGGCAATCCTCGGTGTATTTAAAATGAGCGACAGGAAAAAATAATTTTTTGACAAATTCGCTATAGAAAAGTCAATCCGCGGCGTATTTAAATTTTGAGACAGTAAAAAATTATTTTTTGACAAATTTACTATAGAAAAGGCAATCCTCGGGGTATTTAAAATTTTCGATAGTAAAAAATCATTTTTTGACAAATTCACTATATAAAAGGTAATCCTCGGCGTATTTAAAATTTGTGACAGTAAACATTATTTTTTGAAAAATTTACTATAGAAAAGGCAATACTCGGCGTATTTAAAATTTTCTACAGTAAAAAATTATTTTTTGACAAATTCACTATAGAAAAGGCAATCCTCGGCGTATTTAAAACTTGCTACAGTAAAAAATTATTTTTTGAAAAATTTGCTATAGAAAAGGCCATACTCGCCGCATTTAAAATTTTCGACAGTAGAAAATTATTTTTTGTCAAATTCACTATAGAAAAGGTAATCCTCGGCGTATTTAAAATTTGCGACAGCAAAAAATAATATTTTGAAAAATTCACTATAGAAAAGGCAATCCTGGCGTATTTAAAATTTGCGGTGGTAGAGAATAAATTGTTGAAAAATTTACTATAGAAAAGGCAATCCTCGGCGTATTTAAAATTTTCGACATTAAAAATTATTTTTTGAAAAATTTACTATAGAAAAGGCAATCCTCGGCGTATTTAAAATTTGCGACAGTAAAAAATTATTTTTTGACAAATTCTCTATAGAAAAGTCAATCCTCGGCGTATTTAAATCTTGCGACAGTGCAAAATTATTTTTTGACAAATTTACTATAGAAAAGGCAATCCTGGACGTATTTGAAATTTTCGACAGTAAAAAATAGTTTTGTGACAAATTCACTATAGAGAAGTCAATCCGCTTCGTATTTAAAATTTGCGACAGTAAAAAATAGTTTTTTTAAAAATTTATTATAGAAAAGGCAATCCTCGCCGTATTTAAAATTCGCTACAGTAAAAAATTATTTTTTGACAAATTTACTATAGAAAAGGCCATACTCACCGTATTTAAAATTTTCGACAGTAGAAAATTATTTTTTGACAAATTCACTATAAAAAAGGTAATCCTCGGTATATTTAAAATTTGCGACAGTAAAAAATTATTTGTTGACAAATTCACTATAGAAAAGGCCATACTCGCCTTATTTAAAATTTTCGACAGTAGAAAATTATTTTTTGACAAATTCACTATAGAAAAGGTAATCCTCGGCGTATTTAAAATTTGCGACAGCAAAAAATAATTTTTTGAAAAATTTACTATAGAAAAGGCAATCCTGGATTATTTAAAATTTGCGACTTTAAAAAATAATTTTTTGACAAATTTACTATCGAAAAAGAGATCCTCGGCGTATTTAAAATTTTCGACAGTAAAAAATTATTTTTTGACAAATAGAAAAGGCAATCCCCGGTGTATTTATAATTTGCGGCGGTAGAGAATAAATTGTTGAAAAATTTACTATAGAAAAGGCAATCCTCGGCGTATTTAAAATTTTCGACATTAAAAATTATTTTTTGAAAAATTTACTATAGAAAAGGCAATCCTCGGCGTATTTAAAATTTGCGACAGTAAAAAATTATTTTTTGACAAATTCACTATAGAAAAGGCAACCCTCGGCGTATTTAAAATTTGCGACAGTAAAAAATTATTTTTTGAAAAATTTACTATAGAAAAGGCAATCCTCGGCGTATTTAAAATTTTCGACATTAAAAATTATTTTTTGAAAAATTTACTATAGAAAAGGCAATCCTCGGCGTATTTAAAATTTGCGACAGTAAAAAATTATTTTTTGACAAATTCACTATAGAAAAGGCAACCCTCGGCGTATTTAAAATTTGCGACAGTAAAAAATTATTTTTTGAAAAATTTACTGTAGAAAAGGCAATCCGCGGCGTATTTAACATTTGCGACAGAAAAAAATTATTTTTTGACAAATTCACTATAGAAAAGGCAACCCTCGGCGTATTTAAAATTTGCGACAGTGCAAAATTATTTTTTGACAAATTTACTATAGAAAAGGCAATCCTCGAGGTATTTGAAATTTTCGACAGTAAAAAATAGTTTTGTGACAAATTCACTATAGAGAAGTCAATCCGCTTCGTATTTAAAATTTGCGACAGTAAAAAATAGTTTTTTTAAAAATTTATTATAGAAAAGGCAATCCTCGGCGTATTTAAAATTCGCTACAGTAAAAAATTATTTTTTAACAAATTTACTATAGAAAAGGCCATACTCGCCGTATTTAAAATTTTCGACAGTAGAAAATTATTTTTTAACAAATTCACTATAAAAAAGGTAATCCTCGGCGTATTTGAAATTTGCGACAGCAAAAAATAATTTTTTGAAAAATTTACTATAGAAAAGGCAATCCTGGCGTATTTAAAATTTGCGGCGGTAAAAAATAGTTTTTTGACAAATTTATTATAGAAAAGGAAATCCTCGGTGTATTTAAAATTTGCGATAGTAAAAAATTATTTTTTGAAAAATTCGCTATAGAAAAGGCAATCCTCGGCGTATTTAAAATTTGCGAAAGTAAAAAATAATTTTTTGAAAAATTTACTATAGAAAAGGCAATCCTCGGCGTATTTAAAATTTGCGACAGTAAAAAATTATTTTCTGACAGATTCACTATAGAAAACGCAATCCTCGGCTTCTTTAAAACTTGCTACAGTAAAAAATTATTTTTTGAAAAATTTACTATAGAAAAGGCAATCCGCGGCGTATTTAACGTTTGCGACAGTAAAAAATTATTTGTTGACAAATTCGCTATAGAAAAGTCAATCCGCGGCGTATTTAAATTTTGAGACAGTAAAAAATTATTTTTTGACAAATTTACTAAAGAAAAGGCAATCCTCGACGTATTTGAAATTTTCGACAGTAAAAAATTATTTTGTGACAAATTCACTATAGAGAAGTCAATCCGCTTCGTATTTAAAATTTGCGACCGTAAAAAATAGTTTTTTTAAAAATTTACTATAGAAAAGGCAATCCTCGGCGTATTTAAAATTCGCTACAGTAAATAAATTATTTTTTGACAAATTTACTATAGAAAAGGTCATACTCGCCGTATTTAAATTTTGCGACAGTGCAAAATTATTTTTTGACAAATTTACCATAGAAAAGGTAATCCTCGGCGTATTTAAAATTTGCGACAGCAAAAAATAATATTTTGAAAAATTCACTATAGAAAAGGCAATCCTGGCGTATTTAAAATTTGCGACAGTAAAAAATTATTTTCTGACAGATTCACTATAGAAAACGCAATTCTCGGCTTGTTGTAGATTTGCGACAGTAAAAAATTATTTTTTGATAAATTCACTATAGAAAAGGCAACCCTCGGCGTATTTAAAATTTGCCACCATAAAAAATTATTTTTTGACAAATTTACTATAGAAAAGGCAATCCCTGGAGTATTTAAAATTTTCGACAGTAAAAAATTATTTTTTGACAAATTCACTATAGAAAAGGTAATCCTCGGCGAATTTAAAATTTGTGACAGTAAGAAATAGTTTTTTGAAAAATTTACTACAGAAAAGGCAATCCTCGGTGTATTTAAAATGAGCGACAGAAAAAATTATTTTTTGACAAATTCGCTATAGAAAAGTCAATCCGCGGCGTATTTAAATTTTGAGACAGTAAAAAATTATTTTTTGACAAATTTACTATAGAAAAGGCAATCCTCGGGGTATTTAAAATTTTCGATAGTAAAAAATCATTTTTTGACAAATTCACTATATAAAAGGTAATCCTCGGCGTATTTAAAATTTGTGACAGTAAACATTTTTTTTTGAAAAATTTACTATAGAAAAGGCAATACTCGGCGTATTTAAAATTTTCTACAGTAAAAAATTATTTTTGACAAATTCACTATAGAAAAGGCAATCCTCGGCGTATTTAAAACTTGCTACAGTAAAAAATTATTTTTTGAAAAATTTGCTATAGAAAAGGCCATACTCGCCGTATTTAAAATTTTCGACAGTAGAAAATTATTTTTTGTCAAATTCACTATAGAAAAGGTAATCCTTGGCGTATTTAAAATTTGCGACAGCAAAAAATAATATTTTGAAAAATTCACTATAGAAAAGGCAATCCTGGCGTATTTAAAATTTGCGGCGGTAAAAAATAATTTTTTGACAAATTTATTATAGAAAAGGAAATCCTCGGAGTATTTAAAATTTGCGATAGTAAAAAATTATTTTTTGACAAATTCGCTATAGAAAAGGCAATCCTCGGCGTATTTAAAATTTGCGACAGTAAAAAATAATTTTTTGAAAAATTTGCTATAGAAAAGGCAATCCTCGGCGTATTTAAAATTTGCGACAGTAAAAAATTATTTTTTGACAAATTCACTATAGAAAACGCAATCCTCGGTGTATTTAAAATTTGCGACAGTAACAAATAATTTTTTGAAAAATTCACTATAGAAAAGGCAATCCCTGGCGTATTTAAAATTTGCGACAGTAAAAAATTATTTTTTGACAAATTTACTATAGAGAAAGAGATCCTCGGCGTATTTAAAATTTTCGACAGTAAAAAATTATTTTTTGACAAATAGAGAAGTCAATCCGCTTCGTATTTAAAATTTGCGACCGTAAAAAATAGTTTTTTTAAAAATTTACTATAGAAAAGGCAATCCTCGGCGTATTTAAAATTCGCTACAGTAAAAAATTATTTTTGACAAATTTACTATAGAAAAGGCCATACTCGCCGTATTTAAAATTTTCGACAGTAGAAAATTATTTTTTGTCAAATTCACTATAAAAAAGGTAATCCTCGGCGTATTTAAAATTTGCGACAGCAAAAAATAATATTTTGAAAAATTCACTATAGAAAAGGCAATCCTGGCGTATTTAAAATTTGCGGCGGTAAAAAATAATTTTTTGACAAATTTATTATAGAAAAGGAAATCCTCGGAGTATTTAAAATTTGCGATAGTAAAAAATTATTTTTTGACAAATTCGCTATAGAAAAGGCAATCCTCGGCGTATTTAAAATTTGCGACAGTAAAAAATAATTTTTTGAAAAATTTGCTATAGAAAAGGCAATCCTCGGCGTATTTAAATTTTGCGACAGAAAAAATTATTTTTTGACAAATTCACTATAGAAAACGCAATCCTCGGCTTCTTTAAAATTTGCGACAGTAAAAAATTATTTTTTCACAAATTCACTATAGAAAAGGCAACCCTCGGCGTATTTAAAATTTGCGACAGTAAAAAATTACTTTTTGACAAATTTACTATAGAAAAGGCAATCTTCGTGGTATTTAAAATTTTCGACAGTAAAAAATTATTTTTTGAAAAATTCACTCTAGAAAAGGTAATCCTCGGCGTATTTAAAATTTGTGACAGTAAAAATTTGTTTTTTGAAAAATTTACTATAGAAAAGGCAATACTGGGCGTATTTAAAATTTTCGACAGTAAAAAATTATTTTTTGACAAATGCGCTATAGAAAAGGCAATCCTCGGCGTATTTAAAGCTTGCTACAGTAAAAAATTATTTTTTGAAAAATTTACTATAGAAAAGGCAATCCGCGGCGTATTTAACATTTGCTACAGTAAAAAAATATTTTTTGACAAATTCGCTATAGGAAAGTCAATCCGCGGCGTATTTAAATTTTGAGACAGTAAGAAATTATTTTTTGACAAATTTACTATAGCAAAGGCAATCCTCGACGTATTTGAAATTTTCGACAGTAAAAAATTATTTTGTGACAAATTCACTATAGAGAAGTCAATCCGCTTCGTATTTAAAATTTGCGACAATAAAAAATAGTTTTTTTAAAAATTTACTATAGAAAAGGCAATCCTCGGCGTATTTAAAATTCGCTACAGTAAAAAATTATTTTTTGACAAATTTACTATAGAAAAGGCCATACTCGCCGTATTTAAAATTTTCGACAGTAGAAAATTATTTTTTGTCAAATTCACTATAGAAAAGGTAATCCTCGGCGTATTTAAAATTTGCGACAGCAAAAAATAATATTTTGAAAAATTCACTATAGAAAAGGTAATCCTGGCGTATTTAAATTTTGCGGCGGTAAAAAATAATTTTTTGACAAATTTATTATAGAAAAGGAAATCCTCGGAGTATTTAAAATTTGCGATAGTAAAAAATTATTTTTTGACAAATTCGCTATAGAAAAGGCAATCCTGGGCGTATTTAAAATTTGCGACAGTAAAAAATAATTTTTTGAAAAATTTACTATGGAAAAGGCAATCCACGGCGTATTTAAAATTTGCGACAGTAAAAAATTATTGTTTGACAAATTCACTATAGAAAAGGCAATCCTCGGCTTCTTTAAAATGTGCGACAGTAAAAAATTATTTTTTCACAAATTCACTATAGAAAAGTGTTCAACAAAGACTCACCCGACAGCTGGTCAAACAGATGCACAATGACTGTAAGGCTGGAACCTTCACATATATATGTTTCCACGATTAAAAACATTCCTTACTCCTAATCCAATGAAAGCTAAAAAGAAAGAAAAGAATTTCAAAAAGAATTTAGGAACTTTATGAAATTACTTCCCTAAAACAGTGAACTTCCTTATTATTTTTCCTTTCCAAAATCATAGTGTTCGGCTGTCAATCCCTAGGTAATTCATTTCCTCCACTGGACAGAAAATGAAAAAAGAAAAATTATTTAACAATAAATTAAGAAATTAAGTACTTAACAAATGAATTTCTTATAAATAAATCAAGAAACATGAAATAAATAGAAAATAACCTCACAATTACATGAAGTATTTTTTATTTGGTTTCCATGAAACTTTTTTTTTAAGAATATTTAAAATATTAAAATATAATTCGTTACTTACCATTTAAGCAACAAGTAATCCAAATTAGTCGATAAACACGGCACAAAAACTAACAAAATAAAATCCCGGTAGCGAAACTTTGAAAGTGCCTGACGTCTTGAACTTTAATGACAAGTCAAGAAAGGCACATTCAGTAGAATCAGAATTTCGCGAAGATTTTAAAACTAAAGCCAAGTTTGTTCAAAAATAAATATTTTTTGAATTATTGGAAAAATTAATTAATTTATATTTACACAATTAGTAAGAGAAGGACAAAAAAACGGATGAGAGAGATAAAAATGATAACTCGCACGAAAATTCACGAGAGAAAAATCTAGTACTGCACTGAAGCGTACTGCCTCGTGTGTTTTCCAGCAGAATTTGCATTTCGATATTCACCATAGTAGGAAGCGCTTTAAAATGTTTTATTATTTTTCATATTAAGAGATCAATAAATTATAAATAAAAATTCTATAAAAAAAAGGGTTTAACAGAAAGGTATTTTTACAAATAATTTGAATAGCTATAATTAAGTTATTTCATTTTTATTTCAATATTTATTTATACGCTTTCCTCTTTCATGTACATGAACTTGGTTGAGATCAAGGCGGGTTGGCAGTCCGTGCAAAAATTGACGAGATGGGCTAATAAAAAGGCGAGCGCAGAGCAAATCGTCCTCTTTTTTCATCAAGTGTTTAGCGAGTTCACTTCATCAGTTTATAATTTTGGCATTTGGACTTCATCAGTTTTATTTTTTCATCAGTTTTATTTTATCATCAGCTTTTATTTCATCTCTTATTTTCTTTATTATCTACATCATTCTGTATTTTTGGTATTATTTTATTATTCATTATATTTTAATCTTCTTTATTTTTTAGAACATAAGTGTTAGATAAATGTTGCAGAAGAAAATCGTTTAATGATTTACATGTTAAACGAATAGTTCTGCTAGCTAAGTTAATTACATTAAGTGAAATAAAAGTGAAAATAAATCAAGTGAAACTATTCGCAAATAATTTAATATTATTTTTCTATGTTGAATTTACTGTAACTTGTGCTTAGAGGAACAGAGCTAAGAAAATTGAATTTGTGACGAATTGAATTTTTTAATAAAGTCGAAGATTTTAATATGCGAAAGTCTGCACGTCTTCTTATTTAATTTGTATCCAAACCAATTTTTTCCTTTAATTGAGAATTTGTTTGGTAAATGTTTTCTAATTAAACATTTTGGTGGTTCCATCCAGGAAGTGCAAGACTCGTATAAGGTTATTTTACATTTCGATTAAAATTTAACAGTAAATTTGCTCACAAATTTAATTTTCGTTCCTCACATGTGCAGTTTGGTTACGGTACTAATGAATTAACAGGTTATAGTACGGTATTGTATAAGCATAGTGGCATCAACAACGGTATTTTTGCATAGCACATTGCTCAGAATAGAAATTCATTTGTATTGCAATATACATTGAAGCAAACAATTTGAGATGGAAAAAACATTAGAGAATATGCTCGTGAAGCAGGTAGTATTACACGATAAAGTTGAAAGTGCAATTGATAACGGCAGAAAAACCAAACTCGAAAAACGAACTGCGGGTTTCTTCAAACAAAAGCTAATAGATTTGCGAATGTTGTGGCAAGAATTCCTAACACAAGATCGAAAACTTGCAGAAACGATTCTAATGTCACAAGAAAAATGTGAACACAAATATATTGCAGAACAAAAGTTTGATAAACTGGAAATTAAATATTCAGAATATATGGGTGAATTGGAAGATGGAATAAAAGCAATATTTCCAGATGGTAATAGTTCAATGCTACACCCGGAGCATCACTCAGCGCAGCTTCCAAAAATCACGTTACCCAAATTTAGCGGTGAATATAATTCTTGGAGATCATTTTATGATTTGTTCACATCATTAGTACATGACAATTCACAACTTCAACCTGTTCAAAAGCTACACTATCTAAAGGGATGTCTTACGGGTGACGCAGAACGTCTACTAAGGCACACTCCAATTACAAATCAAGATTACCTCCCAGCATGGAGAAAGCTTAAGGACAGGTACGAGAACACTAGAACATTAGTTAATCATCATCTCAAATCACTGGTAAATCAATCCAAGCTGACAATTGAAAATGCAAAGAGTTTGAAGTCATTAGTAGATAACACCGATGAATGTCTGCAACAACTCAAGGCCTTGAAAGTAGACACAGAGTCTTGGGATGCATTATTAATATATTTAATAGTCCAAAAATTACCTTTCGTGACGCTTCGCCTCTGGGAAGAAGAGCTAGGAGACGATCAAAAGCTCCCACAGTTTAAGACATTTCTACAATTTTTACACACAAGGATTCGAGTTTTGGAGTCAATAACTAACACTATGAGTGCCAAGCCAGTTACAACTTCCATCAAGAAGGAAAGTACTCAAACCTACCATAGTACTAGCAATAACGGTTGCCCTGCATGCGATAAAAGGCACTACGTAGGAAATTGCACTACCTTTCTAAACTTGGATGTGTTAGCTCGACGAAAGATAATAAAAGAAGCAGGTAGATGCTTGAACTGCTTCTCAAGTAAGCATACTCATAACAAATGCCAAAATAAAAATAGATGCAAGAAATGCCAACAACTACATCATACAACATTGCATGCAATTGAACCTTCATCAAAGGGTTTACATGCTCGAGAACAATCCAACAACTCTACAGCACCGAACGCGCACACAGTTAGTTTCGATGTGGACAGAACAAATAATTTTTTAGTAACAAAAACCTACAATGCCCTACTACCAACAGCGTTAGTAATAGCACATGGTCGCAACGGCCATTCCATCAAACTGCGATGTTTGTTAGACTCTGGTTCACAAGCATCCTTCATCACAGAAAGTGCATGTAAACAGCTACATATTCACAGCACACATGCAGCAGTGGAAATTTTAGGTTTAAACAAAAATCAAACCGCATTTTCAAGAAGGCAAGTACAAGTGCAATTGGAGTCTACCACTTCTAGTAAATCGATGGTTCAGACCGAAATGCTTGTGCTCAAAAATATAACAGATCTATTACCTGCACGGGAAATTGTTAGCAAACATTGGGAACATCTAAAAAATCTTGAGTTAGCGGATCCAACATTTTGGAAGCCAAGTCCCATAGATATTCTGCTGGGAGCAAACATCTATGGACAAATTGTTGGTGAAGGTATACGACGAGGGCCAAGGGGTGCTCCTGTTGCCATCAACACTATTTTTGGATGGATAATATTGGGTAGCACTTCAACGCCCCATAACGATCAAACAAGTGCATTCACAATATCTCTCAAGCCAATAGAAGAGCTAAATAAACAAATACGAAAATTTTGGGAAACAGAAGAAGTGCCAGAGTGTGACTTACAGAGTCCAGCAGAGAAGCTATGTCAGGAGAAGTATGAAGCTAGTTATCTTCGCGTATCAAATGGTAAATACCAAGTTAGGTTACCATTCATAGATGAAAGAGGTCCGGTGTTGGGTGAATCAAGGAATCTTGCCTTAAAACGTTTTGAGTATCTGCAAAGAAAATTAAACGGAAATTCTCAATTAAAACAAGAATACGAAACTTGTTTGGACGAGTATTTAGAGTTGGGCCATATGACGGCATGTGATCCACCTAAAGAAGGTGAAGATTATTATTATATACCACACCATGCGGTCTTCAAACAAAGTACAACTACAAAATTGCGAGTGGTTTTTGATGCGTCCGCAAGGACGACAAACGGCAAGTCATTGAACGAACAGCTGCTCATTGGACCAACTCTACAACCCAAGTTATTTTCCATTGTATTAAATTGGAGAAAGCATCAAGTCGCAATGACAGCAGACATCGAGTAGATGTACCGGATGATCTGGGTACATCCAGAAGATCGAAAATTTCAACGTATTTTGTGGAGAGACCCAAAAACAAATTTACCACAAGACTATCAGTTGAACACAGTGACGTTCGGAACATCATCAGCACCTTACTTGGCCATAAAAACATTGCAACAACTAGCCACCGATGAGAGGGAACGCTATCCACTAGCGGCTGAAGTCACCTTTACTGACTTCTACGTTGATGACTTGTTAACTGGTGCAGAGACAATCTTAGAAGCCCAAGCATTACAGCAACAATTCATTGAAATGCTCAGTAAAGGGGGATTTAAGCTACGGAAATGGTCAAGTAACAAAATGGCATTGTTGTCACACCTACCAGTCGAAGACAAAGAATTGAAGGGTTCACTAAACTTTCAAGATTTAGAATCCATAAAAACGTTAGGCATCAGATGGTATCCTAGCGGAGATTACTTTTCGTTTAGTTTAAATGGCAAACCGAACCATGACGTTAGCACCAAACGCACGATATTATCCGAAATAGCTTCATTGTACGACCCATTAGGATGGATCTCACCGATTATTATTGTCGCAAAAATCCTGATAAAGACCTTGTGGATAAATGGCTACCTTTGGGACAGTAAAGTTTCACAGGCTATTATAGACCAGTGGCAGACATTTAAAAACGAGCTTCACGACTTAGAAAAATTGAAAATCCCTCGATGGATTAAATTTTCGAGCAGCAACGCAAGTCAAGAAATTCATGGTTATTGCGACGCATCTAGCAAGGCATACGCAGCAGTACTATACTTACGGACCAAGGACAAGCTAGGTAATATTACAGCAACTTTATTAACATCTAAAACAAAGGTTGCACCAGTCAAACCTATTACCCTACCGCGTTTGGAGTTAAACGGAGCTTTATTGTTGGCGCAATTGATAAAAACCACAATTCAGAACATGAAGCTACAGAACACTCCAATATTTGCTTGGACAGATTCAACCATTGTGCTGCAATGGTTACGTGATCATCCCGCACGATGGAAAACGTACGTGGCAAACCGAGTTGCAGAGATTCAAGGAATTCTGCCAACTGAGCATTGGAATCATGTTCCAACTAAGGACAACCCGGCTGATTTAGCGTCACGAGGAACTACCACTAGACAACTATTGGAGAGCAAGTTATGGTGGCATGGCCCTGAATGGCTAATTAAAAACTCTCAAACATGGCCAAAGAAGTTTCTCATCTCAGAGCAAACAGAGTTAGAGGCAAAGAAACCTGCTGTGACCAATTTAATTGCTCAATCTTCAATTGAGTTTATAACCAATTACTCATCGTATACAAAACTCATACGAATTACTGCTATCATTCTGCGCTTCATGTACAATTGTCGTAGTCCAACACAGAAACAAACCAAGGCCTTGTCCGTCATGGAACTAAACAAGGCGAAAATTACGATAGCAAAATCCGTACAAAGGTCAACATTAACAGACGAGTATGAGCAGCTCAGAACTAAAAGGCCGCTGTCAAGGAAAAGCCGGTTATTAGCGTTGAACCCATTTCTAGATCACGACGGACTCATGCGCGTTGGAGGCAGATTGGAGAACGCAAATATTCCATACAACACAAAGCATCCGATAATTCTTCCACGGGATCATCATTTCAGTATATTAATCATCAACAAGGTACATAAAGAAACTCTGCATGGCGGAACCGCTCTGGTCCTTAATACAATACGTAATCAGTTTTGGATTCTGGATGCAAAGCGAATGATATCAACCCAAATACATAAATGCGTAACTTGTGCTAAACATCGAGCAGCAATTACCCAGCAATTAATGGGTGACCTGCCAGCTCCTCGAGTTAATATCACAAGGGCATTTACACATGTGGGCATTGACTACGCTGGTCCTATAAGTTTAAAGATGTCAAAGCATAGGAACGCGAAAATTTATAAAGGCTATTTTTGTATCTTTGTATGTATGGCGACAAAGGCTATACACATAGAAGCAGCATCTGATTTAACCACAGCAGGATTTTTAGCTGCTCTTAAGAGATTTGTAGCTAGACGTGGACTTTGTTCGGATATTTATTCTGACTGTGGTACAAATTTCAAAGGGGGAAAATCAGTCTTAGACCACGATGTACGACAAGCTATCAAACAAGCCTCACCAGATGTTCAACAATATTTAGCCAATTTGAATATAAATTGGCATTTCAATCCACCGGCAGCACCACACCATGGCGGATTATGGGAGGCAGGAATAAAGTCTATTAAGTACCACCTGCGACGAGTTATCGGTACCACGGTTTGCACCTTTGAAGAAATGATGACCTTGTTGACACAAATTGAAGCCTGTCTTAATTCTCGACCGCTTTGTACAGTGCGAAATGAAGTCGACGATTTGGCAGTTTTGACTCCAGGGCATTTCTTGATTGGTCAAGCTATTAATGCAGTCCCCGAACCAAATTTAACAACGTTAAAGGTTACATCTCTACAACGTTGGCAACATATCCAACAAATGAATCAACATTTTTGGAGTAAATGGACTAAGGAATATCTGAATCGTCTGCAGCAACGACCAAGATGGTGGCAGCAGCAGCGACAGAATTTGAAAATTGGAGACGTTATTTTAATTAAGGACGAAAACACTCCACCAACCTCCTGGCCTTTAGGAATCATTAAAAAGGTTCATCCAGGCAAAGATGGGATGGTCAGAGTGGTAACGGTCCGCACCAGATATGGTACATATCAAAGACCAGTAGTCAAAATTTGCCGTCTACCAATCGAAACGACGGAACCATAATAACATGAAATCGATTTGATGTTGTAAAAGTCAAATCCGTCCATGTGTTGTTGTTCTTTGTTACATGTCGATATGTGTTGAATTAAACTTAATATGTTTTAGTCATTATAATATGTATTTCAGATAATCATGCAGTCGGACTTCGAAGACTACTTAACTATATTCGAAGATATTCAGTTTTCTCCTCCTGGTAGCCCACTGTTGTCAAGTTGGGTAGAACCAGGTCACGACATACTAACCGGACGACCGCTACCTGATATTTATCAAATAGAGGGCATACAGGAAATGACTACCAGTCAGTCTGTGTTCCAAAATCCAGGTCAGGAAACGCAGCAACTTGTTCGAGCCAATGGAACCATCGTTCGCTCATTAACCCTGTTAAAACCGTCCAAGACGATAAAGGATATACAGACGCGAATTGAAAATGACGTTCAAAGGTTTATTACGCGAGAGGGAGAAGATTTATTTATTCAACGAGATGTCTTGCGCAGAATTGATTTCGAAAGAATTGGAAGGAGTAAACGCAAACAGTTTACAGTGTATCTTCCAGATCAATTCCAAGTCAAGGTGAACGTTAATAGAGCCGGCAAAGTTGTCTTTCATCATCATCATCATCGAGGAATGAAGAAAATAAAAGCCAGAATCCTTGAACGAAATCGTTCAACGGGGGGAGAATGTTCAACAAAGACTCACCCGACAGCTGGTCAAACAGATGCACAATGACTGTAAGGCTGGAACCTTCACATATATATGTTTCCACGATTAAAAACATTCCTTACTCCTAATCCAATGAAAGCTAAAAAGAAAGAAAAGAATTTCAAAAAGAATTTAGGAACTTTATGAAATTACTTCCCTAAAACAGTGAACTTCCTTATTATTTTTCCTTTCCAAAATCATAGTGTTCGGCTGTCAATCCCTAGGTAATTCATTTCCTCCACTGGACAGAAAATGAAAAAAGAAAAATTATTTAACAATAAATTAAGAAATTAAGTACTTAACAAATGAATTTCTTATAAATAAATCAAGAAACATGAAATAAATAGAAAATAACCTCACAATTACATGAAGTATTTTTTATTTGGTTTCCATGAAACTTTTTTTTTAAGAATATTTAAAATATTAAAATATAATTCGTTACTTACCATTTAAGCAACAAGTAATCCAAATTAGTCGATAAACACGGCACAAAAACTAACAAAATAAAATCCCGGTCGCGAAACTTTGAAAGTGCCTGACGTCTTGAACTTTAATGACAAGTCAAGAAAGGCACATTCAGTAGAATCAGAATTTCGCGAAGATTTTAAAACTAAAGCCAAGTTTGTTCAAAAATAAATATTTTTTGAATTATTGGAAAAATTAATTAATTTATATTTACACAATTAGTAAGAGAAGGACAAAAAAACGGATGAGAGAGATAAAAATGATAACTCGCACGAAAATTCACGAGAGAAAAATCTAGTACTGCACTGAAGCGTACTGCCTCGTGTGTTTTCCAGCAGAATTTGCATTTCGATATTCACCATAGTAGGAAGCGCTTTAAAATGTTTTATTATTTTTCATATTAAGAGATCAATAAATTATAAATAAAAATTCTATAAAAAAAAAGGGTTTAACAGGAAGGTATTTTTACAAATAATTTGAATAGCTATAATTAAGTTATTTCATTTTTATTTCAATATTTATTTATACGCTTTCCTCTTTCATGTACATGAACTTGGTTGAGATCAAGGCGGGTTGGCAGTCCGTGCAAAAATTGACGAGATGGGCTAATAAAAAGGCGAGCGCAGAGCAAATCGTCCTCTTTTTTCATCAAGTGTTTAGCGAGTTCACTTCATCAGTTTATAATTTTGGCATTTGGACTTCATCAGTTTTATTTTTTCATCAGTTTTATTTTATCATCAGCTTTTATTTCATCTCTTATTTTCTTTATTATCTACATCATTCTGTATTTTTGGTATTATTTTATTATTCATTATATTTTAATCTTCTTTATTTTTTAGAACATAAGTGTTAGATAAATGTTGCAGAAGAAAATCGTTTAATGATTTACATGTTAAACGAATAGTTCTGCTAGCTAAGTTAATTACATTAAGTGAAATAAAAGTGAAAATAAATCAAGTGAAACTATTCGCAAATAATTTAATATTATTTTTCTATGTTGAATTTACTGTAACTTGTGCTTAGAGGAACAGAGCTAAGAAAATTGAATTTGTGACGAATTGAATTTTTTAATAAAGTCGAAGATTTTAATATGCGAAAGTCTGCACGTCTTCTTATTTAATTTGTATCCAAACCAATTTTTTCCTTTAATTGAGAATTTGTTTGGTAAATGTTTTCTAATTAAACAAAAGTCAACCCTCGGCCTGTTTAAAATTTGCCACAGTAAAAAATTATTTTTTTGCCAAATTTACTATAGAAAAGGCAATCCCTGGAGTATTTAAAATTTTCGACAGTAAAAAATTATTTTTTGACAAATTCACTATAGAAAAGCTAATCCTCGGCGTATTTAAAATTTGTGACAGTAAAAAATAGTTTTTTTGAAAAATTAACTATAATAAAGGCAATCCTCGGTGTATTTAAAATTTGCGACAGCAAAAAATTATTTTTTGGCAAATTCGCTATAGAAAAGGCAATCCTCGGCGTATTTAAAACTTGCTACAGTAAAAAGTTATTTTTTGAAAAATTTAGTATAGAAAAGACAATCCGCGGCGTATTTAACATTTGCGACAGTAAAAAATTATTTTTTGAAAAATTTACTATAGAAAAGGCAATCCTCGGAGTATTTAAAATTTGCGACAGTAAAAAATTATTTTCTGACAGATTCACTATAGAAAAGGCAATCCCTGGCGTATTTAAAATTTGCGACGGTAAAAAATAATTTTTTGACAAATTTACTATAGAAAAGGCAATCCTCGGTGTATTTAAAATTTGCGACAGTAACAAATAATTTTTTGAAAAATTCACTATAGAAATGGCAATCCCTGGCGTATTTAAAATTTGCGACCTAAGAAAATAATTTTTTGACAAATTTACTATAGAGAAAGAGATCCTCGGCGTATTTAAAATTTTCGACAGTAAAAAATTATTTTTTGACAAATTTACTATAGAAAAGGCAATCTTCGGGGTATTTAAAATTTGCGACAGTAAAAAATAATTTTTTGAAAAATTCACTATAGAAAAGGCAACCCTCGGCGTATTTAAAATTTGCGACAGTAAAAAATTATTTTTTGACAAATTTACTATAGAAAAGGCAATCTTCGGGGTATTTAAAATTTTCGACAGTAAAAAATTATTTTTTGACAAATTCACTATAGAAAAGGTAATCCTCGGCGTATTTAAAATTTGTGACAGTAAAATTTTTTTTTTGAAAAATTTACTATAGAAAGGGCAATGCTCGGCGTATTTAAAATTTTCGACAGTAAAAAATAATTTTTTGGCAAATTCGCTATAGAAAAGGCAATCCTCGGCGTATTTAAAACTTGCTACAGTAAAAAGTTATTTTTTGAAAAATTTAGTATAGAAAAGACAATCCGCGGCGTATTTAACATTTGCGACAGTAAAAAATTATTTTTTGAAAAATTTACTATAGAAAAGGCAATCCCCGGTGTATTTAAAATTTGCGACAGTAAAAAATAATTTTTTGAAAAATTCACTATAGAAAAGGCAACCCTCGGCGTATTTAAAATTTGCGACAGTAAAAAATTATTTTTTGACAAATTTACTATAGAAAAGGCAATCTTCGGGGTATTTAAAATTTTCGACAGTAAAAAATTATTTTTTGACAAATTCACTATAGAAAAGGTAATCCTCGGCGTATTTAAAATTTGTGACAGTAAAATTTTTTTTTTGAAAAATTTACTATAGAAAGGGCAATGCTCGGCGTATTTAAAATTTTCGACAGTAAAAAATAATTTTTTGGCAAATTCGCTATAGAAAAGGCAATCCTCGGCGTATTTAAAACTTGCTACAGTAAAAAATTATTTTTTGAAAAATTTAGTATAGAAAAGACAATATTTAACATTTGCGACAGTAAAAAATTATTTTTTGAAAAATTTACTATAGAAAAGGCAATCCTCGGAGTATTTAAAATTTGCGACAGTAAAAAATTATTTTCTGAGAGATTCACTATAGAAAACGCAATCCTCGGATTCTTTAAGATTTGCGACAGTAAAAAATTATTTTTTGACAAATTCACTATAGAAAAGGCAACCCTCGGCGTATTTAAAATTTGCCACCGTAAAAAATTATTTTTTGACAAATTTACTATAGAAAAGGCAATCCCTGGAGTATTTAAAATTTTCGACAGTAAAAAATTTGACAAATTCACTATAGAAAAGGTAATCCTCGGCGTATTTAAAATTTGTGACAGTAAAAAATAGTTTTTTGAAAAATTGACTATAGAAAAGGCAATCCTCGGTGTATTTAAAATGTGCGACAGCAAAAAATAATTTTTTGAAAAATTCACTATAGAAAAGGCAATCCTCGGTATATTTAAAATTTGCGACAGTAAAAAATTATTTTTTGACAAATTCACTATAGAAAAGGTAATCCTCGGTATATTTAAAATTTGCGACAGTAAAAAATTATTTTTTGACAAATTCACTATAGAAAAGGCAATCCTCGGTATATTTAAAATTTGCGACAGCAAAAAATAATTTTTTGAAAAATTCACTATAGAAAAGGCAATCCTCGGTATATTTAAAATTTTCGACAGTAAGAAATTATTTTTTGACAAATTCACTATAGAAAAGGCAATCCTCGGTATATTTAAAATTTGCGACAGCAAAAAAATAATTTTTTGAAAAATTTACTATAGAAAAGGCAATCCTCGGCGTATTTAAAATTTGCGACAGTAAAAAATTATTTTTTGACAAATTCACTATAGAAAAGGCAATTCTCGGCGCATTTAAAATTTGTGACAGTAAAAAATAGTTTTTTTTTAAATTTACTATAGAAAAGGCAATCCCCGGCGTATTTAAAATTCGCTACAATAAAAAATTATTTTTTGAAAAATTTACTATAGAAAAGGCCATACTCGCCGTATTTAAAATTTTCGACAGTAGAGAATAATTTTTTGTCAAATTCACTATAGAAAAGGTAATCCTCGGCGTATTTAAAATTTGCGACAGCAAAAAACAATATTTTGAAAAATTCACTATAGAAAAGGCAATCCTGGCGTATTTAAAATTTGCGGCGGTAAAAAATAATTGTTTGACAAATTTATTATAGAAAAGGAAATCCTCGAAGTATTTAAAATTTGCGATAGCAAAAAATTATTTTTTGACAAATTCGCTATAGAAAAGGCAATCCTCGGCGTATTTAAAATTTGCGACAGTAAAAAATTATTTTTTGACAAATTCACTATAGAAAAGGCAATCTTCGGCGTATTTAAAATTTGAGACAGTAAAAATAATTTCCTGAAAAATATACTCTAGAAAAGGCAATCCTCGGTGTATGTAAAATTTGCGACAATAAAAAATAATTTTTTGAGAAATTTACTATAGAAAAGTCAATGCCTGGCGTATTTAAAATTTGCGACGGTAGAAAATAATTTGTTGAAAAATTTACTATAGAAAGGCAATCCTCGGGGTATTTAAAATTTCCGACCATAAAAAATAATTTTTTGAAAAATTTGGTATATAAAAGGCAATCCCTGGCGTATTTAAAATTTGCGACGGTAAAAAATAATTTTTTGACAAATTTACTATAGAAAAGGCAATCCTCGGCTTATTTAAAAATTGCGACAGTAACAAATAATTTTTTGACATATTCACTATAGAAAAGGCAACCCTCGGCGTATTTAAAACTTGCTACAGTAAAAAATTATTTTTTGAAAAATTTACTATAGAAAAGGCAATCCGCGGCGTATTTAACATTTGCGACAGTAAAAAATTATTTGTTGACAAATTCGCTATAGAAAAGTCGATCCGCGGCGTATTTAAATTTTGAGACAGAAAAAATTATTTTTTGACAAATTTACTATAGAAAAGGCAATCCTCGACGTATTTGAAATTTTCGACAGTAAAAAATTATTTTGTGACAAATTCACTATAGAGAAGTCAATCCGCTTCGTATTTAAAATTTGCGACCGTAAAAAATAGATTTTTAAAAATTTGCTATAGAAAAGGCATCCTCGGCGTATTTAAAATTCGCTACAGTAAAAAATTATTTTTTGACAAATTTACTATTAAAAAGGTTATCCTCGGCGTATTTAAAATTTGCGAGAGTAAAAAATTATTTTTTGACAAATTTACTATAGAAAAGGCAATCTTCGGGGTATTTAAAATTTTCGACAGTAAAAAATTATTTTTTGACAAATTCGCTTTAGAAAAGGTAATCCTCGGCGTATTTAAAACTTGCTACAGTAAAAAATTATTTTTTGAAAAATTTAGTATAGAAAAGGCAATCCCTGGAGTATTTAAAATTTTCGACAATAAAAAATTATTTTTTGACAAATTCACTATAGAAAAGCTAATCCTCGGCGTATTTAAAATTTGTGACAGTAAAAAATAGTTTTTTTGAAAAATTAACTATAATAAAGGCAATCCTCGGTGTATTTAAAATTTGCGACAGCAAAAAAATTATTTTTTGAAAAATTCGCTATAGAAAAGGCAATCCTCGGTATATTTAAAATTTGCGACAGTAGACGGTAGAAAATAATTTGTTGAAAAATTTACTATAGAAAGGCAAACCTCGGGGTATTTAAAATTTGCGACCATAAAAAATAATTTTTTGAAAAATTTACTATAGAAAAGGCAATCCCTGGCGTATTTAAAATTTGCGACGGTAAAAAATAATTTTTGACAAATTTACTATAGAAAAGGCAATCCTCGGTGTATTTAAAATTTGCGACAGTAACAAATAATTTTTTGAAAAATTCACTATAGAAAAGGCAATCCCTGGCGTATTTAAAATTTGCGACCTTAAAAAATAATTTTTTGACAAATTTACTATAGAGAAAGAGATCCTCGGCGTATTTAAAATTTTCGACAGTAAAAAATTATTTTTTGACAAATAGAAAAGGCAATCCCCGGTGTATTTAAAATTTGCGACAGTAAAAAATAATTTTTTGAAAAATTCACTATAGAAAAGGCAACCCTCGGCGTATTTAAAATTTGCGACAGTAAAAAATTATTTTTTGACAAATTTACTATAGAAAAGGCAATCTTCAGGGTATTTCAAATTTTCGACAGTAAAAAATTATTTTTTGACAAATTCACTATAGAAAAGGTAATCCTCGGCGTATTTAAAATTTGCGACGGTAAAAATTTTTTTTTTGAAAAATTTACTATAGAAAAGGCAATACTCGGCGTATTTAAAATTTGCGACAGTAAAAAATAATTTTTTGAAAAATTTGCTATAGAAAAGGCAATCCTCGGCGTATTTAAAATTTGCGACAGTAAAAAATTATTTTTTGACAAATTCACTATAGAAAACGCAATCCTCGGCTTCTTTAAAATTTGCGACAGTAAAAAATTATTTTTTCACAAATTCACTATAGAAAAGGCAACCCTTGGCGTATTTAAAATTTGCGACAGTAAACAATTATTTTTTGACAAATTTACTATAGAAAAGGCAATCTTCGTGGTATTTAAAATTTTCGACAGTAAAAATTTTTTTTTGAAAAATTTACTATAGAAAAGGCAATACTCGGCGTATTTAAAATTTTCGACAATAAAAAATTATTTTTTGACAAATGCGCTATAGAAAAGGCAATCCTCGGCGTATTTAAAGCTTGCTACAGTAAAAAATTATTTTTTGAAAAATTTACTATAGAAAAGGCAATCCGCGGCGTATTTAACATTTGCGACAGTAAAAAATTATTTTTTGACAAATTCGCTATAGAAAAGTCAATCCGCGGCGTATTTAAATTTTGAGACAATAAGAAATTATTTTTTGACAAATTTACTATAGCAAAGGCAATCCTCGAAGTATTTGAAATTTTCGACAGTAAAAAATTATTTTGTGACAAATTCACTATAGAGAAGTCAATCCGCTTCGTATTTAAAATTTGCGACAGTAAAAAATAGTTTTTTTTAAAAATTTACTATAGAAAAGGCAATCCTCGGCGTATTTAAAATTCGCTACAGTAAAAAATTATTTTTTGACAAATTTACTATAGAAAAGGCCATACTCGCCGTATTTAAAATTTTCGACAGTAGAAAATTATTTTTTGTCAAATTCACTATAGAAAAGGTAATCCTCGGCGTATTTAAAATTTGCGACAGCAAAAAATAATATTTTGAAAAATTCACTATAGAAAAGGCAATCCTGGCGTATTTAAATTTTGCGGCGGTAAAAAATAATTTTTTGACAAATTTATTATAGAAAAGGAAATCCTCGGAGTATTTAAAATTTGCGATAGTAAAAAAATATTTTTTGACAAATTCGCTATAGAAAAGGCAATCCTGGGCGTATTTAAAATTTGCGACAGTAAAAAATAATTTTTTGAAAAATTTACTATAGAAAAGGCAATCCACGGCGTATTTAAAATTTGCGACAGTAAAAAATTATTGTTTGACAAATTCACTATAGAAAAAGCAATCCTCGGCTTATTTAAAATTTGCGACAGTAAAAAATTATTTTTTCACAAATTCACTATAGAAAAGTCAACCCTCGGCCTATTTAAAATTTGCCACAGTAAAAAATTATTTGTTTGCCAAATTTACTATAGAAAAGGCAATCCCTGGAGTATTTAAAATTTTCGACAGTAAAAAATTATTTTTTGACAAATTCACTATAGAAAAGCTAATCCTCGGTGTATTTAAAATTTGCGACAGCAAAAAATAATTTTTTGAAAAATTCGCTATAGAAAAGGCAATCCTCGGTATATTTAAAATTTGCGACAGTAGACGGTAGAAAATAATTTGTTGAAAAATTTACTATAGAAAGGCAAACCTCGGGGTATTTAAAATTTGCGACCATAAAAAATAATTTTTTGAAAAATTTTCTATAGAAAAGGCAATCCCTGGCGTATTTCAAATTTGCGACGGTAAAAAATAATTTTTTGACAAATTTACTATAGAAAAGGCAATCCTCGGTGTATTTAAAATTTGCGACAGTAACAAATAATTTTTTGAAAAATTCACTATAGAAAAGGCAATCCCTGGCGTATTTAAAATTTGCGACCTTAAAAAATAATTTTTTGACAAATTTACTATAGAGAAAGAGATCCTCGGCGTATTTAAAATTTTCGACAGTAAAAAATTATTTTTTGACAAATAGAAAAGGCAATCCCCGGTGTATTTAAAATTTGCGACAGTAAAAAATAATTTTTTGAAAAATTCACTATAGAAAAGGCAACCCTCGGCGTATTTAAAATTTGCGACCATAAAAAATAATTTTTTGAAAAATTTTCTATAGAAAAGGCAATCCCTGGCGTATTTAACATTTGCGACATTAAAAAATTTTTTTTTGAAAAATTCACTATAGAAAAGCTAATCCTCGGCGTATTTAAAATTTGTGACAGTAAAAAATAGTTTTTTTGAAAAATTAACTATAATAAAGGCAATCCTCGGTGTATTTAAAATTTGCGACAGTAAAAAATAATTTTTTGAAAAATTTACTATAGAAAAGGCAATCCTCGGCATATTTAAAATTTGCGACAGTAAAAAATTATTTTTTGACAAATTCACTATAGAAAACGCAATCCTCGGCTTCTTTAAAATTTGCGACAGTAAAAAATTATTTTTTCACAAATTAACTATAGAAAAGGCAACCCTCGGCGTATTTAAAATTTGCGACACTAAAAAATTATTTTTTGACAAATTTACTATAGAAAAGGCAATCCTCGGGGTATTTAAAATTTTCGACAGTAAAAAATTATTTTTTGAAAAATTCACTATAGAAAAGGTAATCCTCGGCGTATTTAAAATTTGTGACAGCAAAAATTATTTTTTGAAAAATTTACTATAGAAAAGGCAATCCTCGGTATATTTAAAAATTGCGACAGTAAAAAATTATTTGTTGACAAATTCACTATAGAAAAGGCCATACTCGCCTTATTTAAAATTTTCGACAGTAGAAAATTATTTTTTGACAAATTCACTATAGAAAAGGTAATCCTCGGCGTATTTAAAATTTGCGCCAGCAAAAAATAATTTTTTGAAAAATTTACTATAGAAAAGGCAATCCTGGCGTATTTAAAATTTGCGACTTTAAAAAATAATTTTTTGACAAATTTACTATCGAAAAAGAAATCCTCGGCGTATTTAAAATTTTCGACAGTAAAAAATTATTTTTTGACAAATAGAAAAGGCAATCCCCGGTGTATTTATAATTTGCGACAGTAAAACTAATTTTTTTAAAAATTTACTATAGAAAAGGCAATCCCTGGCGTATTTAAAATTTGCGGCGGTAGAGAATAAATTGTTGAAAAATTTACTATAGAAAAGGCAATCCTCGGCGTATTTAAAATTTTCGACATTAAAAATAATTTTTTGAAAAATTTACTATAGAAAAGGCAATCCTCGGCGTATTTAAAATTTGCGACAGTAAAAAATTATTTTTTGACAAATTCACTATAGAAAAGGCAACCCTCGGCGTATTTAAAATTTGCGACAGTAAAAAATTATTTTTTGAAAAATTTACTATAGAAAAGGCAATCCGCGGCGTATTTAACATTTGCGACAGAAAAAAATTATTTTTTGACAAATTCACTATAGAAAAGTCAATCCTCGGCATATTTAAATTTTGCGACAGTGCAAAATTATTTTTTGACAAATTTACTATAGAAAAGGCAATCCTCGACGTATTTGAAATTTTCGACAGTAAAAAATAGTTTTGTGACAAATTCACTATATAGAAGTCAATCCGCTTCGTATTTAAAATTTGCGACAGCAAAAATAGTTTTTTTAAAAATTTATTATAGAAAAGGCAATCCTCGGCGTATTTAAAATTCGCTACAGTAAAAAATTATTTATTGACAAATTTACTATAGAAAAGGCCATACTCGCCGTATTTAAAATTTTCGACAGTAGAAAATTATTTTTTGACAAATTCACTATAAGAAAGGTAATCCTCGGCGTATTTAAAATTTGCGACAGCAAAAAATAATTTTTTGAAAAATTTACTATAGAAAAGGCAATCCTGGCGTATTTAAAATTTGCGGCGGTAAAAAATAGTTTTTTGACAAATTTATTATAGAAAAGGAAACCCTCGGAGTATTTAAAATTTGCGATAGTAAAAAATTATTTTTTGACAAATTCGCTATAGAAAAGGCAATCCTCGGCCTATTTAAAATTTGCGACAGTAAAAAATAATTTTTTGAAAAATTTACTATAGAAAAGGCAATCCTCGGCGTATTAAAAATTTGCGACAGTAAAAAATTATTTTCTGACAGATTCACTATAGAAAACGCAATTCTCGGCTTCTTGTAGATTTGCGACAGTAAAAAATTATTTTTTGACAAATTCACTATAGAAAAGGCAACCCTCGGCGTATTTAAAATTTGCCACCATAAAAAATTATTTTTTGACAAATTTACTATAGAAAAGGGAATCCCTGGAGTATTTAAAATTTTCGACAGTAAAAAATTATTTTTTGACAAATTCACTATAGAAAAGGTAATCCTCGGCGAATTTAAAATTTGTGACAGTAAGAAATAGTTTTTTGAAAAATTTACTATAGAAAAGGCAATCCTCGGTGTATTTAAAATGAACGACAGGAAAAAATAATTTTTTGACAAATTCGCTATAGAAAAGTCAATCCGCGGCGTATTTAAATTTTGAGACAGTAAAAAATTATTTTTTGACAAATTTACTATAGAAAAGGCAATCCTCGGGGTATTTAAAATTTTCGATAGTAAAAAATCATTTTTTGACAAATTCACTATATAAAAGGTAATCCTCGGCGTATTTAAAATTTGTGACAGTAAACATTTTTTTTTGAAAAATTTACTATAGAAAAGGCAATAGTCGGCGTATTTAAAATTTTCTACAGTAAAAAATTATTTTTTGACAAATTCACTATAGAAAAGGCAATCCTCGGCGTATTTAAAACTTGCTACAGTAAAAAATTATTTTTTGAAAAATTTGCTATAGAAAAGGCCATACTCGCCGTATTTAAAATTTTCGACACTAGAAAATTATTTTTTGTCAAATTCACTATAGAAAAGGTAATCCTCGGCGTATTTAAAATTTGCGACAGCAAAAAATAATATTTTGAAAAATTCACTATAGAAAAGGCAGTCCTGGCGTATTTAAAATTTGCGGCGGTAAAAAATAATTTTTTGACAAATTTATTATAGAAAAGGAAATCCTCGGAGTATTTAAAATTTGCGACAGTAAAAAATAATTTTTTGAAAAATTTGCTATAGAAAAGGCAATCCTCGGCGTATTTAAAATTTGCGACAGAAAAAATTATTTTTTGACAAATTCACTATAGAAAACGCAATCTTCGTGGTATTTAAAATTTTCGACAGTAAAAAATTATTTTTTGAAAAATTCACTATAGAAAAGGTAATCCTCGGCGTATTTAAAATTTGTGACAGTAAAAATTTTTTTTTGAAAAATTTACTATAGAAAAGGCAATACTCGGCGTATTTAAAATTTTCGACAGTAAAAAATTATTTTTTGACAAATGCGCTATAGAAAAGGCAATCCTCGGCGTATTTAAAGCTTGCTACAGTAAAAAATTATTTTTTGAAAAATTTACTATAGAAAAGGCAATCCGCGGCGTATTTAACATTTGCGACAGTAAAAAATTATTTTTTGACAAATTCGCTATAGGAAAGTCAATCCGCGGCGTATTTAAATTTTGAGACAGTAAGAAATTATTTTTTGACAAATTTACTATAGCAAAGGCAATCCTCGACGTATTTGAAATTTTCGACAGTAAAAAATTATTTTGTGACAAATTCACTATAGAGAAGTCAATCCGCTTCGTATTTAAAATTTGCGACAGTAGAAAATAGTTTTTTTAAAAATTTATTATAGAAAAGGCAATCCTCGGCGTATTTAAAATTCGCTACAGTAAAAAATTATTTTTTGACAAATTTACTATAGAAAAGGCCATACTCGCCGTATTTAAAATTTTCGACAGTAGAAAATTATTTTTTGACAAATTCACTATAAAAAAGGTAATCCTCGGCGTATTTAAAATTTGCGACTGGAAAAAATAATTTTTTGAAAAATTTACTATAGAAAAGGCAATCCTGGCGTGTTTAAAATTTGCGGCGGTAAAAAATAGTTTTTTGACAAATTTATTATAGAAAAGGAAATCCTCGGAGTATTTAAAATTTGCGATAGTAAAAAATTATTTTTTGACAAATTCGCTATAGAAAAGGCAATCCTCGGCGTATTTAAAATTTGCGACAGTAAAAAATAATTTTTTGAAAAATTTACTATAGAAAAGGCAATCCTCGGCGTATTAAAAATTTGCGACAGTAAAAAATTATTTTCTGACAGATTCACTATAGAAAACGCAATTCTCGGCTTCTTGTAGATTTGCGACAGTAAAAAATTATTTTTTGACAAATTCACTATAGAAAAGGCAACCCTCGGCGTATTTAAAATTTGCCATCATAAAAAATTATTTTTTGACAAATTTACTATAGAAAAGGCAATCCCTGGAGTATTTAAAATTTTCGACAGTAAAAAATTATTTTTTGACAAATTCACTATAGAAAAGGTAATCCTCGGCGAATTTAAAATTTGTGACAGTAAGAAATAGTTTTTTGAAAAATTTACTATAGAAAAGGCAATCCTCGGTGTATTTAAAATGAACGACAGGAAAAAATAATTTTTTGACAAATTCGCTATAGAAAAGTCAATCCGCGGCGTATTTAAATTTTGAGACAGTAAAAAATTATTTTTTGACAAATTTACTATAGAAAAGGCAATCCTCGGGGTATTTAAAATTTTCGATAGTAAAAAATCATTTTTTGACAAATTCACTATATAAAAGGTAATCCTCGGCGTATTTAAAATTTGTGACAGTAAACATTTTTTTTTGAAAAATTTACTATAGAAAAGGCAATACTCGGCGAATTTAAAATTTTCTACAGTAAAAAATTATTTTTTGACAAATTCACTATAGAAAAGGCAATCCTCGGCGTATTTAAAACTTGCTACAGTAAAAAATTATTTTTTGAAAAATTTGCTATAGAAAAGGCCATACTCGCCGTATTTAAAATTTTCGACAGTAGAAAATTATTTTTTGTCAAATTCACTATAGAAAAGGTAATCCTCGGCGTATTTAAAATTTTCGATAGTAAAAAATCATTTTTTGACAAATTCACTATATAAAAGGTAATCCTCGGCGTATTTAAAATTTGTGACAGTAAACATTTTTTTTTGAAAAATTTACTATAGAAAAGGCAATACGCGGCGCATTTAAAATTTTCTACAGTAAAAAATTATTTTTTGACAAATTCACTATAGAAAAGGCAATCCTCGGCGTATTTAAAACTTGCTACAGTAAAAAATTATTTTTTGAAAAATTTGCTATAGAAAAGGCCATACTCGCCGTATTTAAAATTTTCGACAGTAGAAAATTATTTTTTGTCAAATTCACTATAGAAAGGGTAATCCTCGGCGTATTTAAAATTTGCGACAGCAAAAAACAATATTTTGAAAAATTCACTATAGAAAAGGCAATCCTGGCGTATTTAAAATTTGCGGCGGTAAAAAATAATTTTTTGACAAATTTATTATAGAAAAGGAAATCCTCGGAGTATTTAAAATTTGCGATAGTAAAAAATTATTTTTTGACAAATTCGCTATAGAAAAGGCAATCCTCGGCGTATTTAAAATTTGCGACAGTAAAAAATAATTTTTTGAAAAATTTGCTATAGAAAAGGCAATCCTCGGCGTATTTAAAATTTGCGACAGTAAAAAATTATTTTTTGACAAATTCACTATAGAAAACGCAATCCTCGGTGTATTTAAAATTTGCGACAGTAACAAATAATTTTTTGAAAAATTCACTATAGAAAAGGCAATCCCTGGCGTATTTAAAATTTGCGACCTTAAAAAATAATTTTTTGACAAATTTACTATAGAGAAAGAGATCCTCGGCGTATTTAAAATTTTCGACAGTAAAAAATTATTTTTTGACAAATAGAGAAGTCAATCCGCTTCGTATTTAAAATTTGCGACCGTAAAAAATAGTTTTTTTAAAAATTTACTATAGAAAAGGCAATCCTCGGCGTATTTAAAATTCGCTACAGTAAAAAATTGTTTTTGACAAATTTACTATAGAAAAGGCCATACTCGCCGTATTTAAAATTTTCGACAGTAGAAAATTATTTTTTGTCAAATTCACTATAGAAAAGGTAATCCTCGGCGTATTTAAAATTTGCGACAGCAAAAAATAATATTTTGAAAAATTCACTATAGAAAAGGCAATCCTGGCGTATTTAAAATTTGCGGCGGTAAAAAATAATTTTTTGACAAATTTATTATAGAAAAGGAAATCCTCGGAGTATTTAAAATTTGCGATAGTAAAAAATTATTTTTTGACAAATTCGCTATAGAAAAGGCAATCCTCGGCGTATTTAAATTTTGCGACAGTAAAAAATAATTTTTTGAAAAATTTGCTATAGAAAAGGCAATCCTCGGCGTATTTAAAATTTGCGACAGAAAAAATTATTTTTTGACAAATTCACTATAGAAAACGCAATCCTCAGCTTCTTTAAAATTTGCGACAGTAAAAAATTATTTTTTCACAAATTCAATATAGAAAAGGCAACCCTCGGCGTATTTAAAATTTGCGACAGTAAAAAATTATTTTTTAACAAATTTACTATAGAAAAGGCAATCTTCGTGGTATTTAAAATTTTCGACAGTAAAAAATTATTTTTTGAAAAATTCACTATAGAAAAGGTAATCCTCGGCGTATTTAAAATTTGTGACAGTAAAAATTTTTTTTTGAAAAATTTACTATAGAAAAGGCAATACTCGGCGTATTTAAAATTTTCGACAGTAAAAAATTATTTTTTGACAAATGCGCTATAGAAAAGGCAATCCTCGGCGTATTTAAAGCTTGCTACAGTAAAAAATTATTTTTTGAAAAATTTACTATAGAAAAGGCAATCCGCGGCGTACTTAACATTTGCGACAGTAAAAAATTATTTTTTGACAAATTCGCTATAGGAAAGTCAATCCGCGGCGTATTTAAATTTTGAGACAGTAAGAAATTATTTTTTGACAAATTTACTATAGCTAAGGCAATCCTCGACGTATTTGAAATTTTCGACAGTAAAAAATTATTTTGTGACAAATTCACTATAGAGAAGTCAATCCGCTTCGTATTTAAAATTTGCGACAGTAAAAAATAGTTTTTTTAAAAATTTACTATAGAAAAGGCAATCCACGGCGTATTTAAAATTTGCGACAGTAAAAAATTATTGTTTGACAAATTCACTATAGAAAAGGCAATCCTCGGCTTCTTTAAAATTTGCGAGAGTAAAAAATTATTTTGTCACAAATTCACTATAGAAAAGTCAACCCTCGGCCTATTTAAAATTTGCCACAATAAAAAATTATTTTTTTGCCCAATTTACTATAGAAAAGGCAATCCCTGGAGTATTTAAAATTTTCGACAGTAAAAAATTATTTTTTGACAAATTCACTATAGAAAAGCTAATTCTCGGCGTATTTAAAATTTGTGACAGTAAAAAATAGTTTTTTTGAAAAATTAACTATAATAAAGGCAATCCTCGGTGTATTTAAAATTTGCGACAGCAAAAAATAATTTTTTGAAAAATTCGCTATAGAAAAGGCAATCCTCGGTATATTTAAAATTTGCGACAGTAGACGGTAGAAAATAATTTGTTGAAAAATTTACTATAGAAAGACAGACCTCGGGGTATTTAAAATTTGCGACCATAAAAAATAACTTTCTGAAAAATTTACTATAGAAAAGGCAATCCCTGGCGTATTTAAAATTTGCGACGGTAAAAAATAATTTTTTGACAAATTTACTATAGAAAAGGCAATCCTCGGTGTATTTAAAATTTGCGACAGTAACAAATAATTTTTTGAAAAATTCACTATAGAAAAGGCAATCCCTGGCGTATTTAAAATTTGCGACCTTAAAAAATAATTTTTTACAAATTTACTATAGAGAAAGAGATCCTCGGCGTATTTAAAATTTTCGACAGTAAAAAATAATTTTTTGGCAAATTCGTTATAGAAAAGGCAATCCTCGGCGTATTTAAAACTTGCTACAGTAAAAAATTATTTTTTGAAAAATTTAGTACAGAAAAGGCAATCCGCGGCGTATTTAACATTTGCGACAGTAAAAAATTATTTTTTGAAAAATTTACTATAGAAAAGGCAATCCTCGGCGTATTTAAAATTTGCGACAGTAAAAAATTATTTTCTGACAGATTCACTATAGAAAACGCAATCCTCGGCTTCTTTAAGATTTGCGACAGTAAAAAATTATTTTTTGAAAAATTCACTATAGAAAAGGCAACCCTCGGCGTATCTAAAATTTGCCACCGTAAAAAAATATTTTTTGACAAATTTACTATAGAAAAGGCAATCCCTGGAGTATTTAAAATTTTCGACAGTAAAAAATTTGACAAATTCACTATAGAAAAGGTAATCCTCGGCGTATTTAAAATTTGTGACAGTAAAAAATAGTTTTTTGAAAAATTTACTATAGAAAAGGCAATCCTCGGTGTATTTAAAATGTGCGACAGCAAAAAATAATTTTTTGAAAAATTCACTATAGAAAAGGCAATCCTCGGTATATTTAAAATTTGCGACAGTAAAAAATTATTTTTTGACAAATTCACTATAGAAAAGGCAATCCTCGGTATATTTAAAATTTGCGACAGTAAAAAATTATTTTTTGACAAATTCACTATAGAAAAGGCAATCCTCGGTATATTTAAAATTTGCGACAGCAAAAAATAATTTTTTAAAAAATTCACTATAGAAAAGGCAATCCTCGGTATATTTAAAATTTTCGACAGTAAAAAATTATTTTTTGACAAATTCACTATAGAAAAGGCAATCCTCGGTATATTTAAAATTTGCGACAGCAAAAAATAATTTTTTGAAAAATTCACTATAGAAAAGGCAATCCTCGGTATATTTAAAATTTGCGACAGTAAAAAATTATTTTTTGACAAATTCACTATAGAAAAGGCAATTCTCGGCGTATTTAAAATTTGTGACAGTAAAAAATAGTTTTTTTTTTTAAATTTACTATAGAAAAGGCAATCCCCGGCGTATTTAAAATTCGCTACAATAAAAAATTATTTTTTGACAAATTTACTATAGAAAAGGCCATACTCGCCGTATTTAAAATTTTCGACAGTAGAAAATTATTTTTTGTCAAATTCACTATAGAAAAGGTAATCCTCGGCGTATTTAAAATTTGCGACAGCAAAAAACAATATTTTGAAAAATTCACTATAGAAAAGGCAATTCTGGCGTATTTAAAATTTGCGGCGGTAAAAAATAATTGTTTGACAAATTTATTATAGAAAAGGAAATCCTCGGAGTATTTAAAATTTGCGATAGCAAAAAATTATTTTTTGACAAATTCGCTATAGAAAAGGCAATCCTCGGCGTATTTAAAATTTGCGACAGTAAAAAATTATTTTTTGACAAATTCACTATAGAAAAGGCAATCTTCGGCGTATTTAAAATTTGAGACAGTAAAAATAATTTCCTGAAAAATATACTCTAGAAAAGGCAATCCTCGGTGTATGTAAAATTTGCGACAATAAAAAATAATTTTTTGAGAAATTTACTATAGAAAAGTCAATGCCTGGCGTATTTAAAATTTGCGACGGTAGAAAATAATTTGTTGAAAAATTTACTATAGAAAGGCAATCCTCGGGGTATTTAAAATTTGCGACCATAAAAAATAATTTTTTGAAAAATTTGGTATATAAAAGGCAATCCCTGGCGTATTTAAAATTTGCGACGGTAAAAAATAATTTTTTGACAAATTTACTATAGAAAAGGCAATCCTCGGCTTATTTAAAAATTGCGACAGTAACAAATAATTTTTTGACATATTCACTATAGAAACGGCAACCCTCGGCGTATTTAAAACTTGCTACAGTAAAAAATTATGTTTTGAAAAATTTACTATAGAAAAGGCCATACTCGCCGTATTTAAAATTTTCGACAGTAGAAAATTATTTTTTGTCAAATTCACTATAGAAAAGGTAATCCTCGGCGTATTTAAAATTTGCGACAGCAAAAAATAATATTTTGAAAAATTCACTATAGAAAAGCTAATCCTCGGCGTATTTAAAATTTGTGACAGTAAAAAATAATTTTTTGACATATTCACTATAGAAACGGCAACCCTCGGCGTATTTAAAACTTGCTACAGTAAAAAATTATTGTTTGACAAATTCACTATAGACAAGGCAATCCTCGGCTTCTTTAAAATTTGCGAGAGTAAAAAATTATTTTGTCACAAATTCACTATAGAAAAGTCAACCCTCGGCCTATTTAAAATTTGCCACAGTAAAAAATTATTTTTTTGCCCAATTTACTATAGAAAAGGCAATCCCTGGAGTATTTAAAATTTTCGACAGTAAAAAATTATTTTTTGACAAATTCACTATAGAAAAGCTAATCTTCGGCGTATTTAAAATTTGTGACAGTAAAAAATAGTTTTTTTGAAAAATTAACTATAATAAAGGCAATCCTCGGTGTATTTAAAATTTGCGACAGCAAAAAATAATTTTTTGAAAAATTCGCTATAGAAAAGGCAATCCTCGGTATATTTAAAATTTGCGACAGTAGACGGTAGAAAATAAGTTGTTGAAAAATTTACTATAGAAAGGCAGACCTCGGGGTATTTAAAATTTGCGACCATAAAAAATAATTTTCTGAAAAATTTACTATAGAAAAGGCAATCCCTGGCGTATTTAAAATTCGCGACGGTAAAAAATAATTTTTTGACAAATTTACTATAGAAAAGGCAATCCTCGGTGTATTTAAAATTTGCGACAGTAACAAATAATTTTTTGAAAAATTCACTATAGAAAAGGCAATCCCTGGCGTATTTAAAATTTGCGACCTTAAAAAATAATTTTTTGACAAATTTACTATAGAGAAAGAGATCCTCGGCGTATTTAAAATTTTCGACAGTAAAAAATAATTTTTTGGCAAATTCGTTATAGAAAAGGCAATCCTCGGCGTATTTAAAACTTGCTACAGTAAAAAATTATTTTTTGAAAAATTTAGTATAGAAAAGGCAATCCGCGGCGTATTTAACATTTGCGACAGTAAAAAATTATTTTTTGAAAAATTTACTATAGAAAAGGCAATCCTCGGCGTATTTAAAATTTGCGACAGTAAAAAATTATTTTCTGACAGATTCACTATAGAAAACGCAATCCTCGGCTTCTTTAAGATTTGCGACAGTAAAAAATTATTTTTTGAAAAATTCACTATAGAAAAGGCAACCCTCGGCGTATTTAAAATTTGCCACCGTAAAAAAATATTTTTTGACAAATTTACTATAGAAAAGGCAATCCCTGGAGTATTTAAAATTTTCGACAGTAAAAAATTTGACAAATTCACTATAGAAAAGGTAATCCTCGGCGTATTTAAAATTTGTGACAGTAAAAAATAGTTTTTTGAAAAATTTACTATAGAAAAGGCAATCCTCGGTGTATTTAAAATGTGCGACAGCAAAAAATAATTTTTTGAAAAATTCACTATAGAAAAGGCAATCCTCGGTATATTTAAAATTTGCGACAGTAAAAAATTATTTTTTGACAAATTCACTATAGAAAAGGCAATCCTCGGTATATTTAAAATTTGCGACAGTAAAAAATTATTTTTTGACAAATTCACTATAGAAAAGGCAATCCTCGGTATATTTAAAATTTGCGACAGCAAAAAATAATTTTTTAAAAAATTCACTATAGAAAAGGCAATCCTCGGTATATTTAAAATTTTCGACAGTAAAAAATTATTTTTTGACAAATTCACTATAGAAAAGGCAATCCTCGGTATATTTAAAATTTGCGACCGTAAAAAATTATTTTTTGACAAATTCACTATAGAAAAGGCAATTCTCGGCGTATTTAAAATTTGTGACAGTAAAAAATAGTTTTTTTTTTTAAATTTACTATAGAAAAGGCAATCCCCGGCGTATTTAAAATTCGCTACAATAAAAAATTATTTTTTGACAAATTTACTATAGAAAAGGCCATACTCGCCGTATTTAAAATTTTCGACAGTAGAAAATTATTTTTTGTCAAATTCACTATAGAAAAGGTAATCCTCGGCGTATTTAAAATTTGCGACAGCAAAAAACAATATTTTGAAAAATTCACTATAGAAAAGGCAATTCTGGCGTATTTAAAATTTGCGGCGGTAAAAAAATAATTGTTTGACAAATTTATTATAGAAAAGGAAATCCTCGGAGTATTTAAAATTTGCGATAGCAAAAAATTATTTTTTGACAAATTCGCTATAGAAAAGGCAATCCTCGGCGTATTTAAAATTTGCGACAGTAAAAAATTATTTTTTGACAAATTCACTATAAAAAGGCAATCTTCGTCGTATTTAAAATTTGAGACAGTAAAAATAATTTCCTGAAAAATATACTCTAGAAAAGGCAATCCTCGGCGTATTTAAAATTTGTGACAGTAAAAATTTTTTTTTGAAAAATTTACTATAGAAAAGGCAATACTCGGCGTATTTAAAATTTTCGACAGTAAAAAATTATTTTTTGACAAATGCGCTATAGAAAAGGCAATCCTCGGCGTATTTAAAGCTTGCTACAGTAAAAAATTATTTTTTGAAAAATTTACTATAGAAAAGGCAATCCGCGGCGTACTTAACATTTGCGACAGTAAAAAATTATTTTTTGACAAATTCGCTATAGGAAAGTCAATCCGCGGCGTATTTAAATTTTGAGACAGTAAGAAATTATTTTTTGACAAATTTACTATAGCAAAGGCAATCCTCGACGTATTTGAAATTTTCGACTGTAAAAAATTATTTTGTGACAAATTCACTATAGAGAAGTCAATCCGCTTTGTATTTAAAATTTGCGACAGTAAAAAATAGTTTTTTTTAAACATTTACTATAGAAAAGGCAATCCTCGGCGTATTTAAAATTCGCTACAGTAAAAAATTATTTTTTGACAAATTTACTATAGAAAAGGCCATACTCGCCGTATTTAAAATTTTCGACAGTAGAAAATTATTTTTTGTCAAATTCACTATAGAAAAGGTAATCCTCGGCGTATTTAAAATTTGCGACAGCAAAAAATAATATTTTGAAAAATTCACTATAGAAAAGGCAATCCTGGCGTATTTAAATTTTGCGGCGGTAAAAAATAATTTTTTGACAAATTTATTATAGAAAAGGAAATCCTCGGAGTATTTAAAATTTGCGATAGTATAAAATTATTTTTTGACAAATTCGCTATAGAAAAGGCAATCCTGGGCGTATTTAAAATTTGCGACAGTAAAAAATAATTTTTTGAAAAATTTACTATAGAAAAGGCAATCCACGGCGTATTTAAAATTTGCGACAGTAAAAAATTATTGTTTGACAAATTCACTATAGAAAAGGCAATCCTCGGCTTCTTTAAAATTTGCGAGAGTAAAAAATTATTTTGTCACAAATTCACTATAGAAAAGTCAACCCTCGGCCTATTTAAAATTTGCCACAGTAAAAAATTATTTTTTTGCCCAATTTACTATAGAAAAGGCAATCCCTGGAGTATTTAAAATTTTCGACAGTAAAAAATTATCTTTTGACAAATTCACTATAAAAAAACTAATCCTCGGCGTATTTAAAATTTGTGACAGTAAAAAATAGTTTTTTTGAAAAATTAACTATAATAAAGGCAATCCTCGGTGTATTTAAAATTTGCGACAGCAAAAAATAATTTTTTGAAAAATTCGCTATAGAAAAGGCAATCCTCGGTATATTTAAAATTTGCGACAGTAGACGGTAGAAAATAAGTTGTTGAAAAATTTACTATAGAAAGGCAGACCTCGGGGTATTTAAAATTTGCGACCATAAAAAATAATTTTCTGAAAAATTTACTATAGAAAAGGCAATCCCTGGCGTATTTAAAATTTGCGACGGTAAAAAATAATTTTTTTGACAAATTTACTATAGAAAAGGCAATCCTCGGTGTATTTAAAATTTGCGACAGTAACAAATAATTTTTTGAAAAATTCACTATAGAAAAGGCAATCCCTGGCGTATTTAAAATTTGCGACCTTAAAAAATAATTTTTTGACAAATTTACTATAGAGAAAGAGATCCTCGGCGTATTTAAAATTTTCGACAGTAAAAAATAATTTTTTGGCAAATTCGTTATAGAAAAGGCAATCCTCGGCGTAGTTAAAACTTGCTACAGTAAAAAATTATTTTTTGAAAAATTTAGTATAGAAAAGGCAATCCGCGGCGTATTTAACATTTGCGACAGTAAAAAATTATTTTTTGAAAAATTTACTATAGAAAAGGCAATCCTCGGCGTATTTAAAATTTGCGACAGTAAAAAATTATTTTCTGACAGATTCACTATAGAAAACGCAATCCTCGGCTTCTTTAAGATTTGCGACAGTAAAAAATTATTTTTTGAAAAATTCACTATAGAAAAGGCAACCCTCGGCGTATTTAAAATTTGCCACCGTAAAAAAATATTTTTTGACAAATTTACTATAGAAAAGGCAATCCCTGGAGTATTTAAAATTTTCGACAGTAAAAAATTTGACAAATTCACTATAGAAAAGGTAATCCTCGGCGTATTTAAAATTTGTGACAGTAAAAAATAGTTTTTTGAAAAATTTACTATAGAAAAGGCAATCCTCGGTGTATTTAAAATGTGCGACAGCAAAAAATAATTTTTTGAAAAATTCACTATAGAAAAGGCAATCCTCGGTATATTTAAAATTTGCGACAGTAAAAAATTATTTTTTGACAAATTCACTATAGAAAAGGCAATCCTCGGTATATTTAAAATTTGCGACAGTAAAAAATTATTTTTTGACAAATTCACTATAGAAAAGGCAATCCTCGGTATATTTAAAATTTGCGACAGCAAAAAATAATTTTTTAAAAAATTCACTATAGAAAAGGCAATCCTCGGTATATTTAAAATTTTCGACAGTAAAAAATTATTTTTTGACAAATTCACTATAGAAAAGGCAATCCTCGGTATATTTAAAATTTGCGACAGCAAAAAATAATTTTTTGAAAAATTCACTATAGAAATGGCAATCCTCGGTATATTTAAAATTTGCGACAGTAAAAAATTATTTTTTGACAAATTCACTATAGAAAAGGCAATTCTCGGCGTATTTAAAATTTGTGACAGTAAAAAATAGTTTTTTTTTTTTAAATTTACTATAGAAAAGGCAATCCCCGGCGTATTTAAAATTCGCTACAATAAAAAATTATTTTTTGACAAATTTACTATAGAAAAGGCCATACTCGCCGTATTTAAAATTTTCGACAGTAGAAAATTATTTTTTGTCAAATTCACTATAGAAAAGGTAATCCTCGGCGTATTTAAAATTTGCGACAGCAAAAAACAATATTTTGAAAAATTCACTATAGAAAAGGCAATTCTGGCGTATTTAAAATTTGCGGCGGTAAAAAATAATTGTTTGACAAATTTATTATAGAAAAGGAAATCCTCGGAGTATTTAAAATTTGCGATAGCAAAAAATTATTTTTTGACAAATTCGCTATAGAAAAGGCAATCCTCGGCGTATTTAAAATTTGCGACAGTAAAAAATTATTTTTTGACAAATTCACTATAGAAAAGGCAATCTTCGGCGTATTTAAAATTTGAGACAGTAAAAATAATTTCCTGAAAAATATACTCTAGAAAAGGCAATCCTCGGTGTATGTAAAATTTGCGACAATAAAAAATAATTTTTTGAGAAATTTACTATAGAAAAGTCAATGCCTGGCGTATTTAAAATTTGCGACGGTAGAAAATAATTTGTTGAAAAATTTACTATAGAAAGGCAATCCTCGGGGTATTTAAAATTTGCGACCATAAAAAATAATTTTTTGAAAAATTTGGTATATAAAAGGCAATCCCTGGCGTATTTAAAATTTGCGACGGTAAAAAATAATTTTTTGACAAATTTACTATAGAAAAGGCAATCCTCGGCTTATTTAAAAATTGCGACAGTAACAAATAATTTTTTGACATATTCACTATAGAAAAGGCAACCCTCGGCGTATTTAAAACTTGCTACAGTAAAAAATTATTTTTTGAAAAATTTACTATAGAAAAGGCAATCCGCGGCGTATTTAACATTTGCGACAGTAAAAAATTATTTTTTGAAAAATTTACTATAGAAAAGGCAATCCTCGGCGTATTTAAAATTTGCGACAGTAAAAAATTATTTTCTGACAGATTCACTATAGAAAACGCAATCCTCGGCTTCTTTAAGATTTGCGACAGTAAAAAATTATTTTTTGACAAATTCACTATAGAAATGGCAACCCTCGGCGTATTTAAAATTTGCCACCGTAAAAAATTATTTTTTGACAAATTTACTATAGAAAAGGCAATCCCTGGAGTATTTAAAATTTTCGACAGTAAAAAATTTGACAAATTCACTATAGAAAAGGTAATCCTCGGCGTATTTAAAATTTGTGACAGTAAAAAATAGTTTTTTGAAAAATTTACTATAGAAAAGGCAATCCTCGGTGTATTTTAAATGTGCGACAGCAAAAAATAATTTTTTGAAAAATTTACTATAGAAAAGGCAATCCTCGGTATATTTAAAATTTGCGACAGTAAAAAATTATTTTTTGACAAATTCACTATAGAAAAGGCAATCCTCGGTATATTTAAAATTTGCGACAGCAAAAAATAATTTTTTAAAAAATTCACTATAGAAAAGGCAATCCTCGGTATATTTAAAATTTTCGACAGTAAAAAATTATTTTTTGACAAATTCACTATAGAAAAGGCAATCCTCGGTATATTTAAAATTTGCGACAGCAAAAAATAATTTTTTGAAAAATTCACTATAGAAAAGGCAATCCTCGGTATATTTAAAATTTGCGACAGTAAAAAATTATTTTTTGACAAATTCACTATAGAAAAGGCAATTCTCGGCGTATTTAAAATTTGTGACAGTAAAAAATAGTTTTTTTTTTTTTAAATTTACTATAGAAAAGGCAATCCCCGGCGTATTTAAAATTCGCTACAATAAAAAATTATTTTTTGACAAATTTACTATAGAAAAGGCCATACTCGCCGTATTTAAAATTTTCGACAGTAGAAAATTATTTTTTGTCAAATTCACTATAGAAAAGGTAATCCTCGGCGTATTTAAAATTTGCGACAGCAAAAAACAATATTTTGAAAAATTCACTATAGAAAAGGCAATTCTGGCGTATTTAAAATTTGCGGCGGTAAAAAATAATTGTTTGACAAATTCACTATAGAAAAGGCAATCTTCGGCGTATTTAAAATTTGAGACAGTAAAAATAATTTCCTGAAAAATATACTCTAGAAAAGGCAATCCTCGGTGTATGTAAAATTTGCGACAATAAAAAATAATTTTTTGAGAAATTTACTATAGAAAAGGCAATGCCTGGCGTATTTAAAATTTGCGACGGGAGAAAATAATTTGTTGAAAAATTTACTATAGAAAGGCAATCCTCGGGGTATTTAAAATTTGCGACAGCAAAAAATAATATTTTGAAAAATTCACTATAGAAAAGGCAATCCTGGCGTATTTAAAATTTGCGGCGGTAAATAATAATTTTTGGAAAAATTTACTATAGAAAAGGCAATCCTCGGCGTATTTAAAATTTGCGACAGCAAAAAATTATTTTTTGACAAATTTACTATAGAAAAGGCAATCCTCGGGGTATTTAAAATTTTCGACAGTAAAAAATTATTTTTTGAAAAATTCACTATAGAAAAGGTAATCCTCGGCGTATTTAAAATTTGCGACAGCAAAAAATAATATTTTGAAAAATTCACTATAGAAAAGGCAATCCTGGCGTATTTAAAATTTGCGGCGGTAAAAAATAATTTTTTGACAAATTTATTATAGAAAAGGAAATCCTCGGAGTATTTAAAATTTGCGATAGTAAAAAATTATTTTTTGACAAATTTACTATAGAAAAGGCAATCCTCGGCGTATTTAAAATTTGCGACAGTAAAAAATTATTTTTTGACAAATTCACTATAGAAAACGCAATCCTCGGCTTCTTTAAAATTTGTGACAGTAAAAAATTATTTTTTCACAAATTAACTATAGAAAAGGCAACCCTCGGCGTATTTAAAATTTGCGACAGTAAAAAATTATTTTTTGACAAATTTACTATAGAAAAGGTCATACTCGCCGTGTTGATTTAGAGTGGATTGGAGCTTTTTCCAAACCACTTTAGTCTGCCTGCTATTACAACCTTACCACTTGTGGGGGGATAGTAATAGCTTCGTAGTAGCAAAATAAAAACGTCGAACTTCGTATGAAGGTCTTTATTTCCATTCTAACTAACATTTTATTAATTGCTATGATTTATATACAAATTTTTCCTGTCTAGAATTTAATTTAAATTTCATATTTTTCCCACAAAAATATTTTCTCACAAAATTATGCTTACACTTCAAAATTTAAGCTTCGCAAAATTTGCCTATGCATATGAAGGATTCATGTTACATAAAAAAATATGTGATAAGAAGAAAATATTTTTCGTGGAAATGAAAATTTATCTATACATGAATTTTATATTAGAGATAATGTGCGCTTGAGAATGAATTTCTGTATTTGCACTTTTCTTTTTTGCTGCGGGCCTTGACATCCTCCCGGGGTTGAGCATTTTGCTCAATAATGTTAAACATCTTGTTGAATTTCGAAGGAGAAATCTTCTTCCTTGGAAGTGGACATTCTCGTTGGTTTTATTGCATTTATCGCACCCCTTGAATTCGATCTTAGTCGACTCCAGATAAGATATGCTGCAATCATCACTATGACTGCTAATGATGAATATCCTATAGTGAATTGGTGGACATCGTGAGGTTGTATTTTCACCGGGAGATGTTGATGTGCCTTTACGTCTTGTACTGCCCTTTGTAGGTCAATAGTATCGTGTAGTTGTTGATGATGTAATTTTAATTGATGTTCGTCAGGAGGGTGTGTGAACTTCTTTATGTCGATGGATAATGGATGATCAGTTAAGTTCATTGAAGGCATAAAAGAAGATCTGACCTGTGTTGGATAGATGTTATGAGAGCTAATTGTCATCAACTCTTGTTTAATTAGACAGTTATCGTTGAATTTAAGCAATCCTGAGCTCTGGAGTGTTTTTTGAACCGTCCTTATTCCGCATACGATGTTGATCCTCGTTTCCCTTTTGACGGCATATATCCAGTAGTTTGGATTAAACAGTTGTATCCACTTCTGAGTGTCATTTATCTGTACAATCTCACAAGTTGATAGGTCTTCTTGATTGTTAATTAGATTAAGTTCACATTGACACATATTGGCTTCCTTGTTGTAAATTGGTCGGACTTGGTTGCATAGATGGATGCTTTTTCCAACCGATTTGCACCTTGTTACCTCAATATCTGTTATTGGGTAATATTGATCACGATGAAGGCTTACCAATAGGAAATTGGTTGAGGGTTTTATTGCCAAGAAGGTGTTATTTCTCAGTACTGGCACTGGTAGCAACCTGAACATTTCAAATTCTTCTCGAGTGAATAGTGGAAGTTTAATGTTGAAAACTATATGTCGCGGTGTTACTTCTCCGTGAACAGTCATTAAGCTGTATAATTGATGCAAGTCTGGGTGATCATTCGATCCTGGCAGTCGCAACGTTGAGGGTAGGTGATTTTTGATATTGCTCAATTCATTCTTTAATTGCCTTGGTGTAAGAAGCATTGGATTGCTTCTCCCATTCCGGGTGTCGGTAATTACTTCTATTAGTGCCTCTTGTATGTGTTGATAGTTGGACATAATCAGTGAGGTATACATGGATAAAGTTGCGGTTAGCTGAGCTCTCCTCTGTTTTTCTATCACCGAGTTCGCTTCATGTACTTCATTAGTGAGTTGCTTTAGAGACCTTTCAAAGCCTTCGAATTGGCTATTAATTTGTTCCTGACTCTTTTTCATAATGCTGGTAGTTGATTCTATTAAGGAGGTTTGATTTTTCAGCAGTTGTAAAAGATAATCTTCGTTAGTTTTTATATTATCTATTATTTCTGATGCTTGGTTGGTATAATTTTGGTCTAGAATACCAAATAATTTATTTGCAATGTTGCCTATTATGTCTAAGGGTGATCTCCTTGTTCTGGTTGCGGTGTATTCATTTTGATTCAACAGAAGCTCATTGTTGTCCTTTATTTCATTCATATGATAGTAAAACTGCTCTAATATTGCCTTACAATACTCTCCATCTTCTGTGAGGTTACATAGGTGGCTAAATCGTTTTATTCCCCTTTCAAAACTTTTGAATTCCTTCCAGTAGTTTTCCAAATCATAAAATACAAGTAGGTTCCATTCACTCGCCACAAGATTGGTGATACCCAGATTCTCAAAATATAATCCTGGTTGATGATCAAAGCGGGTGATTTCTACTGGCTCAAGAGTTCTACTAAAAACTGGTAGTATCAGGGATGTTAGTAGAACTAAGCTTAGTACAGATTTTGAGATACGTGGTTCCCTGTGTTTCTTTTTTACTGGTTGTTCTGTGCCTATGTCTTGTTCATTATTCGTACTCTGCATGGAAGTGGTATGATTACTTGAAGCCCTTTTAAGCCAATTTGAATTTATGGGTAGAAACCGACCTTTATATGGATGTTTTGTTGTTATTTTCGTGATGGGCCGTTGCATAGCCACAAGAGTTGTATTAGCTTGGTTTTTGTCTTCTTCCCTTTCATCTTCTGTAATTGGCAAAGGACAAAGTGCGTGAATAGGTCTACGAAAAACTCCAGATGCTGTCCTTACGTCTGCCACACGCACTAAACCATCGGCACCTTTGATGGCTTCAGTAATTCGTCCTAATTGCCATTTAAGCGGAGGGAGGTTATCGTCCTTTATAACTACCATGGTACCTGGCTGTATGTTTTGTGATCGTAATTTCCACTTATATCGTTGTTGTAATTCACTTAAGTATTCTTTTGACCACCGCCTCCAAAATTCAGTCCTTATATAGCTGACTAGTTTCCATCGTTCCAGTAAGTTCGTTTTCACTGGGTTAGCAGTTGGATCTATTAACGATGTAAGTGGTTCCCCAATTATAAAGTGTCCTGGAGTTAGAGCAGTCAAATCATTAGGGTCTGACGACAACGGCGTAAGTGGTCTGGAATTTAATACCGCTTCTATTTCTATCATTACTGTTCCAAGTTCTTCGTATGTGAGTGATGCTGAGCTTACTGTTCTCTGCAGCAGATGTTTTGCAGATTTTACGGCTGCTTCCCATAATCCCCCAAAGTGGGGAGCTCGTGCTGGAATGAAGTGAAAGTCAATTGTTTTAGTGGTACTAAAATTGACAATTTCCTCCCTTGACTGCTGAGACTCGAATATTTGTTGCAGCTCTTCCAGTTGATTTCGAGCACCAACGAAATTGGTTGCATTATCACAATATATGTTTCTGCACATTCCCCGTCTTCCGATGAACCGTTTTAATGCGCCGATGAAACCATTGATGGTTAAATCGGATACGACTTCAAGGTGTACTCCTTTAGTTGCGAAGCAGCAAAATACCGCTACATAGGATTTTTGTGGACGCTTTCCTCTAATTTTGTAATGGGTCCAAATTGGTCCGCAAAAGTCTACGCCTGCATTAACAAATGGTCTCGCAGGTTGAACTCTGGTTGAGGGTAGGCTACCCATTATTTGAGAGAGTGGACGAGGTTTAGCCCTAGCACACCTAACACAATGGTGGACTATGGATCGCGTAAGAAATTTTCCTCTAAGTGGCCAGTAGTGCTGTCGAGCGATGGCAAGAAGTGTTTGTGGACCACAATGAAGTTGTTGGATGTGTAAATGATTCAGCAGAAGTTTCGTGAATGGATGTGAAGCAGATAACAATATTGGGTGTTTGGCGTCAAATGACAAATTTGAGGATTCCAAGCTACCTCCAACTCGCATAATATCCTTTGTGTCAAGGAAAGGAGTAAGATTAGTCAATTTGTTCGTATTACTGAGGAATCCATCCCTTTTTAGTTGTGCCAGTTCATCCTTAAAATCTAATTGTATGGTCTTAATGATACCCTCCTTTGCTGCTTCTAGTTCCGTAACACTGAGAGCCATGCCACTTATTCTTTCGGGCTTCCTCTTCCTGATGTTGTTTATAAAACGTAGTACATAGGCAGTGATGCGCTGAAGACAAGGGAAAGAATTTCTGTGGTTTATTGCCAAGAGTAGCGGTGTGTGATCCTTTACTGAGAGCAGTGTAATTCGGCACGTCCTTTTCTCCACATCATCTTCGGAAATAGGGCTATGTGCAGTGCTTGGTGAAAATTTAAATGTTGGTTCTCTTAGAAATCGTGGACCGTTGAACCATATTTCAGAATTTAAGAGCTGGGTTGGACCTGCTCCTCTTGATACTAAATCCGCAGGGTTTTCCTTAGTACCGACATGTTTCCATCTTTTTATGTCGCTTAATTCTTGAATGCATGCTACTCGATTTGCCACAAAGGTTTTAAATGTTGATGACTCGGACTGCAACCATGAAAGTACAATTGTTGAATCAGTCCAGCAATATGTGTGTGCGCAATTTGTCTCCATACCTTTATGAAGACGATCAGTTAGCTCTGCTAAAAGTTTGGCGGTACAGAGCTCGAGACGTGGTAACGTTGTTGATTTGGTGGGTGCTACTCTCGATTTTGAGCACATCAATTGAACAGTTATGTTTCCATGATGATCTATTGTCCGTATATATACTACTGCTCCATAGGCCTTTTCTGAAGCGTCCGCAAATCCATGCATTTCCTTTGTTTTTACCTTGGATTTGGAGCACACATACCTAGGAACTGTCACATTTGTTTGGACATTCATTAATTGCTTAAATCAAAATCAATAATTTCCAATTAAATAATTGTATTGTATAAACTCATTGCATTGTATAAACTCATTCAATCATAGCCAATAGTACATTTGTAAATTACAACAATTTTGAGCCGATTATTATGTAAACGTAGCTTTGTATCAATTTCGAATTCCATTGAACAAAAATTATAGTCGAAAATCGGTTCTAGAAATGGTAAAAGAACTTCTTATTATATTAGCTTTTTGATTGTCGTCGAATAAACATACTTTCAATCTTGACAGTAGCGTTTTCATTTTTTTATTCATCTCGTTCACCAAGAGCAAAAAAGCTTGCTCTAACATTTGGCGCCCGAGCAGGGACTATTTTCTAGTTTCGTGTAATTAAAGAGGATTAATTGAAATAATCGATTAAATCAACTCAACGTTGCAAATAATCGTCGTGGGAAATAGTTCCAGCATTCAATAAAATTCATGACTGCAACCGCATGTCAGGTGCTGCATGAGTCCAAAGGTCACCTTGAACTTATCGTCGATGGAAAGCAACTCAAGGCAAGAAATTTGGTAGAGAACAGAGATTTTTATCGTCTATTTTTGCAATTGTGGTTATCGCATGGATCACTGGTAAATATTACGGCTCCATTGCTTCGAGAAAGTTCTAATTTTTTTATTGTATAAATTTTCCATAAAACAATTGAGAATATTATTTCAAAGTAACTGGATACATATTTTGAAGTGTACGGAATGTGAGAAGTACAATATTTCGCTGATATCGTTTATATGTAGAGCTTGTAACAATTCAATTACAAAATTCGTCGAAGTTGCTATAGCTAAGAATTCTCGAAATAAATAGAGTTCGCAGGAAAAGCTTCCAATAAATTAAATGTGCCTGGAGTAACAACAATTTCTCTTTTTAGAAAGTAATTCGTTCAGTAAAGCTACAGGTGCCACAGTTTCTTAATTGTTCATACACACATCCGCGCGGACTTATTCTACCAAACCAAGGAGGTTAGGATCAAGATTACGCCGCTTCGCTAATGATACCTATGTAAAGGATGTTAATTTTGAGAAAATCTGGACATTTGAATTATCGTTGGAAATTGGAATTAGATACGCGTAAGTAAGTTGAAAATATTATATCAGACATTGAAACCATAAAATTGGTGGTGCATAAAGATAAATAAATGATATGCGTACAATATAATTTGAACATTAAAAGCTATAATATATTTAAATTAAGAACTGAACATTAAATAATATAATAATATTTTAAAATAAGATTACATATTCTACCTGAACATAAGTGCGGTCGCTGCGTTACAGTTTAGTGAGAGCGTAACCTTTGTGGTAATTTCGGTATTTAAAATTAAATCTTTCGCGGAAATAACAATTTCGGAGTATACTCGTACATCTTTCTCAGTATTACAAGATGGCTGAACAGTTAGCAGAACTGAAGGTTCAAAGAGCCTCCACAAAAGGTTGTATTTCGCGGATCAAAACATTCGTAGAGCAGAAAGCTGACACCTTGACTCCTCCTGAGATCGCATGCAGATTAGGAATCTTAGAGTCGTACTTCAAACAAGCTCTATCTTATCAGACCTCCATTGAGAGACTCGCGCCAACCGACGCAAATGAAGTTAAGGTGAGAAGCGAACTAGAGGAAGCCTATTGCTCGATCAAATCAAAGTTGTTGTCTCTTCGATCTGACACACACAAGCAAAGTTTAGATAGTAGTCAAATCGTAGTCACTAGTCCGCCAATCAATAATTTACCAAAGCTAAGGTTGCCTCAATTCTCGGGAAAATATTCAGAGTTTCAAAACTTTTGGGGATGCTTCACAAAATTAGTCCATAAAAATGAAACATTAACTGATTTGGAAAGATTTAACCACTTACTTTCGTGTCTAAGTGGAGCAGCATTGAGAACGGTAAAGGCTTGGAGATAAGCGAGGAAAATTACTCAAAAGCTCTAGATCACTTAAAGGCAAGATATGACAACCGATACCTGATATTTCAAGAGCATATCGTAGACTTGTTCAACTTGCCTAAAATTTCAAAAACTTCGCCAGATCAATTACGACATTTGATTGATTCTGCAAATGCCCATCTAAGTGCTTTAAAGTCGTTAGGCTCTTCAGAAGATATTGCAAATGCATTCCTTATCCACATAGTAACTTCAAAATTAGATTACGAATCTCAAGATTCATGGGAAGCGAAAGTAGATTTTTCAACCCTACCGTCTTGGAGCAATTGTTTCGACACTCTTAGCAAACGATGTCAATACTTAGAATCCAGAGACTCCAAATCTTGTTGGTCCGGAGGAACTAGTTCTCATAATGAAAGAAGTAAACAAAGGGTTGGAAAAAAGCCAAATATTCATGCGACTACTTTAACAACTACCAATAATTCCTTTACCTTCTGTAGTGGAAGTGGGCACAACATCTATAAGTGCCAGAATTTTCTCGCGTTACCTGTATCGGAAAGATTTAACGAAACCAAGCGAAGATCCTTATGCGTGAATTGTCTATCTAAGGGACATACTGTGAAAAAATGCCGAGTGCAGAAATGTCGCGTGTGTTCCATGCCACATCATACCTTGTTGCATAGATACAATCTTCCAATGTCACCACAAGCGGATCTTCATGTTGCCTGTCCTGTAGATACAGTAAATGATTCTCGTCCAAATAGATTCGATAATAGAGCAGTTGCTAACAATACTACCTTGCAGACCCTCCTTAGAGATAAAAATAGCGATCACGTATTCTTAGCCACGGCCATCATAAAAGTTCGAGATAAATTCGGCTGTGAGCATCAGGCTCGTGTCTTATTGGATTCAGCATCTCAACTTAATTTCATTACTGAGAGATTCGCCCAGTATCTACAATTGTCAAGAACAAAGGTGGAGACAAGTATCAGTGGTATTGGGGATACCTCGTCACGAATTCGATACTCCACGCAAGGTACTATACAATCGCTAACTACTAACTTTCAAACCAGTCTCCAAATGTACATTATTCCAAATATTACAGGCTCTCAGCCTGAAAGGAAAATTGATATAAGTAATTGGGGAATCCCAGGGAACGTTCAATTGGCCGACCCCTTATTCTTTGAGCCACAGGAAGTGGACTTGTTAGTTGGAGCTGACTTATTCTTTCAACTACTGTGTGTAGGTCAGATCAAGTTAAGCGAAGGATTGCCAATATTACAAAAAACATTGTTCGGCTGGATTGTAGCGGGCAGATATACTAGTAGATTAACGCCTACCAAATACTCAGGCTATCCAGTGCATGAAGAGCGGAAGTATGACGAGAGCTCTACAGATGTAACGTTGTTTAATCTGGTGGAAAGATTCTGGGCAGAGGAGGACTTAGGAAAGCCCATGGCATTACACACAGACGAACAAGAACTATGCGAAGCAATGTTCAAAGAAAAAGTTCAAAGACTTAGTGATGGTAAATTCATGGTTAAGCTCCCTTTTCGTAATGAGCCTAGACAGTTCTTAGGGCAATCGCTAAGAATTGCAAGGAATCGTCTTCAAAGCCTTGAAGGGAAACTTGACAAAAATCCAAAGTTGAAGGAAAATTATGCAGAATTCCTTCAAGATTATCTTGAATCAGGACACATGGAAGCAATTGAGATGGAAAATATCCCAGAACTACATTACTTCATGCCACATCAGTGCGTCATTCGACCTGAAAGTACCACTACAAAACTTAGAGTAGTGTTTGATGCGTCGTGTAAGACTTCGTCCAATAACTCGCTCAATGATTTGCTAATGACGGGTCCTACGGTTCAGGATGATATTTTTTCGATTATCCTTCGATTTCGTTCATACAAATTTGCGCTAACTGCAGACATTCAACAGATGTATCGACAGATACTGGTATATCCAGAGGACAAAAACTTTCAATTGATCCTGTGGCGGGCATCTCATAGCGATAACCTTCAAGTCTTCAAACTTAATACCATCACCTACGGTACAGCCTCAGCTCCATTCTTGGCCACACGATGCCTAATTCAACTAGCTGAGGATTTTTCATCTACTAGGTCGGAAGCTTCGCGTATAATCCAAAAGGATTTCTACATGGATGATTTGATTACCGGTGCAGACACCAGCGAAAATCTACACCGTATTAAAGAAGAGGTAGATGTCATATTAAGCTCTGCACAGTTCAAATTGCGTAAATGGTATTCGAATGATGCAGATCTACTTAGTAAAATTCCTGAAGATGCTAGGGAAAAACCGTTAAAGTTCAATGATGTCGACATTGTGAAGACTTTGGGTATCGTCTGGGATCCAGCAGCTGATAATTTCAAATTCAACTATAAGCCTAGCACTAATGGCGGAGCGAGAATAACCAAAAGGAAGGTGCTCTCGGATACTGCAAGTCTATTCGATCCTCTAGGAATCATCAACCCTATTATCGTCAAAGCCAAAGTTTTCCTGCAAGAGTTATGGATTTTGAAGCTGAATTGGGATGAGTCCCTACCCATGGAACTAGAGAATCGCTGGATGAAATTCATTGAGGAATTAAGCCAGTTGCAATATCTTGAGGTTCCACGCTTAGCATTTTCATCAGGCTCTGTAGCCACAACGGAACTTCATGGCTATGCGGATGCATCGATCAGAGCCTACGGCTGTTGTTTATATATTCGCTCTATAGATACAGACGGACATGTTACAACAACTCTTCTCGCAGCTAAGTCTAAAGTTGCGCCGATTAGAACTGCGCGATCTCTACCTTGCCTTGAGTTGTGTGCTGCATTATTACTTTCGAGACTTCTGAAGAAAATACGGACAAGCTTAGATAAAACAGTTGATCAAACCTTTCTTTGGACAGACTCTGAAATAGTTCTGGATTGGTTAGCTTGCCATCCATCCATGTGGAAAGCTTACGTTGCGAATCGGGTATCCGAAATCCAAGAGCTGAAAAAGGATTCAATCTGGAGACACGTAAATTCCAAAGCAAACCCAGCAGATATAATCTCAAGGGGATCAAGTGTTGCGGAATTGTCAAATTCAATTTGGTTTTCGGGACCAGCTTATCTTCAACAACCTCCAGACTTCTGGCCCATAAACAAAGCTCGAAGAAATTATGATATCCATGAAATTCCGGAAAAGCGAAAGGTAAAAACTATATTAACGTGCTCAACATCAGAACACTTGCTAGAAAAAATCTACTCATGCAGTGACTTCCTAAGGAATTGTCGTCGAATTGCTGTAATACTTAGATTCGCCAAAAATTATAAACTAAAAAAGGAGAATGGTGATGTAATCAGCGGCCCATTATCAGCCACGGAGATAGATAATGCTTTGCTTCGAATCGTGAGCTGCATTCAGAGGAAGGAATTTTCGGAACAAATGATCGCCTTAGAAGAGAAAGAGTTATGTGCCAAAAGTAATATGAAATCACTGAACCCCTTTGTGGATGACAGTTTGGGATATCGACTACTGCGAGTGGGAGGCCGATTGCGAAATGCCAATCTGCCATACGAGAGTAAATTCCCCATCCTTCTTCCACAAAACAATCCATTTGTAAGATCATATATAAAATATCTGCATTTCAAGAATTTTCATGCAGGCCCGTTGGCATTGGTTGCTATAGTGCGGCAGCGCTTTTGGGTGATCAATGCGAGAGATTACACCAGAAAAATTGTACGCAGTTGCCTCCATTGCTTTAAATATCGCCCAAAGTTAGTCCAGCAAATTATGGGAGATCTTCCTAGCAACAGAGTTACATCATCAGCGCCATTCAATCACAGTGGAGTTGATTTTTGCGGATCCTTTAATACAACGTATCGTCTGCGAGGAAAACAGACCTATAAGTCCTATGTAGCGGTCTTCGTGTGCTTCACCACAAAAGCTGTACATATCGAAGTCGTCTCTGATCTGACTTCCGAGAGTTTTATTGGCGCTTTAAAGCGATTCATAGGCCGCCGGAACTTATGTGAACACATTTACTGCGATAATGCTACCAATTTTGTGGGAGCCAGACGAAAACTCCAGGAGTTCAAAGCAGCCTTCTACAAGCAGCAAACGCAAGGAGAAATTTCTCAGTGGTGCTCCAACAATGGGATTGATTTTCACCATATTCCGCCACGATCGCCTCATTTTGGTGGCCTTTGGGAGGCGGCCATAAAATCAGCAAAGGCGCACTTATACCGTACGCTTCAGGCATCATTATTGACGTTTGAGGAATTGACTACTGTGATGGTTCAGATTGAGGCAGTGCTGAATTCTCGGCCTATTACGCCATTGTCGTCCGACCCTAGCGATGAGGAGGCGTTAACTCCTGCTCACTTCCTGGTTCAAGCTCCGATAAATTATTTTCCGGAACCAGACTTATCCAAGCAAAAGATCAACTACCTACATCGATGGCAACGAATTTCGGCTCTGTTACAGCATTTCTGGCGAAGATGGTCGCGAGAATACGTAAGTAGTCTCCAAGAGCGGTTCCGCTGGCAAGTGCCACGCTCTGACGTTACGAAAGGCATGCTAGTCTTGATTCATCAGGACGATCTACCACCATTCAAATGGAAATTGGGTCGAGTAGTAAAAACTTCAAACGGACCAGATGGCCACGTGAGGATTGCAGAGATCAGGACTTCGACAGGTATTATTCAGAGAGCAGTACACAAAATTGCTCCGCTTCCGGTAGAAGCAGAAGTTTGAAAGTACCCCCATCACCTCCACGTACTTTCAACGCTGGCGGCATGTTTGGACATTCATTAATTGCTTAAATCAAAATCAATAATTTCCAATTAAATAATTGTATTGTATAAACTCATTGTATTGTATAAACTCATTCAATCATAGCCAATAGTACATTTGTAAATTACAACAATTTTGAGCCGATTATTATGTAAACGTAGCTTTGTATCAATTTCGAATTCCATTGAACAAAAATTATAGTCGAAAATCGGTTCTAGAAATGGTAAAAGAACTTCTTATTATATTAGCTTTTTGATAGTCGTCGAATAAACATACTTTCAATCTTGACAGTAGCGTTTTCATTTTTGTATTCATCTCGTTCACCAAGAGCAAAAAAGCTTGCTCTAACAACATTGTTAAGTTCCTTTAACTCATCACGAAACCTTACCCATTTAGTATGAAGTTCCAAGGGAAGTGCAGCATCCCAATCTAATTTTAAAAGCCATAATTTCTGAAGAAATTTTTTTGCTTGAACGATTACTGGATTAACGATGCCGAGTGGATCGAATATATGGGCTATATCGGATAAGACGGTACGTTTCGTAACTTTAGTTCTTTCTGACCAGTTCGTTGTGATTGCGAAGACGTCAGATTGCGGCCACCATGTTATTCCCAATGTCTTGATATGACCTTCCTTTTCATCATCCAGGTCTAGTTTTAGTTCAATGTCATTTTTTGGAACATGTTTAAGCAGTTCTGGATTATTGCTGCACCACTTTCTTTAGCGGAATCCTCCCAATTTAAGAAGCTCTGTCAGTTGTTTTTGCATGTTTAAAGCCTCCATCATGCTGTCACTTCCTGTCATGATGTCATCTACATAAAAATCCTTTAATGCTGCCTTGGCTCCGAAAGGGTATTCTTTGTTATTATCCTCTGCCAATGACCGTAGGCACTTTATTGCTAAATATGGAGCAGAGGTAGTGCCATATGTTATTGTTTTCAGTCGATAATGTTTAATTTGCTGTTCTGGATTTTCTCGCCATATTATCAATTGCAGATTTTGATCAGTATCGTTCACCCTGATTTGTCTGTACATCTTCTCGATGTCAGCAGTGAAGACATATTTATGAAGACGGAAGCGTATAAGAATAGTGAAAAGGTCATCTTGAATTGTGGGACCATTGTACAACACATCGTTAAGAGATTTGTTTGTTGAAGTTTTGGCAGCTTAGTCGTGCTACTGTCTGGTTTATGCACGCAGTGATGTGGAATAAAGTAATGAGGAGTAGAAATAAATCTTGGGTCTATTTTTTCCATATGCTTCAGTTCCTCATATTCCCGCATGAATGCTACATATTGATCTCTAAGCTCTGGATTCTTCATTAATTTTCTTTCGATAGAGAAAAATCGTTTCAGTGCTAAGTCCTTTGATAGGCCCAACGTAGATGGATCTTGTCTAAACGGAAATTTCACAATGAATCTTCCCCCCTTGTCTCGGAGAGTTGTTTCCTTAAAATGTTGCTCACAGTACCGCTCCGCAGCTGTCATTGGTTGTTTGACTGATTCGGCTTCCTCTAGTGCCCAAAATCGTTCGATCCGATTATCTATACTAGCATTGCTGATTCCACAAAATGTTTCAGGGTGTGAGTAATTTGAAACCTTACCCATGATTAACCATCCGAGTACAGAATTCTGTAGAGTTGGAAGGGAATCGTTAAACTTAATTTGTCCAACTGCCATAAGAGAGGCGTATATTTCTGCACCAATTAACATGTCGATTTTCTGTGGGATGTTAAACTGTGGGTCAGCAAGTTGAATGTTGGACGGAATAGGCCAATTCTCAATGTCGATATATTTATGTGGTTGATTGTTTGCAATAGATGGCAACACAAATGCCTCTAAGTGTACCTTATAGCCACTGGTACATGAATTGAGGGTTATATTTACCCTTCTTTCAGCTCGATGTTTGGAGTTTCAAATTCCAGTTATGTTCAGCTCCTCATTTACGTGATTAAGACCCAGCCTTCGCCACAGCCTGTCAGAAATAAAATTGGACTGTGATCCAGAGTCCAAAATGGCGCGACATTTAGTTGCTTGCCCATATTTGTCCCGTACGTAAACTATTGCAGTTGCTAGAAATACGTATTTATTACTCTTCTCAAGAGGCGGAGATGGTATGGTTGCTGCCAGACTTATTGGGTGGCCTTCAATTATTGTCTGATTAACGGGCCCTTGCGATGGTTTTTGAATTTTTTGCTCGGGTTTTGTTGCTGGCCTTGGTTCATCGAAATGTACTAACGTATTATGCCTTTTTGAGCATTTTGAGCAACTTCTTGAGGTACATTCAGATGCAGCGTGACCAGATCTTAGACAGTTCACACAGAGCTTATTTTTCTTTAAGAAGCTCATTCGGTTTTTTGGTGAATATTGCAAAAATCTTTCACATGCAAACAGTGGATGATCCTTCTTACATGAAATGCAGCTCAGAGTTGAAGCACCAACTAGAGAAGAGAGCCTCGAGAGCTGCCGCCTTTGACCTCCTTTGATCTTGTCTTCTAAGCGTCCCTTGTTGCCCAGGGCTTCCAATGACTGAAAGCGAAGTTCCAGAAAGTTTAGAAATGACGAGATGGACTGAAGTTCCTTGGGGGTTTCGAGGCTTTGTTCGTATAGTCCGTGCGTAATTCGGTCTAATTTTTTGAGAGTTAAATGTAGTAGGATGGCATCCCACGCTGTTGTTTCTATTCCCACATTCTGAAGGCCCAATATGCATTCCTTGGTTACATCATGCAGAGATTTGACTGCTGATGCTGATTCCGTATGGATTGTTGGTTGAGCAAGTAATTTGTTCAGTAAAGCCGTTCCTAGCAGTCGTTTATTGTTGTAACGGTTTTGTAAAATCTCCCATGCTGAAATATAATTTTCTTCGGAGACTGGTAGATGGCATATTAGTGCTTTAGCTTCACCACTCAAATTTCCGATGAGATAAAACATCTTTTGGGCGTTACTTAAAGGTTGATTATGAATCATTTGAGTATAAAGGTCGAAAAATTGCTTCCATTTTAAATAATTACCATCGAACGTTGGTATAACAATTTTTGGTAATTTCATCTGTGGACTATGGTTGGTAGTGGTTTGACAAAATTGTTCTAGGTTCTGAGTTAATTCAACTAGGACTTCATGAACCCATTTCTCTGTTTCTATAAAAAACTCTAATTGGTAGCCACCAGGGCTTGACCTGTCTGTGAGTGCCCAAATTGTCTGGTTGGTTTGTGATATGTCTAACCAATAGTTATCTATGCTTTTAATCTTGAGCTCGTAATATGGTCTGGGATGGGCTTCTTGTTTTGTGGATTGGATATTCTGCAGAAGACTAGTAAGAGCTTTGATGAGAACCTTCTGCTTTCTTATCAACCCTTGAAGTTGTTCATCCATATCTTCCTCATATTCATTGAATGAGAACTCTTCGGCTTCCTCCTCAGTGGCACCTGGTTGATCGTCCTTTGTTGATTCCGCTGCAGTTGACTTCTCCCCTCTAGTTGTTAGGATGGTTAATGCCTTTATCTTCTCTTTAGTTTTCATGACACCACCCTGTACCTTCTTAAAGAAGTTGCTTGTGAAGTACGCATTGTTCGGGTCCGTATCTGCTAATTGTTGTAAACGTTCATCATTATTCACAAACTTGGTCCATTCGGCCTCCAGAGTATCAAGCCTTGTTTTCAGGTATTCTGGTGTCTTTCTGTCGATTGAGTCCTTGTTATAATTAGAAATGAAGTGCTCGATTGTCTTCCCAATCTTCTGCTGTTCGGCAATGAGGTCCTCCATGGTTGAAGTGGCTTTTTGTGGAGTCACTGGCTTCCTTCCTTCCTTCTTTGGGCCAAAGCCGTTGTATGGTAGCTCTGATCCCTTGGGGCTGGTTCCTCTTCTGGAATCACTGGCTTCCTTCCTTCCTTCTTTGGGCCAAAGCCGTTCTATGGTAGCTCTGATCCCTTGGGGCTGGTTCCTCTTCTGGAATCACTGGCTTCCTTCCTTCCTTCTTTGGGCCAAAGCCGTTGTATGGTAGCTCTGATCCCTTGGGGCTGGTTCCTCTTCTGGAATCACTGGCTTCCTTCCTTCCTTCTTTGGGCCAAAGCCGTTCTATGGTAGCTCTGATCCCTTGGGGCTGGTTCCTCTTCTGGAATCACTGGCTTCCTTCCTTCCTTCTTTGGGCCAAAGCCGTTGTATGGTAGCTCTGATCCCTTGATCACGTCGGGGTCACCAAATGTTGATTTAGAGTGGATTGGAGCTTTTTCCAAACCACTTTAGTCTGCCTGCTATTACAACCTTACCACTTGTGGGGGGATAGTAATAGCTTCGTAGTAGCAAAATAAAAACGTCGAACTTCGTATGAAGGTCTTTATTTCCATTCTAACTAACATTTTATTAATTGCTATGATTTATATACAAATTTTTCCTGTCTAGAATTTAATTTAAATTTCATATTTTTCCCACAAAAATATTTTCTCACAAAATTATGCTTACTCTTCAAAATTTAAGCTTCGCAAAATTTGCCTATGCATATGAAGGATTCATGTTACATAAAAAAATATGTGATAAGAAGAAAATATTTTTCGTGGGAATGAAAATTTATCTATACATGAATTTTATATTAGAGATAATGTGCGCTTGAGAATGAATTTCTGTATTTGCACTTTTCTTTTTTGCTGCGGGCCTTGACACGCCGTATTTAAAATTTTCGACAGTAGAAAATTATTTTTTGTCAAATTCACTATAGAAAAGGTAATCCTCGGCGTATTTAAAATTTGCGACAGCAAAAAATAATATTTTGAAAAATTCACTATAGAAAAGGCAATCCTGGCGTATTTAAAATTTGCGGCGGTAAAAAATAATTTTTTGACAAATTTATTATAGAAAAGGAAATCCTCGGAGTATTTAAAATTTGCGATAGTAAAAAATTATTTTTTGACAAATTCGCTATAGAAAAGGCAATCCTCGGCGTATTTAAAATTTGCGACAGTAAAAAATTATTTTTTGAAAAATTCACTATAGAAAAGGTAATCCTCGGCGTATTTAAAATTCGTGACAGCAAAAAATAATTTTTTGAAAAATTTACTATAGAAAAGGCAATCCTCGGTATATTTAAAATTTGCGACAGTAAAAAATTATTTGTTGACAAATTCACTATAGAAAAGGCCATACTCGCCTTATTTAAAATTTTCGACAGTAGAAAATTATTTTTTGACAAATTCACTATAGAAAAAGTAATCCTCGGCGTATTTAAAATTTGCGACAGCAAAAAATAATTTTTTGAAAAATTTACTATAGAAAAGGCAATCCTGGCGTATTTAAAATTTGCGACTTTAAAAAATAATTTTTTGACAAATTTACTATCGAAAAAGAGATCCTCGGCGTATTTAAAATTTTCGACAGTAAAAAATTATTTTTTGACAAATAGAAAAGGCAATCCCCGGTGTATTTAAAATTTGCGACAGTAAAAAATAATTTTTTGAAAAATTCACTATAGAAAAGGCAACCCTCGGCGTATTTAAAATTTGCGACAGTAAAAAATTATTTTTTGACAAATTTACTATAGAAAAGGCAATCTTCGGGGTATTTAAAATTTTCGACAGTAAAAAATTATTTTTTGACAAATTCACTATAGAAAAGGTAATCCTCGGCGTATTTAAAATTTGTGACAGTAAAATTTTTTTTTTGAAAAATTTACTATAGAAAGGGCAATACTCGGCGTATTTAAAATTTTCGACAGTAAAAAATAATTTTTTGGCAAATTCGCTATAGAAAAGGCAATCCTCGGCGTATTTAAAACTTGCTACAGTAAAAAATTATTTTTTGAAAAATTTACTATAGAAAAGGCAATCCGCGGCGTATTTAACATTTGCGACAGTAAAAAATTATTTTTTGACAAATTCGCTATAGAAAAGTCAATCCGCGGCGTATTTAAATTTTGAGACAATAAGAAATTATTTTTTGACAAATTTACTATAGCAAAGGCAATCCTCGACGTATTTGAAATTTTCGACAGTAAAAAATTATTTTGTGACAAATTCACTATAGAGAAGTCAATCCGCTTCGTATTTAAAATTTGCGACAGTAAAAAATAGTTTTTTTAAAAATTTACTATAGAAAAGGCAATCCTCGGCGTATTTAAAATTCGCTACAGTAAAAAATTATTTTTTGACAAATTTACTATAGAAAAGGCCATACTCGCCGTATTTAAAATTTTCGACAGTAGAAAATTATTTTTTGTCAAATTCACTATAGAAAAGGTAATCCTCGGCGTATTTAAAATTTGCGACAGCAAAAAATAATATTTTGAAAAATTCACTATAGAAAAGGCAATCCTGGCGTATTTAAATTTTGCGGCGGTAAAAAATAATTTTTTGACAAATTTATTATAGAAAAGGAAATCCTCGGAGTATTTAAAATTTGCGATAGTAAAAAAATATTTTTTGACAAATTCGCTATAGAAAAGGCAATCCTGGGCGTATTTAAAATTTGCGACAGTAAAAAATAATTTTTTGAAAAATTTACTATAGAAAAGGCAATCCACGGCGTATTTAAAATTTGCGACAGTAAAAAATTATTGTTTGACAAATTCACTATAGAAAAAGCAATCCTCGGCTTCTTTAAAATTTGCGACAGTAAAAAATTATTTTTTCACAAATTCACTATAGAAAAGTCAACCCTCGGCCTATTTAAAATTTGCCACAGTAAAAAATTATTTTTTTGCCAAATTTACTATAGAAAAGGCAATCCCTGGAGTATTTAAAATTTTCGACAGTAAAAAATTATTTTTTGAAAAATTCACTATAGAAAAGCTAATCCTCGGTGTATTTAAAATTTGCGACAGCAAAAAATAATTTTTTGAAAAATTCGCTATAGAAAAGGCAATCCTCGGTATATTTAAAATTTGCGACAGTAGACGGTAGAAAATAATTTGTTGACAAATTTACCATAGAAAAGGCAATCCTCGGTGTATTTAAAATTTGCGACAGTAACAAATAATTTTTTGAAAAATTCACTATAGAAAAGGCAATCCCTGGCGTATTTAAAATTTGCGACCTTAAAAAATAATTTTTTGACAAATTTACTATAGAGAAAGAGATCCTCGGCGTATTTAAAATTTGCGACAGTAAAAAATAATTTTTTGAAAAATTCACTATAGAAAATGCAACCCTCGGCGTATTTAAAATTTGCGACAGTAAAAAATTATTTTTTGACAAATTTACTATAGAAAAGGCAATCTTCAGGGTATTTCAAATTTTCGACAGTAAAAAATTATTTTTTGACAAATTCACTATAGAAAAGGTAATCCTCGGCGTATTTAAAATTTGTGACAGTAAAATTTTTTTTTTGAAAAATTTACTATAGAAAAGGCAATACTGGGCGTATTTAAAATTTTCGACAGTAAAAAATAAATTTTTGACAAATTCGCTATAGAAAAGGCAATCCTCGGCGTATTTAAAACTTGCTACAGTAAAAAATTATTTTTTGAAAAATTTAGTATAGAAAAGGCAATCCGCGGCGTATTTAACATTTGCGACAGTAAAAAATTATTTTTTGAAAAATTCACTATAGAAAAGCTAATCCTCGGCGTATTTAAAATTTGTGACAGTAAAAAATAGTTTTTTTGAAAAATTAACTATAATAAAGGCAATCCTCGGTGTATTTAAAATTTGCGACAGTAAAAAATAATTTTTTGAAAAATTTACTATAGAAAAGGCAATCCTCGGCATATTTAAAATTTGCGACAGTAAAAAATTATTTTTTGACAAATTCACTATAGAAAACGCAATCCTCGGCTTCTTTAAAATTTGTGACAGTAAAAAATTATTTTTTCACAAATTAACTATAGAAAAGGCAACCCTCGGCGTATTTAAAATTTGCGACAGTAAAAAATTATTTTTTGACAAATTTACTATAGAAAAGGCAATCCTCGGGGTATTTAAAATTTTCGACAGTAAAAAATTATTTTTTGAAAAATTCACTATAGAAAAGGTAATCCTCGGCGTATTTAAAATTTGTGACAGCAAAAATAATTTTTTGAAAAATTTACTATAGAAAAGGCAATCCTCGGTATATTTAAAAATTGCGACAGTAAAAAATTATTTGTTGACAAATTCACTATAGAAAAGGCCATACTCGCCTTATTTAAAATTTTCGACAGTAGAAAATTATTTTTTGACAAATTCACTATAGAAAAGGTAATCCTCGGCGTATTTAAAATTTGCGCCAGCAAAAAATAATTTTTTGAAAATTTACTATAGAAAAGGCAATCCTGGCGTATTTAAAATTTGCGACTTTAAAAAATAATTTTTTGACAAATTTACTATCGAAAAAGAAATCCTCGGCGTATTTAAAATTTTCGACAGTAAAAAATTATTTTTTGACAAATAGAAAAGGCAATCCCCGGTGTATTTATAATTTGCGACAGTAAAACTAATTTTTTTAAAAATTTACTATAGAAAAGGCAATCCCTGGCGTATTTAAAATTTGCGGCGGTAGAGAATAAATTGTTGAAAAATTTACTATAGAAAAGGCAATCCTCGGCGTATTTAAAATTTTCGACATTAAAAATAATTTTTTGAAAAATTTACTATAGAAAAGGCAATCCTCGGCGTATTTAAAATTTGCGACAGTAAAAAATTATTTTTTGACAAATTCACTATAGAAAAGGCAACCCTCGGCGTATTTAAAATTTGCGACAGTAAAAAATTATTTTTTGAAAAATTTACTATAGAAAAGGCAATCCGCGGCGTATTTAACATTTGCGACAGAAAAAAATTATTTTTTGACAAATTCACTATAGAAAAGTCAATCCTCGGCGTATTTAAATTTTGCGACAGTGCAAAATTATTTTTTGACAAATTTACTATAGAAAAGGCAATCCTCGACGTATTTGAAATTTTCGACAGTAAAAAATAGTTTTGTGACAAATTCACTATATAGAAGTCAATCCGCTTCGTATTTAAAATTTGCGACAGCAAAAATAGTTTTTTTAAAAATTTATTATAGAAAAGGCAATCCTCGGCGTATTTAAAATTCGCTACAGTAAAAAATTATTTTTTTGACAAATTTACTATAGAAAAGGCCATACTCGCCGTATTTAAAATTTTCGACAGTAGAAAATTATTTTTTGACAAATTCACTATAAAAAAGGTAATCCTCGGCGTATTTAAAATTTGCGACAGCAAAAAATAATTTTTTGAAAAATTTACTATAGAAAAGGCAATCCTGCGTATTTAAAATTTGCGGCGGTAAAAAATAGTTTTTTGACAAATTTATTATAGAAAAGGAAATCCTCGGAGTATTTAAAATTTGCGATAGTAAAAAATTATTTTTTGACAATTCGCTATAGAAAAGGCAATCCACGGCGTATTTAAAATTTGCTACAGTAAAAAATAATTTTTTGAAAAATTTACTATAGAAAAGGCAATCCTCGGCGTATTAAAAATTTGCGACAGTAAAAAATTATTTTCTGACAGATTCACTATAGAAAACGCAATTCTCGGCTTCTTGTAGATTTGCGACAGTAAAAAATTATTTTTTGACAAAATTCACTATAGAAAAGGCAACCCTCGGGCGTATTTAAAATTTGCCACCATAAAAAATTATTTTTTGACAAATTTACTATAGAAAAGGCAATCCTGGAGTATTTAAATTTTCGACAGTAAAAAATTATTTTTTGACAAATTCACTATAGAAAAGGTAATCCTCGGCGAATTTAAAATTAGTGACAGTAAGAAATAGTTTTTTGAAAAATTTACTATAGAAAAGGCAATCCTCGGTGTATTTAAAATGAGCGACAGGAAAAAATAATTTTTTGACAAATTCGCTATAGAAAAGTCAATCCGCGGCGTGTTTAAATTTTGAGACAGTAAAAAATTATTTTTTGACAAATTTACTATAGAAAAGGCAATCCTCGGGGTATTTAAAATTTTCGATAGTAAAAAATCATTTTTTGACAAATTCACTATATAAAATGTAATCCTCGGCGTATTTAAAATTTGTGACAGTAAACATTTTTTTTTGAAAAATTTACTATAGAAAAGGCAATACTCGTCGTATTTAAAATTTTCTACAGTAAAAAATTATTTTTTGACAAATTCACTATAGAAAAGGCAATCCTCGGCGTATTTAAAACTTGCTACAGTAAAAAATTATTTTTTGAAAAATTTGCTATAGAAAAGGCCATACTCGCCGTATTTAAAATTTTCGACAGTAGAAAATTATTTTTTGTCAAATTCACTATAGAAAAGGTAATCCTCGGCGTATTTAAAATTTGCGACAGCAAAAAATAATATTTTGAAAAATTCACTATAGAAAAGGCAATCCTGCGTATTTAAAATTTGCGGCGGTAAAAAATAATTTTTTGACAAATTTATTATAGAAAAGGAAATCCTCGGAGTATTTAAAATTTGCGATAGTAAAAAATTATTTTTTGACAAATTCGCTATAGAAAAGGCAATCCTCGGCGTATTTAAAATTTGCGACAGTAAAAAATAATTTTTTGAAAAATTTGCTATAGAAAAGGCAATCCTCGGCGTATTTAAAATTTGCGACAGTAAAAAATTATTTTTTGACAAATTCACTATAGAAAACGCAATCCTCGGTGTATTTAAAATTTGCGACAGTAACAAATAATTTTTTGAAAAATTCACTATAGAAAAGGCAATCCCTGGCGTATTTAAAATTTGCGACCTTAAAAAATAATTTTTTGACAAATTTACTATAGAGAAAGAGATCCTCGGCGTATTTAAAATTTTCGACAGTAAAAAATTATTTTTTGACAAATAGAGAAGTCAATCCGCTTCGTATTTAAAATTTGCTACCGTAAAAAATAGTTTTTTTAAAAATTTACTATAGAAAAGGCAATCCTCGGCGTATTTAAAATTCGCTACAGTAAAAAATTATTTTTGACAAATTTACTATAGAAAAGGCCATACTCGCCGTATTTAAAATTTTCGACAGTAGAAAATTATTTTTTGTCAAATTCACTATAGAAAAGGTTATCCTCGGCGTATTTAAAATTTGCGACAGCAAAAAATAATATTTTGAAAAATTCACTATAGAAAAGGCAATCCTGGCGTATTTAAAATTTGCGGGGGTAAAAATAATTTTTTGACAAATTTATTATAGAAAAGGAAATCCTCGGAGTATTTAAAATTTGCGATAGTAAAAAATTATTTTTTGACAAATTCGCTATAGAAAAGGCAATCCTCGGCGTATTTAAAATTTGCGACAGTAAAAAATAATTTTTTGAAAAATTTGCTATAGAAAAGGCAATCCTCGGCGTATTTAAAATTTGCGACAGAAAAAATTATTTTTTGACAAATTCACTATAGAAAACGCAATCCTCGGCTTCTTTAAAATTTGCGACAGTAAAAAATTATTTTTTCACAAATTCACTATAGAAAAGGCAACCCTCGGCGTATTTAAAATTTGCGACAGTAAAAAATTATTTTTTGACAAATTTACTATAGAAAAGGCAATCTTCGTGGTATTTAAAATTTTCGACAGTAAAAAATTATTTTTTGAAAAATTCACTATAGAAAAGGTAATCCTCGGCGTATTTAAAATTTGTGACAGTAAAAATTTTTTTTTGAAAAATTTACTATAGAAAAGGCAATACCCGGCGTATTTAAAATTTTCGACAGTAAAAAATTATTTTTTGACAAATGCGCTATAGAAAAGGCAATCCTCGGCGTATTTAAAGCTTGCTACAGTAAAAAATTATTTTTTGAAAAATTTACTATAGAAAAGGCAATCCGCGGCGTATTTAACATTTGCGACAGTAAAAAATTATTTTTTGACAAATTCGCTATAGGAAAGTCAATCCGCGGCGTATTTAAATTTTGAGACAGTAAGAAATTATTTTTTGACAAATTTACTATAGCAAAGGCAATCCTCGACGTATTTGAAATTTTCGACAGTAAAAAATTATTTTGTGACAAATTCACTATAGAGAAGTCAATCCGCTTCGTATTTAAAATTTGCGACAGTAAAAAATAGTTTTTTTTAAAAATTTACTATAGAAAAGGCAATCCTCGGCGTATTTAAAATTCGCTACAGTAAAAAATTATTTTTTGACAAATTTACTATAGAAAAGGCCATACTCGCCGTATTTAAAATTTTCGACAGTAGAAAATTATTTTTTGTCAAATTCACTATAGAAAAGGTAATACTCGGCGTATTTAAAATTTGCGATAGCAAAAAATAATATTTTGAAAAATTCACTATAGAAAAGGCAATCCTGGCGTATTTAAAATTTGCGGCGGTAAAAAATAATTTTTTGCCAAATTTATTATAGAAAAGGAAATCCTCGGAGTATTTAAAATTTGCGATAGTATAAAATTATTTTTTGACAAATTCGCTATAGAAAAGGCAATCCTGGGCGTATTTAAAATTTGCGACAGTAAAAAATAATTTTTTGAAAAATTTACTATAGAAAAGGCAATCCACGGCGTATTTAAAATTTGCGACAGTAAAAAATTATTGTTTGACAAATTCACTATAGAAAAGGCAATCCTCGGCTTCTTTAAAATTTGCGAGAGTAAAAAATTATTTTGTCACAAATTCACTATAGAAAAGTCAACCATCGGCCTATTTAAAATTTGCCACAGTAAAAAATTATTTTTTTGACAAATTTACTATAGAAAAGGCAATCCCTGGAGTATTTAAAATTTTCGACAGTAAAAAATTATTTTTTGACAAATTCACTATAGAAAAGCTAATCCTCGGCGTATTTAAAATTTGTGACAGTAAAAAATAGTTTTTTTGAAAAATTAACTATAATAAAGGCAATTCTCGGTGTATTTAAAATTTGCGACAGCAAAAAATAATTTTTTGAAAAATTCGCTATAGAAAAGGCAATCCTCGGTATATTTAAAATTTGCGACAGTAGACGGTAGGAAATAATTTGTTGAAAAATTTACTATAGGAAGGCAAACCTCGTGGTATTTAAAATTTGCGACCATAAAAAATAATTTTCTGAAAAATTTACTATAGAAAAGGCAATCCCTGGCGTATTTAAAATTTGCGACGGTAAAAAATAATTTTTTGACAAATTTACTATAGAAAAGGCAATCCTCGGTGTATTTAAAATTTGCGACAGTAACAAATAATTTTTTGAAAAATTCACTATAGAAAAGGCAATCCCTGGCGTATTTAAAATTTGCGACCTTAAAAAATAATTTTTTGACAAATTTACTATAGAGAAAGAGATCCCCGGCGTATTTAAAATTTTCGACAGTAAAAAATTATTTTTTGACAAATAGAAAAGGCAATCCCCGGTTTATTTAAAATTTGCGACAGTAAAAAATAATTTTTTGAAAAATTCACTATAGAAAAGGCAACCCTCGGCGTATTTAAAATTTGCGACAGTAAAAAATTATTTTTTGACAAATTTACTATAGAAAAGGCAATCTTCGGGGTATTTAAAATTTTCGACAGTAAAAAATTATTTTTTGACAAATTCACTATAGAAAAGGTAATCCTCGGCGTATTTAAAATTTGTGACAGTAAAATTTTTTTTTTGAAAAATTTACTATAGAAAAGGCAATACTTGGCGTATTTAAAATTTTCGACAGAAAAAAATAATTTTTTGGCAAATTCGTTATAGAAAAGGCAATCCTCGGCGTATTTAAAACTTGCTACAGTAAAAAATTATTTTTTGAAAAATTTAGTATAGAAAAGGCAATCCGCGGCGTCTTTAACATTTGCGACAGTAAAAAATTATTTTTTGAAAAATTTACTATAGAAAAGGCAATCCTCGGCGTATTTAAAATTTGCGACAGTAAAAAATTATTTTCTGACAGATTCACTATAGAAAACGCAATCCTCGGCTTCTTTAAGATTTGCGACAGTAAAAAATTATTTTTTGAAAAATTCACTATAGAAAAGGCAACCCTCGGCGTATTTAAAATTTGCCACCGTAAAAAATTATTTTTTGACAAATTTACTATAGAAAAGGCAATCCCTGGAGTATTTAAAATTTTCGACAGTAAAAAATTTGACAAATTCACTATAGAAAAGTTAATCCTCGGCGTATTTAAAATTTGTGACGGTAAAAAATAGTTTTTTGAAAAATTTACTATAGAAAAGGCAATCCTCTGTGTATTTAAAATGTGCGACAGCAAAAAATAATTTTTTTGAAAAATTCACTATAGAAAAGGCAATCCTCGGTATATTTAAAATTTGCAACAGTAAAAAATTATTTTTTGACAAATTCACTATAGAAAAGGCAATCCTCGGTATATTTAAAATTTGCGACAGTAAAAAATTATTTTTTGACAAATTCACTATAGAAAAGGCAATCCTCGGTATATTTAAAATTTGCGACAGCAAAAAATAATTTTTTAAAAAATTCACTATAGAAAAGGCAATCCTCGGTATATTTAAAATTTTCGACAGTAAAAAATTATTTTTTGACAAATTCACTATAGAAAAGGCAATCCTCGGTATATTTAAAATTTGCGACAGCAAAAAATAATTTTTTGAAAAATTCACTATAGAAAAGGCAATCCTCGGTATATTTAAAATTTGCCACAGTAAAAAATTATTTTTTGAAAAATTCACTATAGAAAAGGCAATTCTCGGCGTATTTAAAATTTGTGACAGTAAAAAATATTTTTTTTTTAAATTTACTATAGAAAAGGCAATCCCCGGCGTATTTAAAATTCGCTACAATAAAAAATTATTTTTTGACAAATTTACTATAGAAAAGGCCATACTCGCCGTATTTAAAATTTTCGACAGTAGAAAATTATTTTTTGTCAAATTCACTATAGAAAAGGTAATACTCGGCGTATTTAAAATTTGCGACAGCAAAAAACAATATTTTGAAAAATTCACTATAGAAAAGGCAATTCTGGCGTATTTAAAATTTGCGGCGGTAAAAAATAATTGTTTGACAAATTTATTATAGAAAAGGAAATCCTCGGAGTATTTAAAATTTGCGATAGCAAAAAATAATTTTTTGACAAATTCGCTATAGAAAAGGCAATCCTCGGCGTATTTAAAATTTGCGACAGTAAAAAATTATTTTTTGACAAATTCACTATAGAAAAGGCAATCTTCGGCGTATTTAAAATTTGAGACAGTAAAAATAATTTCATGAAAAATATACTCTAGAAAAGGCAATCTTCGGGGTATTTAAAATTTTCGACAGTAAAAAATTATTTTTTGACAAATTCACTATAGAAAAGGTAATCCTCGGCGTATTTAAAATTTGTGACAGTAAAATTTTTTTTTTTGAAAAATTTACTATAGAAAAGGCAATACTCGGCGTATTTAAAATTTTCGACAGTAAAAAATAATTTTTTGACAAATTCGCTATAGAAAAGGCAATCCTCGGCGTATTTAAAACTTGCTACAGTAAAAAAATATTTTTTGAAAAATTTAGTATAGAAAAGGCAATCCACGGCGTATTTAAAATTTGCGACAGTAAAAAATTATTGTTTGACAAATTCACTATAGAAAAGGCAATCCTCGGCTTCTTTAAAATTTGCGACAGTAAAAAATTATTTTTTCACAAATTCACTATAGAAAAGTCAACCCTCGGCCTATTTAAAATTTGCCACAGTAAAAAATTATTTTTTTGCCAAATTTACTATAGAAAAGGCAATCCCTGGAGTATTTAAAATTTTCGACAGTAAAAAATTATTTTTTGACAAATTCACTATAGAAAAGCTAATCCTCGGCGTATTTAAAATTTGTGACAGTAAAAAATAGTTTTTTTGAAAAATTAACTATAGAAAAGGCAATACTCGGCGTATTTAAAATTTTCGACAGTAAAAAATAATTTTTTGACAAATTCGCTATAGAAAAGGCAATCCTCGGCGTATTTAAAACTTGCTACAGTAAAAAAAATATTTTTTGAAAAATTTAGTATAGAAAAGGCAATCCACGGCGTATTTAAAATTTGCGACAGTAAAAAATTATTGTTTGACAAATTCACTATAGAAAAGGCAATCCTCGGCTTCTTTAAAATTTGCGACAGTAAAAAATTATTTTTTCACAAATTCACTATAGAAAAGTCAACCCTCGGCCTATTTAAAATTTGCCACAGTAAAAAATTATTTTTTTGCCAAATTTACTATAGAAAAGGCAATCCCTGGAGTATTTAAAATTTTCGACAGTAAAAAATTATTTTTTGACAAATTCGCTATAGAAAAGGCAATCCTGGCGTATTTAAAATTTGCGGCGGTAAAAAATAATTGTTTGACAAATTTATTATAGAAAAGGAAATCCTCGGAGTATTTAAAATTTGCGATAGCAAAAAATTATTTTTTGACAAATTCGCTATAGAAAAGGCAATCCTCGGCTTATTTAAAATTTGCGACAGTAAAAAATTATTTTTTGACAAATTCACTATAGAAAAGGCAATCTTCGGCGTATTTAAAATTTGAGACAGTAAAAATAATTTCCTGAAAATTATACTCTAGAAAAGGCAATTCTCGGTGTATGTAAAATTTGCGACAATAAAAAATAATTTTTTGAGAAATTTACTGTCGAAAAGTCAATGCCTGGCGTATTTAAAAGTTGCGACGGTAGAAAATAATTTGTTGAAAAATTTACTATAGAAAGGCAATCCTCGGGGTATTTAAAATTTGCGACCATAAAAAATAATTTTTTGAAAAATTTGGTATATAAAAGGCAATCCCTGGCGTATTTAAAATTTGCGACGGTAAAAAATAATTTTTTGACAAATTTACTATAGAAAAGGCAATCCTCGGCTTATTTAAAAATGCGACAGTAACAAATAATTTTTTGACATATTCACTATAGAAAAGGCAACCCTCGGCGTATTTAAAACTTGCTACAGTAAAAAATTATTTTTTGAAAAATTTACTATAGAAAAGGCAATCCGCGGCGTATTTAACATTTGCGACAGTAAAAAATTATTTTTTGACAAATTCGCTATAGAAAAGTCAATCCGCGGCGTATTTAAATTTTGAGACAGTAAAAAATTATTTTTTGACAAATTTACTATAGAAAAGGCAACCCTCGACGTATTTGAAATTTTCGACAGTAAAAAATTATTTTGTGACAAATTCACTATAGAGAAGTCAATCCGCTTCGTATTTAAAATTTGCGACCGTAAAAAATAGTTTTTTTAAAAATTTACTATAGAAAAGGCAATCCTCGGCGTATTTAAAATTCGCTACAGTAAAAAATTATTTTTTGACAAATTTACTATAGAAAAGGCCATACTCGCCGTATTTAAAATTTTCGACAGTAGAAAATTTTTTTTTGTCAAATTCTCTATAGAAAAGGTAATCCTCGGCGTATTTAAAATTTGCGACAGTAAAAAATTATTTTTTGACAAATTTACTATAGAAAACGCAATCTTCGGGGTATTTAAAATTTTCGACAGTAACAAATTATTTTTTGACAAATTCACTATAGAAAAGGTAATCCTCGGCGTATTTAAAATTTGTGGCAGTAAACATTTTTTTTTGAAATTTACTATAGAAAAGGCAATACTCGGCGTATTTAAAATTTTCGACAGTAAAAAATTATTTTTTGACAAATTCGCTTTAGAAAAGGCAATCCTCGGCGTATTAAAAACTTGCTACAGTAAAAAATTATTTTTTGAAAAATTTAGTATAGAAAAGGCAATCCCTAGAGTATTTAAAATTTTCGACAGTAAAAAATTATTTTTTGACAAATTCACTATAGAAAAGCTAATCCTCGGCGTATTTCAAATTTGTGACAGTAAAAAATAGTTTTTTTGAAAAATTAACTATAATAAAGGCAATCCTCGGTGTATTTAAAATTTGCGACAGCAAAAAACAATTTTTTGAAAAATTCGCTATAGAAAAGGCAATCCTCGGTATATTTAAAATTTGCGACAGTAGACGGTAGAAAATAATTTTTTGAAAAATTTACTATAGAAAGGCAAACCTCGGGGTATTTAAAATTTGCGACCATAAAAAATAATTTTTTGAAAAATTTACTATAGAAAAGGCAATCCCTGGCGTATTTAAAATTTGCGACGGTAAAAAATAATTTTTTGACAAATTTACTATAGAAAAGGCAATCCTCGGTGTATTTAAAATTTGCGACAGTAAAAAATAATTTTTTGAAAAATGCACTATAGAAAAGGCAACCCTCGGCGTATTTAAAATTTGCGACAGTAAAAAATTATTTTTTGACAAATTTACTATAGAAAACGTAATCTTCGGGGTATTTAAAATTTTCGACAGTAAAAAATTATTTTTTGACAAATTCACTATAGAAAAGGTAATCCTCGGCGTATTTAAAATTTGTGACAGTAAAATTTTTTTTTTTGAAAAATTTAGTATAGAAAAGGCAATACTCGGCGTATTTAAAATTTTCGACAGTAAAAAATAATTTTTTGACAAATTCGCTATAGAAAAGGCAATCCTCGGCGTATTTAAAACTTGCTACAGTAAAAAATTATTTTTTGAAAAATTTAGTATAGAAAAGGCAATCCGCGGCGTATTTAACATTTGCGACAGTAAAAAATTATTTTTTGAAAAATTTACTATAGAAAAGGCAATCCTCGGCGTATTAAAAATTTGCGACAGTAAAAAATTATTTTCTGACAGATTCACTATAGAAAAAGCAATCCTCGGCTTATTTAAAATTTGCGACAGTAAAAAATTATTTTTTTACAAATTCACTATAGAAAAGGCAACCCTCGGCGTATTTAAAATTTGCCACTGTAAAAAATTATTTTTGGACAAATTTACTATAGAAAAGGCAATCCCTGGAGTATTTAAAATTTTCGACAGTAAAAAATTTGACAAATTCACTATAGAAAAGGTAATCCTCGGCGTATTTAAAATTTGTGACAGTAAAAAATAGTTTTTTGAAAAATTTACTATAGAAAAGGAAATCCTCGGTGTATTTAAAATGTGCGACAGCAAAAAATAATTTTTTGAAAAATTCACTATAGAAAAGGCAATCCTCGGTATATTTAAAATTTGCGACAGTAAAAAATTATTTTTTGACAAATTCACTATAGAAAAGGCAATCCTCCGTATATTTAAAATTTGCGACAGTAAAAAATTATTTTTTGACAAATTCACTATAGAAAAGGCAATCCTCGGTATATTTAAAATTTGCGACAGCAAAAAAAATTTTTTGAAAAATTCACTATAGAAAAGGCAATCCTCGGTATATTTAAAATTTTCGACAGTAAAAAATTATTTTTTGACAAATTCACTATAGAAAAGGCAATCCTCGGTATATTTAAAATTTGCGACAGCAAAAAATAATTTTTTGAAAAATTCACTATAGAAAAGGCAATCCTCGGTATATTTAAAATTTGCGACAGTAAAAAATTATTTTTTGACAAATTCACTATAGAAAAGGCAATTCTCGGCGTATTTAAAATTTGTGACAGTAAAAAATAGTTTTTTTTAAAATTTACTATAGAAAAGTCAATCCCCGGCGTATTTAAAATTCGCTACAATAAAAAATTATTTTTTGACAAATTTACTATAGAAAAGGCCATACTCGCCGTATTTAAAATTTTCGACAGTAGAAAATTATTTTTTGTCAAATTCACTATAGAAAAGGTAATCCTCGGCGTATTTAAAATTTGCGACAGCAAAAAACAATATTTTGGAAAATTCACTATAGAAAAGGCAATCCTGGCGTATTTAAAATTTGCGGCGGTAAAAAATAATTGTTTGACAAATTTATTATAGAAAAGGAAATCCTCGGAGTATTTAAAACTTGCTACAGTAAAAAATTATTTTTTGAAAAATTTACTATAGAAAAGGCAATCCGCGGCGTATTTAACATTTGCGACAGTAAAAAATTATTTTTTGACAAATTCGCTATAGAAAAGTCAATCCGCGGCGTATTTAAATTTTGAGACAGTAAAAAATTATTTTTTGACAAATTTACTATAGAAAAGGCAATCCTCGACGTATTTGAAATTTTGGACAGTAAAAAATTATTTTGTGACAAATTCACTATAGAGAAGTCAATCCGCTTCGTATTTAAAATTTGCGACCGTAAAAAAAAGTTTTTTTAAAAATTTACTATAGAAAAGGCAATCCTCGGCGTATTTAAAATTCGCTACAGTAAAAAATTATTTTTTGACAAATTTACTATAGAAAAGGCCATACTCGCCGTATTTAAAATTTTCGACAGCAGAAAATTATTTTTTGTCAAATTCACTATAGAAAAGGTAATCCTCGGCGTATTTAAAATTTGCGACAGTAAAAAATTATTTTTTGACAAATTTACTATAGAAAAGGCAATCTTCGGGGTATTTAAAATTTTCGACAGTAAAAAATTATTTTTTGACAAATTCACTATAGAAAAGGCAATCCTCGGTGTATTTAAAATGTGCGACAGCAAAAAATAATTTTTTGAAAAATTCACTATAGAAAAGGCAATCCTCGGTATATTTAAAATTTGCGACAGTAAAAAATTATTTTTTGACAAATTCACTATAGAAAAGGCAATTCTCGGCGTATTTAAAATTTGTGACAGTAAAAAATAGTTTTTTGAAAAATTTACTATAGAAAAGGCAATCCTCGGTGTATTTAAAATTTGCGACCGTAAAAAATAGTTTTTTGACAAATTCACTATAGAAAAGGCAATTCTCGGCGTATTTAAAATTTGTGACAGTAAAAAATAGTTTTTTGAAAAATTTACTATAGAAAAGGCAATCCTCGGTGTATTTAAAATTTGCGACCGTAAAAAACAGTTTTTTTTTTTTAAATTACTATAGAAAAGGCAATCCTCGGCGTATTTAAAATTCGCTACAATAAAAAATTATTTTTTGACAAATTTACTATAGAATAGGCCATACTCGCCGTATTTAAAATTTTCGACAGTAGAAAATTATTTTTTGTCAAATTCACTATAGAAAAGGTAATCCTCGGCGTATTTAAAATTTGCGACAGCAAAAAACAATATTTTGAAAAATTCACTATAGAAAAGGCAATCCTGGCGTATTTAAAATTTGCGGCGGTAAAAAATAATTGTTTGACAAATTTATTATAGAAAAGGAAATCCTCGGAGTATTTAAAATTTGCGATAGCAAAAAATTATTTTTTGACAAATTCGCTATAGAAAAGGCAATCCTCGGCGTATTTAAAATTTGCGACAGTAAAAAATTATTTTTTGACAAATTCACTATAGAAAAGGCAATCTTCAGCGTATTTAAAATTTGAGACAGTAAAAAGAATTTCCTGAAAAATATACTCTAGAAAAGGCAATCCTCGGTGTATGTAAAATTTGCGACAATAAAAAATAATTTTTTGAGAAATTTACTATAGAAAAGTCAATGCCTGGCGTATTTAAAATTTGCGACGGTAGAAAATAATTTGTTGAAAATTTTACTATAGAAAGGCAATCCTCGGGGTATTTAAAATTTGCGACCATAAAAAATAATTTTTTGAAAAATTTACTATATAAAAGGCAATCCCTGGCGTATTTAAAATTTGCGACGGTAAAAAATAATTTTTTGACAAATTTACTATAGAAAAGGCAGTCCTCGGCCTATTTAAAAATTGCGACAGTAACAAATAATTTTTTGACCTATTCACTATAGAAAAGGCAACCCTCGGCGTATTTAAAATTTGCGACAGTAAAAACTTATTTTTTGACAAATTCACTATAGAAAAGGCAATCTTCAGCGTATTTAAAATTTGAGACAGTAAAAATAATTTCCTGAAAAATATACTCTAGAAAAGGCAATCCTCGGTGTATGTAAAATTTGCGACAATAAAAAATAATTTTTTGAGAAATTTACTATAGAAAAGGCAATCCCTGGTGTATTTAAAATTTTCGACAGTAAAAAATTATTTTTTGACAAATTCACTATAGAAAAGATAATCCTCGGCGTATTTAAAATTTGCGACAGTAAAAAATAGTTTTTTGAAAAATTTACTATAGAAAAGGCAATCCTCGGATTATTTAAAATGTGCGACAGCAAAAAATAATTTTTTGACAAATTCGCTATAGAAAAGTCAATCCGCGGCGTATTTAAATTTTGAGACAGTAAAAAATTATTTTTTGACAAATTTACTATAGAAAAGGCAATCCTCGACGTATTTGAAATTTTCGACATTAAAAAATTATTTTGTTACAAATTCACTATAGAGAAGTCAATCCGCTTCGTATTTAAAATTTGCGACCGTAAAAAATAGTTTTTTTAAAAATTTACTATAGAAAAGGCAATCCTCGGCGTATTTAAAATTCGCTACAGTGAAAAATTATTTTTTGACAAATTTACTATAGAAAAGGCCATACTCGCCGTATTTAAAATTTTCGACAGTAGAAAATTATTTTTTGTCAAATTCACTATAGAAAAGGTAATCCTCGGCGTATGTAAAATTTGCGACAGCAAAAAAATAATATTTTGAAAAATTCACTATAGAAAAGGCAATCCTGGCGTATTTAAAATTTGCGGCGGTAAAAAATAATTTTTTGACAAATTTATTATAGAAAAGGAAATCCTCGGAGTATTTAAAATTTGCGATAGTAAAAAATTATTTTTTGACAAATTCGCTATAAAAAAGGCAATCCTTGGCGTATTTAAAATTTGCGACAGTAAAAAATAATTTTTTGAAAAATTTACTATAGAAAAGGCAATCCTCGGCGTATTTAAAATTTGCGATAGTAAAAAATTATTTTTTGACAAATTCACTATGAAAAACGCAATCCTCGGCTTCTTTAAAATTTGCGACAGTAAAAAATTATTTTTTCACAAATTCACTATAGAAAAGGCAACCCTCGGCGTATTTAAAATTTGCGACAGTAAAAAATTATTTTTTGAAAAATTTACTATAGAAAAGGCAATCCTCGTGGTATTTAAAATTTTCGACAGTAAAAAATTATTTTTTGAAAAATTCACTATAGAAAAGGTAATCCTCGGCGTATTTAAAATTTGTGACAGTAAAAATTTTTTTTTGAAAAATTTACTATAGAAAAGGCAATGCTCGGCGTATTTAAAATTTTCGACAGTAAAAAATTATTTTTTGACAAAATCGCTATAGAAAAGGCAATCCTCGGCGTATTTAAAACTTGCTACAGTAAAAAATTATTTTTTGAAAAATTTACTATAGAAAAGGCAATCCGCGGCGTATTTAACATTTGCGACAGTAAAAAATTATTTTTTGACAAATTCGCTATAGGAAAGTCAATCCGCGGCGTATTTAAATTTTGAGACAGTAAAAAGTTATTTTTTGACAAATTTACTATAGAAAAGGCAATACTCGACGTATTTGAAATTTTCGACAGTAAAAAATTATTTTGTGACAAATTCACTATAGAAAAGTCAATCCGCTTCGTATTTAAAATTTGCGACAGTAAAAAATATTTTTTTTTAAAAATTTACTATAGAAAAGGCAATCCTCGGCGTATTTAAAATTCGCTACAGTAAAAAATTATTTTTTGACAAATTTACTATAGAAAAGGCCACACTCGCCTTATTTAAAATTTTCGACAGTAGAAAATTATTTTTTGGCAAATTCACTATAGAAAAGGTAATCCTCGGCGTATTTAAAATTTGCGACAGCAAAAAATAATATTTTGAAAAATTCACTATAGAAAAGGCAATCCTGGCGTATTTAAATTTTGCGGCGGTAAAAAATAATTTTTTTACAAATTTATTATACAAAAGGACATCCTCGGAGTATTTCAAATTTGCGATAGTAAAAAATTATTTTTTGACAAATTCGCTATAGAAAAGGCAATCCTGGGCGTATTTAAAATTTGCGACAGTAAAAAATAATTTTTTGAAAAATTTGCTATAGAAAAGGCAATCAATCCACGGCGTATTTAAAATTTGCGACAGTAAAAAATTATTTTTTGACAAATTCACTATAGAAAAGGCAATCCTCGGCTTCTTTAAAATTTGCGACGGTAAAAAATTATTTTTTCACAAATTCACTATAGAAAAGGCAACCCTCGGCCTATTTAAAATTTGCCACAGTAAAAAATTATTTTTTGCCAAATTTACTATAGAAAAGGCAATCCCTGGAGTATTTAAAATTTTCGACAGTAAAAAATTATTTTTTCACAAATTCACTATAGAAAAGGTAATCCTCGGTGTATTTAAAATTTGTGACAGTAAAAAATAGTTTTTTGAAAAATTAACTATAATAAAGGCAATCCTCGGTGTATTTAAAATTTGCGACAGCTAAAAATAATTTTTTGAAAAATTCGCTATAGAAAAGGCAATCCTCGGTATATTTAAAATTTGCGATAGTAAAAAATTATTTTTAGACAAATTCACTATAGAAAAGGCAATCCTCGGTATATTTAAAATTTGCGACAGTAAAAAATTATTTTTTGACAAATTCACTATAGAAAAGGCAATCCTCGGCGTATTTAAAATTTGAGACAGTAAAAATAACTAAAAATATACTCTAGAGAAGGCAATCCTCGGTGTATGTAAAAGTTGCGACAATAAAAAATAATTTTTTGAGAAATTTACTATAGAAAAGGTAATAGCTGGCGTATTTAAAATTTGCGAAAATAATTTGTTGAAAAATTTACTATAGAAAAGGCAATCCTCGGCGTATTTAAAATTTGCGACAGTAACAAATAATTTTTTTAAAAATATACTATAGAAAAGGCAATACCTGGCGCATTTAAAATTTGCGTCGGTAGAAAATAAATTGTTGAAAAATTTACTATAGAAACGGCAATCCTTTTTTTTTTTTTTTTTTTATATTATTAAGCCAAGCTCAGGGGATACCCTATGATGCAAAGCACAGCGTGGCAGGAAGGAGATAGGGAAAGGACTAAGGGATATGAAGAGAGTGGCGGAGGTGCCGATGTATGTCGCCCTTAAACTTTTGCAGGTTGTATGCCGGAGGAAAGACAGAAGATGGTAGACTGTTCCACATTCGCACAGTTCGGGATAAGAAAGCATCACGGAATTTAAGTGTACGGCCGAAGGTAATTTGAAGGGTAAAAGGATGAGCGCGGGATGCAGCGCGGGTATTGCGTGCAGGAACTATTCTACAAGGGATCAGACTAGATATTTCATCAGAACATTGGCCATGCATATAGCGATAAAGGAGCGAAAGGCATCCAACATTGCGACGGTGCTCGAGCGAGTCGATATCACGAGTAATTGCCACATCGCCAATGAGCTTGCAGGCTCTCTTTTGGACAATATCCAATGAAGCTAAGGCTGTGCGACCAGCCCCGGCCCAGATATGGGAATTGTATTCCATTCTGGGTCTGATGTAGGACTTGTAGTGGAGCGCTATATTTGATGGGCTGAAATATTTCTTACACCTTTTCAAGAAACCAAGACATTTGGATGCTTCTTTGGCAACCGAGAAGATGTGATCTATCCAGCTTAACTTACTGGAAATATTAATGCCAAGAATTCTTAGTGACGGTGATTCAGAAATTAATGCACCATCAAACGAAACGGGAGTGGTTAAGTGATGGTCTTGTTTTAATGAGATGAGACAGCTTTGGGTCTTAGATGCATTGAATTCGACGCGATTCACTTTGCCCCAAGCGAGAATATTGTCAAGATCGTCATTCAATGATCTAATCATGCAGTCTCGTTTAACACATGCGGCGTTCCCTCTGGAATCCGCAAGGGTGTCAAAGAAGTATGCGAAATCAAGGGTACTGTCATCAGCAAAGCTATGGATAGGATTGAAAGTAAGGGAAAGCAGATCATTAATGAAGATTAGAAATAGAGTCGGAGAAATAACAGAGCCCTGGGGGACACCGGCATTAATAGGATGAGGATCAGATATAACGCCATCTAATACAACTCGTATTTGGCGACTAGATAAAAAACTTTCAATCCATAATAGAAGAGGAGGGGAAAGACCAAGTGCTTTGAGTTTGGCTAAAAGGGCTGAATGCCAGACTCCATCAAAGGCCCTTGAAATATCTAGAGCAACGATTTTGGACTCACCAAAATTGTGAAGACTACGATTCCAACGTTCCGTAAGAAAAGTCAGCAAGTCTCCAGATGAGCGTCCGTGCCGGAAGCCGTATTGGCGATCGTTGATTAGCTGATTGGATTCCAGATACTTCATTAATTTGGAGTTAATGATAGATTCAAAGACCTTTGAAAGAATCGAAGTGATTGCAATCGGTCGATAATTTGAGGGATCGCTACCCTCTCCTTTCTTGGGAATAGGCTGAACGTGAGCTAGTTTCCAAGCAGTTGGAAATTTTCCTGTCGAGTGGGACAGGTAGAATAGTTTGCGCAGAGGTTTAGCTAAGGATGAGGCACAGCTTTTAATTAATAGGGGCGAGAAACCATCAGGGCCTGCGGCTTTAGAGACGTTGATTCCTTTAAGGACCTTGAACACATCCCTCGTACGGATGTGTATTGGCTCTTGTACACATCCGCACGGGGGATGCACGACAGGTGCCTGTGAAGTGGATGGAAGAAAAGAATTTGATGCGAATCTAGCAGCCAAAATATTAGCTTTATCCAGGGAGTCAACAACCACTTCACCATTATTAAGTAGTGAAGGTATAGAGGAACTGCTGAAGTTGTTCCTGATGGTTTTGACCAGGGACCAGAAACCTTTACTACCTTTGCGGCTTGCCGAGATTCTTTGTCTAACATTCTGGTCAAAAAGAAATTTTTCTCTCTGGATAATGGACTTGCAGGTGTTCCGTGCAGTCTTGTAGATTCCTTTCAGTTCTGGACAAGGATGCACTTGATAGGAGCGACAAGCAGACTCTTTCGCTTTTATAGCTTGGTTGCACTTATCGTTAAACCAAGAGCGATTTTGCTGTTGTTGAGATCTGCTGTAAGAATACGGAATATATTCACGCATGCCTAGACTTAGTATGTTACTAAGTTCTAATGTGCATTCATCAGCATCCCTCGAAGCAAAACAGACCGACCAATCTATATCTCTAAGATACCGATTGAGGCTTTCCCAATCAGCGTTCTTATAGTGCCAGAGAAGCCTACTTGTAGGTGGAGAAGTAGGGCGGCGCAGAGTTGAGGTGATAAATTGAGCCGTGATTAGACAGTGGTCTGAATTACCAAGAGGGGAGCCGACTGAGATGGAATATTTGTCAGGGTGAGATGACAGAAACAAATCTAGTAAATTGGCCCTATCTCCAGCTGCATCAGGGATTCTCGTCGGTGCATCCACTAGCTGATGCAAATTAAAAGATTCACAAAAAAGTTCAACGAATCGGCCCAAAGGACTTGTGGTAGAAGAATGTCTGAGCCATGCTATGTTATGGACCTTAAAATCGCCTGCCAGGATGATTTCGGAAGACTGGGAGACAGAAAGCAGATGATCAATATTGTTGGAGATATTGTCAAATGCGGATACCGTGTCGACATCAGACATATTTGGGCTGCGATAAAGGAAGCAAAAGTAGATGATGTGCCTGTGAAGTTTGAACTTAATCCAGATGTAATTAAACTCGGGATTGGCAGAAGGTGGAAAATCTTTTAGAATGGTAAAGGCCACATCATTCGGAATATATATTGCGATCCCCCTATGTGGAGAAAAAAGAGGCACTAAGCTATAACCAGGGACGTGATATTGATTAGAATCAGCATCAGAAACGACCTTGGTTTCACTTAGCGCAAGAATTGCCGGATTTTTTGATTGAAGGTGGCAGTACACCGAAAAACGATTTGCCCCCAATCCGCGAATGTTGCAAAATTCTAAAATAAAATTCTGCATGTTCAAAGCAAAAACAACAAAAAAGCAGAAGAAAGAGCGACACACAACAACACAGATATTTATTTAGGGCAACCAGCTGCAGTCAACGACACAGCGAGGTAAAAAAAAAACAGCAATAGTGTTATGCCTATTTGCTGCTTTCAATACCTCAGACAGTGCAGTTCAATGACCACAGCTGGGGACACCCGTATTGCTGATCAGTGACAAGGGCTAATGACCTTGCACTGATCACTGATGTACATAGGAGTTCAAAACATTACCGTACTGTGCTGCTGGCTTGTGGAATGCCGGCAGGGCATAGAAAAGAACTGACTTGGCTGGTATTTTATTAATTTAATTAGTAAAGTATTAAAAAAAAAAAACGGCGCGGCGGATTTTAATTAAATTTTGCTGTTTTGGCGATGATGTTTTTAAAAAATTGCACTGCACTGCATGTGTTTATTAGGGTGGTGGGAATGATATTATGGTGATTATAAATTAAGAAAATAGACACTGCACTGCACTCAACGAAATAAATAAATTTTAAAAATAGTAACGCGCACGAGGTAACGTCTAACTAAGTTGACTCCACGCACTCAACTCCTGGAAGTGTTTAAAATTTGCGACAGTAAAAAATTATTTTTTTGACAAATTAGCTATAGAAAAGCCAATCCTCGGCGTGTTTAAAATTTGCGACAGTAAAAAATTATTTTTTGAAAAATTTACTATAGAAAAGGCAATCCTCGGCGTATTTAAAATTTGCGACAGTAAAAAAAAATTTTTGAAAAATTTACTATAGAAAAGGCAATCCTCGGCGTATTTAAAATTTGCGATAGTAAAAAATTATTTTTTGACAAATTCACTATAGAAAACGCAATCCTCGGCTTCTTTAAAATTTGCGACAGTAAAAAATTATTTTTTCACAAATTCACTATAGAAAAGGCAACCCTCGGCGTATTTAAAATTTGCGACAGTAAAAAATTATTTTTTGACAAATTTACTATAGAAAAGGCAATCCTCGGCGTATTTAAAATTTGCGACAGTAACAAATAATTTTTTTAAAAATATACTATAGAAAAGGCAATACCTGGCGCATTTATAATTTGCGTCGGTAGAAAATAAATTGTTGAAAAATTTACTATAGAAACGGCAATCCTGGAAGTGTTTAAAATTTGCGACAGTAAAAAATTATTTTTTGACAAATTAGCTATAGAAAAGGCAATCCTCGGCGTGTTTAAAATTTGCGACAGTAACAAATAATTTTTTTAAAAATATACTATAGAAAAGGCAATACCTGGCGCATTTAAAATTTGCGTCGGTAGAAAATAAATTGTTGAAAAATTTACTATAGAAACGGCAATCCTGGAAGTGTTTAAAATTTGCGACAGTAAAAAATTATTTTTTGACAAATTAGCTATAGAAAAGGCAATCCTCGGCGTGTTTAAAATTTGCGACAGTAACAAATAATTTTTTTAAAAATATACTATAGAAAAGGCAATACCTGGCGCATTTAAAATTTGCGTCGGTAGAAAATAAATTGTTGAAAAATTTACTATAGAAACGGCAATCCTGGAAGTGTTTAAAATTTGCGAAAGAAAAAAATTATTTTTTGACAAATTAGCTATAGAAAAGGCAATCCTCGGCGTGTTTAAAATTTGCGACAGTAAAAAATTATTTTTTGAAAAATTTACTATAGAAAAGGCAATCCTCGGCGTATTTAAAATTTGCGACAGTAAAAAAAATTTTTTTGAAAAATTTACTATAGAAAAGGCAATCCTCGGCGTATTTAAAATTTGCGATAGTAAAAAATTATTTTTTGACAAATTCACTATAGAAAACGCAATCCTCGGCTTCTTTAAAATTTGCGACAGTAAAAAATTATTTTTTCACAAATTCACTATAGAAAAGGCAACCCTCGGCGTATTTAAAATTTGCGACAGTAAAAAATAATTTTTTGACGAAATCGCTATAGAAAAGGCAATCCTCGGCGTATTTAAAACTTGCTACAGTAAAAAAATATTTTTTGACAAATTCACTATAGAAAACGCAATCCTCGGCTTCTTTAAAATTTGCGACAGTAAAAAATTATTTTTTCACAAATTCACTATAGAAAAGGTAATCCTCGGCGTATTTAAAATTTGCGACCATAAAAAGTAATTTTTTGAAAAATTTACTATAGAAAAGGCAATCCTTGGCGTATTTAAAATTTGCGACGGTAAAAAATAATTTTTTGACAAATTTACTATAGAAAAGGCAATCCTCGGCGTATTTAAAATTTGCGACAGTAACACATAATTTTTTTAAAAACATACTATAGAAAAGGCAATACCTGGCGCATTTAAAATTTGCGTCGGTAGAAAATAAATTGTTGAAAAATTTACTATAGAAACGGTAATCCTGGAAGTGTTTAAAATTTGCGAGAGTAAAAAATTATTTTTTGACAAATTAGCTATAGAAAAGGCAATCCTCGGCGTGTTTAAAATTTGCGACAGTAAAAAATTATTTTTTGAAAAATTTACTATAGAAAAGGCAATCCTCGGCGTATTGAAAATTTTCGACAGTAAAAAAAAAATTTTTGAAAAATTTACTATAGAAAAGGCAATCCTCGGCGTATTTAAAATTTGCGATAGTAAAAAATTATTTTTTGACAAATTCACTATAGAAAACGCAATCCTCGGCTTCTTTAAAATTTGCGACAGTAAAAAATTATTTTTTCACAAATTCACTATAGAAAAGGCAACCCTCGGCGTATTTAAAATTTGCGACAGTAAAAAATTATTTTTTGACAAATTTACTATAGAAAAGGCAATCCTCGTGGTATGTAAAATTTTCGACAGTAAAAAATTATTTTTTGAAAAATTCACTATAGAAAAGGTAATCCTCGGCGTATTTAAAATTTGTGACAGTAAAAATTTTTTTTTGAAAAATTTACTATCGAAAAGGCAATACTCGGCGTATTTAAAATTTTCGACAGTAAAAAATTATTTTTTGACAAAATCGCTATAGAAAAGGCAATCCTCGGCGTATTTAAAACTTGCTACAGTAAAAAATTATTTTTTGAAAAATTTACTATAGAAAAGGCAATCCGCGGCGTATTTAACATTTGCGACAGTAAAAAATTATTTTTTGACAAATTCGCTATAGGAAAGTCAATCCGCGGCGTATTTAAATTTTGAGACAGTAAAAAATTATTTTTTGACAAATTTACTATAGAAAAGGCAATCCTCGACGTATTTGAAATTTTCGACAGTAAAAAATTATTTTGTGACAAATTCACTATAGAGAAGTCAATCCGCTTCGTATTTAAAATTTGCGACAGTAAAAAATAGTTTTTTTTTTAAATTTACTATAGAAAAGGCAATCCTCGGCGTATTTAAAATTCGCTACAGTAAAAAATTATTTTTTGACAAATTTACTATAGAAAAGGCCATACTCGCCGTATTTAAAATTTTCGACAGTAGAAAATTATTTTTTGTCAAATTCACTATAGAAAAGGTAATCCTCGGCGTATTTAAAATTTGCGACAGCAAAAAATAATATTTTGAAAAATTCACTATAGAAAAGGCAATCCTAGCGTATTTAAATTTTGCGGCGGTAAAAAATAATTTTTTGACAAATTTATTATAGAAAAGGAAATCCTCGGAGTATTTAAAATTTGCGATAGTAAAAAATTATTTTTTGACAAATTCGCTATAGAAAAGGCAATCCTGGGCGTATTTAAAATATGCGACAGTAAAAAAATAATTTTTTGAAAAATTTACTATAGAAAAGGCAATCCATGTTGTATTTAAAATTTGCGACAGTAAAAAATTATTTTTTGACAAATTCACTATAGAAAAGGCAATCCTCGGCTTATTTAAAATTTGTGACAGTAAAAAATAGTTTTATGAAAAATTAACTATAATAAAGGCAATCCTCGGTGTATTTAAAATTTGCGACAGCAAAAAATAATTTTTTGAAAAATTCGATATAGAAAAGGCAATCCTCGGTATATTTAAAATTTGCCACAGTATAAAATTATTTTTTGCCAAATTTACTATAGAAAAGGCAATCCCTGGAGTATTTAAAATTTTCGACAGTAAAAAATTATTTTTTGACAAATTCACTATAGAAAAGGTAATCCTCGGCGTATTTAAAATTTGTGACAGTAAAAAATAATTTTTTGAAAAATTTACTATAGAAAAGGCAATCCACGTTGTATTTAAAATTTGCGACAGTAAAAAATTATTTTTTGACAAATTCACTATAGAAAAGGCAATCCTCGGCTTATTTAAAATTTGTGACAGTAAAAAATAGTTTTATGAAAAATTAACTATAATAAAGGCAATCCTCGGTGTATTTAAAATTTGCGACAGCAAAAAATTATTTTTTCACAAATTCACTATAGAAAAGGCAACCCTCGGCCTATTTAAAATTTGCCACAGTATAAAATTATTTTTTGCCAAATTTACTATAGAAAAGGCAATCCCTGGAGTATTTAAAATTTTCGACAGTAAAAAATTATTTTTTGACAAATTCACTATAGAAAAGGTAATCCTCGGCGTATTTAAAATTTGTGACAGTAAAAAATAGTTTTATGAAAAATTAACTATAATAAAGGCAATCCTCGGTGTATTTAAAATTTGCGATAGCAAAAAATAATTTTTTGAAAAATTCGATATAGAAAAGGCAATCCTCGGTATATTTAAAATTTGCGACAGTAAAAAATTATTTTTAGACAAATTCACTATAGAAAAGGCAATCCTCGGTATATTTAAAATTTGCGACAGTAAAAAATCATTTTTTGACAAATTCACTATAGAAAAGGCAATCCTCGGCGTATTTAAGATTTGATACAGTAAAAATAATTTCCTGAAAAATATACTCTAGAGAAGGCAATCCTCGGTGTATGTAAAAGTTGCGACAATAAAAAATAATTTTTTGAGAAATTTACTATAGAAAATGTAATAGCTGGCGTATTTAAAATTTGCGACGGTAGAAAATAATTTGTTGAAAAATTTACTATAGAAAGGCAAACCTCGGGGTATTTAAAATTTGCGACCATTAAAAGTAATTTTTTGAAAAATTTACTATAGAAAAGGCAATCCTCGGCGTATTTAAAATTTGCGACAGTAACAAATAATTTTTTTAAAAATATACTATGGAAAAGGCAATACCTGGCGCATTTAAAATTTGCGTCGGTAGAAAATAAATTGTTGAAAAATTTACTATAGAAACAGCAATCCTGGAAGTGTTTAAAATTTGCGACAGTAAAAAATTATTTTTTGACAAATTCGCTATAGAAAAGGCAATCCTCGGCGTGTTTAAAATTTGCGACAGTAAAAAATTATTTTTTGAAAAATTTACTATAGAAAAGGCAATCCTCGGCGTATTGAAAATTTGCGACAGTAAAAAAAAATTTTTTGAAAAATTTACTATAGAAAAGGCAATCCTCGGCGTATTTAAAATTTGCGATAGTAAAAAATTATGTTTTGACAAATTCACTATAGAAAACGCAATCCTCGGCTTCTTTAAAATTTGCGACAGTAAAAAATTATTTTTTCACAAATTCACTATAGAAAAGGCAACCCTCGGCGTATTTAAAATTTGCGACAGTAAAAAATTATTTTTTGACAAATTTACTATAGAAAAGGCAATCCTCGTGGTATGTAAAATTTTCGACAGTAAAAAATTATTTTTTGAAAAATTCACTATAGAAAAGGTAATCCTCGGCGTATTTAAAATTTGTGACAGTAAAAATTTTTTTTTGAATAATTTACTATAGAAAAGGCAATACTCGGCGTATTTAAAATTTTCGACAGTAAAAAATTATTTTTTGACAAAATCGCTATAGAAAAGGCAATCCTCCGCGTATTTAAAACTTGCTACAGTAAAAAATTATTTTTTGAAAAATTTACTATAGAAAAGGCAATCCGCGGCGTATTTAACATTTGCGACAGTAAAAAATTATTTTTTGACAAATTCTCTATAGGAAAGTCAATCCGCGGCGTATTTAAATTTTGAGACAGTAAAAAATTATTTTTTGACAAATTTACTATAGAAAAGGCAATCCTCGACGTATTTGAAATTTTCGACAGTAAAAAATTATTTTGTCACAAATTCACTATAGAGAGAAGTCAATCCGCTTCGTATTTAAAATTTGCGACAGTAAAAAATAGTTTTTTTTTTAAAAATTTACTATAGAAAAGGCAATCCTCGGCGTATTTAAAATTCGCTACAGTAAAAAATTATTTTTTGACAAATTTACTATAGAAAAGGCCATACTCGCCGTATTTAAAATTTTCGACAGTAGAAAATTATTTTTTGTCAAATTCACTATAGAAAAGGTAATCCTCGGCGTATTTAAAATTTGCGACAGCAAAAAATAATATTTTGAAAAATTCACTATAGAAAAGGCAATCCTAGCGTATTTAAATTTTGCGGCGGTAAAAAATAATTTTTTGACAAATTTATTATAGAAAAGGAAATCCTCGGAGTATTTAAAATTTGCGATAGTAAAAAATTATTTTTTGACAAATTCGCTATAGAAAAGGCAATCCTGGGCGTATTTAAAATTTGCGACAGTAAAAAATAATTTTTTGAAAAATTTACTATAGAAAAGGCAATCCACGTTGTATTTAAAATTTGCGACAGTAAAAAATTATTTTTTGACAAATTCACTATAGAAAAGGCAATCCTCGGCTTCTTTAAAATTTGCGACAGTAAAAAATTATTTTTTCACAAATTCACTATAGAAAAGGCAACCCTCGGCCTATTTAAAATTTGCCACAGTAAAAAATTATTTTTTGCCAAATTTACTATAGAAAAGGCAATCCCTGGAGTATTTAAAATTTTCGACAGTAAAAAATTTTTTTTTGACAAATTCACTATAGAAAAGCTAATCCTCGGTGTATTTAAAATTTGCGACAGCAAAAAATAATTTTGTGAAAAATTCGCTATAGAAAAGGCAATCCTCGGTATATTTAAAATTTGCGACAGTAAAAAATTATTTTTTGAGAAATTTACTATAGAAAAGGCAATACCTGGCGTATTTAAAATTTGCGAAGGTAGAAAATAATTTGTTGAAAAATTTACTGTAGAAAGGCAATCCTCGGGGTATTTAAAATTTGCGACCATAAAAAATAATTTTTTGAAAAATTTACTATAGAAAAGGCAATCCCTGGCGTATTTAAAATTTGCGACGGTAAAAAATAATTTTTTACAAATTTACTATAGAAAAGGCAATCCTCGGCGCATTTAAAAATTGCGACAGTAACAAATAATTTTTTGACAAATTCACTATAGGAAAGGCAACCCTCGGCGTATTTAAAACTTGCTACAGTAAAAAAATATTTTTTGACAAATTCACTATAGAAAACGCAATCCTCGGCTTCTTTAAAATTTGCGACAGTAAAAAATTATTTTTTCACAAATTCACTATAGAAAAGGTAATCCTCGGCGTATTTAAAATTTGCGACCATAAAAAGTAATTTTTTGAAAAATTTACTATAGAAAAGGCAATCCTTGGCGTATTTAAAATTTGCGACGGTAAAAAATAATTTTTTGACAAATTTACTATAGAAAAGGCAATCCTCGGCGTATTTAAAATTTGCGACAGTAACACATAATTTTTTTAAAAACATACTATAGAAAAGGCAATACCTGGCGCATTTAAAATTTGCGTCGGTAGAAAATAAATTGTTGAAAAATTTACTATAGAAACGGTAATCCTGGAAGTGTTTAAAATTTGCGAGAGTAAAAAATTATTTTTTGACAAATTAGCTATAGAAAAGGCAATCCTCGGCGTGTTTAAAATTTGCGACAGTAAAAAATTATTTTTTGAAAAATTTACTATAGAAAAGGCAATCCTCGGCGTATTGAAAATTTTCGACAGTAAAAAAAAAATTTTTGAAAAATTTACTATAGAAAAGGCAATCCTCGGCGTATTTAAAATTTGCGATAGTAAAAAATTATTTTTTGACAAATTCACTATAGAAAACGCAATCCTCGGCTTCTTTAAAATTTGCGACAGTAAAAAATTATTTTTTCACAAATTCACTATAGAAAAGGCAACCCTCGGCGTATTTAAAATTTGCGACAGTAAAAAATTATTTTTTGACAAATTTACTATAGAAAAGGCAATCCTCGACGTATTTGAAATTTTCGACAGTAAAAAATTATTTTGTGACAAATTCACTATAGAGAAGTCAATCCGCTTCGTATTTAAAATTTGCGACAGTAAAAAATAGTTTTTTTTTTAAATTTACTATAGAAAAGGCAATCCTCGGCGTATTTAAAATTCGCTACAGTTAAAAATTATTTTTTGACAAATTTACTATAGAAAAGGCCATACTCGCCGTATTTAAAATTTTCGACAGTAGAAAATTATTTTTTGTCAAATTCACTATAGAAAAGGTAATCCTCGGCGTATTTAAAATTTGCGACAGCAAAAAATAATATTTTGAAAAATTCACTATAGAAAAGGCAATCCTAGCGTATTTAAATTTTGCGGCGGTAAAAAATAATTTTTTGACAAATTTATTATAGAAAAGGAAATCCTCGGAGTATTTAAAATTTGCGATAGTAAAAAATTATTTTTTGACAAATTCGCTATAGAAAAGGCAATCCTGGGCGTATTTAAAATATGCGACAGTAAAAAATAATTTTTTGAAAAATTTACTATAGAAAAGGCAATCCACGTTGTATTTAAAATTTGCGACAGTAAAAAATTATTTTTTGACAAATTCACTATAGAAAAGGCAATCCTCGGCTTATTTAAAACTTGCGACAGTAAAAAATTATTTTTTCACAAATTCACTATAGAAAAGGCAACCCTCGGCCTATTTAAAATTTGCCACAGTATAAAATTATTTTTTGCCAAATTTACTATAGAAAAGGCAATCCCTGGAGTATTTAAAATTTTCGACAGTAAAAAATTATTTTTTGACAAATTCACTATAGAAAAGGTAATCCTCGGCGTATTTAAAATTTGTGACAGTAAAAAATAGTTTTATGAAAAATTAACTATAATAAAGGCAATCCTCGGTGTATTTAAAATTTGCGACAGCAAAAAATAATTTTTTGAAAAATTCGATATAGAAAAGGCAATCCTCGGTATATTTAAAATTTGCGACAGTAAAAAATTATTTTTAGACAAATTCACTATAGAAAAGGCAATCCTCGGTATATTTAAAATTTGCGACAGTAAAAAATCATTTTTTGACAAATTCACTATAGAAAAGGCAATCCTCGGCGTATTTAAGATTTGATACAGTAAAAATAATTTCCTGAAAAATATACTCTAGAGAAGGCAATCCTCGGTGTATGTAAAAGTTGCGACAATAAAAAATAATTTTTTGAGAAATTTACTATAGAAAATGTAATAGCTGGCGTATTTAAAATTTGCGACGGTAGAAAATAATTTGTTGAAAAATTTACTATAGAAAGGCAAACCTCGGGGTATTTAAAATTTGCGACCATTAAAAGTAATTTTTTGAAAAATTTACTATAGAAAAGGCAATCCTCGGCGTATTTAAAATTTGCGATAGTAAAAAATTATGTTTTGACAAATTCACTATAGAAAACGCAATCCTCGGCTTCTTTAAAATTTGCGACAGTAAAAAATTATTTTTTCACAAATTCACTATAGAAAAGGCAACCCTCGGCGTATTTAAAATTTGCGACAGTAAAAAATTATTTTTTGACAAATTTACTATAGAAAAGGCAATCCTCGTGGTATGTAAAATTTTCGACAGTAAAAAATTATTTTTTGAAAAATTCACTATAGAAAAGGTAATCCTCGGCGTATTTAAAATTTGTGACAGTAAAAATTTTTTTTTGAATAATTTACTATAGAAAAGGCAATACTCGGCGTATTTAAAATTTTCGACAGTAAAAAATTATTTTTTGACAAAATCGCTATAGAAAAGGCAATCCTCCGCGTATTTAAAACTTGCTACAGTAAAAAATTATTTTTTGAAAAATTTACTATAGAAAAGGCAATCCGCGGCGTATTTAACATTTGCGACAGTAAAAAATTATTTTTTGACAAATTCTCTATAGGAAAGTCAATCCGCGGCGTATTTAAATTTTGAGACAGTAAAAAATTATTTTTTGACAAATTTACTATAGAAAAGGCAATCCTCGACGTATTTGAAATTTTCGACAGTAAAAAATTATTTTGTCACAAATTCACTATAGAGAGAAGTCAATCCGCTTCGTATTTAAAATTTGCGACAGTAAAAAATAGTTTTTTTTATAAAAATTTACTATAGAAAAGGCAATCCTCGGCGTATTTAAAATTCGCTACAGTAAAAAATTATTTTTTGACAAATTTACTATAGAAAAGGCCATACTCGCCGTATTTAAAATTTTCGACAGTAGAAAATTATTTTTTGTCAAATTCACTATAGAAAAGGTAATCCTCGGCGTATTTAAAATTTGCGACAGCAAAAAATAATATTTTGAAAAATTCACTATAGAAAAGGCAATCCTAGCGTATTTAAATTTTGCGGCGGTAAAAAATAATTTTTTGACAAATTTATTATAGAAAAGGAAATCCTCGGAGTATTTAAAATTTGCGATAGTAAAAAATTATTTTTTGACAAATTCGCTATAGAAAAGGCAATCCTGGGCCTATTTAAAATTTGCGACAGTAAAAAATAATTTTTTGAAAAATTTACTATAGAAAAGGCAATCCACGTTGTATTTAAAATTTGCGACAGTAAAAAATTATTTTTTGACAAATTCACTATAGAAAAGGCAATCCTCGGCTTCTTTAAAATTTGCGACAGTAAAAAATTATTTTTTCACAAATTCACTATAGAAAAGGCAACCCTCGGCCTATTTAAAATTTGCCACAGTAAAAAATTATTTTTTGCCAAATTTACTATAGAAAAGGCAATCCCTGGAGTATTTAAAATTTTCGACAGTAAAAAATTATTTTTTGACAAATTCACTATAGAAAAGCTAATCCTCGGTGTATTTAAAATTTTTCGACAGCAAAAAATAATTTTGTGAAAAATTCGCTATAGAAAAGGCAATCCTCGGTATATTTAAAATTTGCGACAGTAAAAAATTATTTTTTGAGAAATTTACTATAGAAAAGGCAATACCTGGCGTATTTAAAATTTGCGAAGGTAGAAAATAATTTGTTGAAAAATTTACTGTAGAAAGGCAATCCTCGGGGTATTTAAAATTTGCGACCATAAAAAATAATTTTTTGAAAAATTTACTATATAAAAGGCAATCCCTGGCGTATTTAAAATTTGCGACGGTAAAAAATAATTTTTTACAAATTTACTATAGAAAAGGCAATCCTCGGCGCATTTAAAAATTGCGACAGTAACAAATAATTTTTTGACAAATTCACTATAGGAAAGGCAACCCTCGGCGTATTTAAAATTTGCGACAGTAAAAAATTATTTTTTGACAAATTTACTATAGAAAAGGCAATCCGCGGCGTATTTAACATTTGCGACAGTAAAAAATTATTTTTTGACAAATTCACTATAGAAAAGGTAATCCTCGGCTTATTTAAAATTTGTGACAGTAAAAGATAGTTTTTTGAAAAATTTACTATAGAAAAGGCAATCCTCGGTGTATTTAAAATTTGCGACAGCAAAAAATAATTTCTTGAAAAATTCACTATAGAAAAGCCAATCTTCAGTATAATTAAAATTTGCGACAGTAAAAAATTATTTTTAGACAAATTCACTATAGAAAAGGCAATCCTCGGTATATTTAAAATTTGCGACAGTAAAAAATTATTTTTTGACAAATTCACTATAGAAAAGGCAATCCTCGGCGTATTTAAAATTTGAGACAGTAAAAATAATTTCCTGAAAAATATACTCTAGAGAAGGCAATCCTCGGTGTATGTAAAAGTTGCGACAATAAAAAATTATTTTTTGAGAAATTTACTATAGAAAAGGTAATAGCTGGCGTATTTAAAATTTGCGACGGTAGAAAATAATTTGTTGAAAAATTTACTATAGAAAGGCAAACCTCGGGGTATTTAAAATTTGCGACCATTAAAAGTAATTTTTTGAAAAATTTACTCTAGAAAAGGCAATCCCTGGCGTATTTAAAATTTGCGATGGTAAAAAATAATTTTTTGACAAATTTACTATAGAAAAGGCAATCCTCGGCGTATTTAAAATTTGCGACAGTAACAAATAATTTTTTTAAAAATATACTATGGAAAAGGCAATACCTGGCGCATTTAAAATTTGCGTCGGTAGAAAATAAATTGTTGAAAAATTTACTATAGAAACAGCAATCCTGGAAGTGTTTAAAATTTGCGACAATAAAAAATTATTTTTTGACAAATTCGCTATAGAAAAGGCAATACTCGGCGTGTTTAAAATTTGCGACAGTAAAAAATTATTTTTTGAAAAATTTACTATAGAAAAGGCAATCCTCGGCGTATTTAAAATTTTCGATAGTAGGTACTTATTTTTTGACAAATTCACTATAGAAGATGTAATCCTCGGCGTATTTAAAATTTGCGACATTAAAAAATAATTTTTTGAAGAATTTACTATAGAAAAGGCAGTCCTCCTATTTTTTGAAAAATTTTCTACAGAAAAGGCAATCCTCGGCTTGTTTAAAATTTGCGAATGTAAAAAATAATTTTTTGAAAAATTCACTATAGAAAAGGCAATCCCTGGCGTATTTAAAATTTGCGACTTTAAAAAATAATTTTTTGACAAATTTACTATAGAGAAAGAGATCCTCGGCGTAGTTAAAATTTTCGACAGTAAAAAATTATTTTTTGACAAATAGAAAAGGCAATCCCCGGTGTATTTAAAATTTGCGACAGTAAAAAATAATTTTTTGAAAAATTCACTACAGGAAAGGCAGCACTCGGCGTATTTAAAATTTGCGACAGTAAAAAATTATTTTTTGACAAATTTACTATAGAAAAGGCAATCTTCGGGGTATTTAAAATTTTCGACAGTAAAAAGTTCTTTTTTGACAAATTCACTATAGAAAGGGTAATCCTCGGCGTATTTAAAATTTGTGACAGTAAAAATTTTTTTTTTAAAAATTTACTATAGAAAAGGCAATACTCGGCGTATTTAAAATTTTCGACAGTAAAAAATTATTGTTTGACAAATTCGCTATAGAAAAGGCAATCCTCGGGGTATTTAAAATTTGCGACAGTAAAAAATTATTTTTTGAAAAATTTACTATAGAAAATGCAATCCGCGGCATATTTAAAATTTGCGACAGTAAAAAATAATTTTTTGAAAAATTTACTATATAAAAGGCAATCCTCCTATTTTTTGAAAAATTTTCTACAGAAAAGGCAATCCTCGGCTTGTTTAAAATTTGCGAATGTAAAAAATAATTTTTTGAAAAGTTCACTACAGAAAAGGCAATCTCTGGCGTATTTAAAATTTGCGACGGTAGAAAATAAATTGTTGAAAAATTTACTATAGAATAGGCAATCCTCGGCGTGTTTAAAATTTTCGACAGTAAAAAATTATTTTTTGTAAAATTTACTACAGAAAAGGCAGTCCTCGGCGTATTTAAAATTTGCGACAGTAAAAAATTATTTTTTGACAAATTCACTATAGAAAAGGCAACCCTCGGCGTATTTAAAATTTGCGACAGTAAAAAACCATTTTTTTGACAAATTTACTATAGAAAAGGCAATCCTCGGGGTATTTAAAATTGTCGATAGTAAAAAATCATTTTTTGACAAATTCACTATATAAAAGGTAATCCTCGGCGTATTTAAAATTTGGGACAGTAAACATTTTTTTTTGAAAAATTTACTATAGAAAAGGCAATACTCGGGTATTTAAAATTTTCGACAGTAAAAAATTATTTTTTGACAAATTCACTATAGAAAAGCAATCCTCGGCGTATTTAAAACTTGCTACAGTAAAAAATTATTTTTTGAAAAATTTACTATAGAAAAGGCAATCCTCGACGTATTTAAAAATTGCGACAGTGCAAAATTATTTTTTGACAAATTTACTATAGAAAAGGCAATCCTCGACGTTTTTAAAAATTGCGACAGTAACAAATAATTTTTTGACAAATTCACTATAGAAAAGGCAATCCTCGGTGTATGTAAAATGTGCTACAATAAAAAATAATTTTTTGAGAAATTTACTATAGAAAAGGCAATACCTGGCGTATTTAAAATTTGCGAAGGTAGAAAATAATTTGTTGAAAAATTTACTGTAGAAAGGCAATCCTCGGGGTATTTAAAATTTGCGACCATAAAAAATAATTTTTTGAAAAATTTGCTATATAAAAGGCAATCCCTGGCGTATTTAAAATTTGCGACGGTAAAAAATAATTTTTTACAAATTTACTATAGAAAAGGCAATCCTCGGCGCATTTAAAAATTGCGACAGTAACAAATAATTTTTTGACAAATTCACTATAGGAAAGGCAACCCTCGGCGTATTTAAAATTTGCGACAGTAAAAAATTATTTTTTGACAAATTTACTATAGAAAAGGCAATCCGCGGCGTATTTAACATTTGCGACAGTAAAAAATTATTTTTTGACAAATTCACTATAGAAAAGGTAATCCTCGGCTTATTTAAAATTTGTGACAGTAAAAGATAGTTTTTTGAAAAATTTACTATAGAAAAGGCAATCCTCGGTGTATTTAAAATTTGCGACAGCAAAAAATAATTTCTTGAAAAATTCACTATAGAAAAGCCAATCTTCAGTATAATTAAAATTTGCGACAGTAAAAAATTATTTTTTGACAAATTCACTAGAGAAAAGGCAGTCCTCGGTATATTTAAAATTTGCGACAGTAAAAAATTATTTGTTGACAAATTCACTATAGAAAAGGCAATCCTCGTCGTATTTAAAATTTGAGACAGTAAAAATAATTTCCTGAAAAATATACTCTAGAGAAGGCAATCCGCGGTGTAAGTAAAATTTGCGACAATAAAAAAAAATTTTTTTAGGAATTTACTATAGAAAAGGCAATACCTGGCGTATTTAAAATTTGCGACGGTAGAAAACAATTTGTTGAAAAATGTACTATAGAAAGGCAAACCTCGGGGTATTTAAAATTTGCGACAGTAAGAAATTATGTGTTGACAAATTCGCTATAGAAAAGGCAATCCTCGGCGTGTTTAAAATTTGCGAGAGTAAAAAATAATTTTTTGAAAAATTTACTATAGAAAAGGCAATCCTCGGCGTATTTAAAATTTGCGACAGTCAAAAATTATTTTTTGAAAAATTCACTATAGAAAAGGGAATCCTCGGTGTATATAAAATTTGCGACATTAAAAAATTATTTTTTGACAAATTTACTATAGAAATGGCAATCCTCGGCGTATTTAAAATTTTCGATAGCAAAGACTTATTTTTTGACAAATTCACTCTAGAAAATGCAATGCTCGCCGTATTTAAAATTTGCGTCAGTAAAAAATAATTTTTTGAAAAATTTACTATAGAAAAGGCAATCCTTCTATTTTTTGAAAAATTTTCTACAGAAAAGGCAATCCTCGGCTGGTTTAAAATTTGCGAATGTAAAAAATAATTTTTTGAAAAATTCGCTATAGAAAAGGCAATCCCTGGCGTATTTAAAATTTGCGACTTTAAAAAATAATTTTTTGACAAATTTACTATAGAAAAAGAGATCCTCGGCGTATTTAAAATTTTCGACAGTAAAAAATTATTTTTTGACAAATAGAAAAGGCAATCCCCGGTGTATTAATAATTTGCGACAGTAAAAAATAATTATTTTAAAAATTTACTATAGAAAAGGCAATCCCTGGCGTATTTAAAATTTGCGGCGGTAGAAAATAAATTGTTGAAAAATTTACTATAGAAAAGGCAATCCTCGGCGTATTTAAAAATTTTCAACAGTAAAACTTATTTTTTGAAAAATTTACTATAGAAAAGGCAATACTCGGCGTATTTAAAATTTTCGACAGTAAAAAATTATTTTTTGACAAATTCGCTATAGAAAAGGCAATCCTCGGCGTATTTAAAACTTGCTACAGTAAAAAATTATTTTTTGAAAAATTTACTATAGAAAAGGCAATCCGCGGCGTATTTAAAATTTGCGACAGAAAAAAATTATTTTTTGACAAATTCACTATAGAAAAGTCAATCCTCGGCGTATTTAAATTTTGCGACAGTGCAAAATTTTTTTTTGACAAATTTACTATAGAAAAGGCAATCCTCGACGTATTTGAAATTTTCGACAGTAAAAAATTGTTTTGTGACAAATTCACTATAGAGAAGTCAATCCGCTTCGTATTTAAAATTTGCGACAGTAAAAAATAGTTTTTTTAAAAATTTACTATAGAAAAGGCAATCCTGGGCGTATTTAAAATTCGCTACAGTAAAAAATTATTTTTTGACAAATTTACTATAGAAAAGGCCATACTCGCCGTATTTAAAATTTTCGACAGTAGAAAATTATTTTTTGACAAATTCACTATTGAAAAGTAATCCTCGGCGTATTTAAAATTTGCGACAGCAAAAAATAATTTTTTGAAAAATTTACTATAGCAAAGGCAATCCTGGCGTATTTAAAATTTGCGGCGGTAAAAAATAGTTTTTTGACAAATTTATTATAGAAAAGGAAATCCTCGGAGTATTTAAAATTTGCGATAGTAAAAAATTATTTTTTGAAAAATTTACTACAGAAAAGGCAGTCCTCGGCGTATTTAAAATTTGCGACAGTAAAAAATTATTTTTTGACAAATTCACTATAGAAAAGGCAACCCTCGGCGTATTTAAAATTTGCGACAGTAAAAAACTATTTTTTTGACAAATTTACTATAGAAAAGGCAATCCTCGGGGTATTTAAAATTTTCCATAGTAAAAAATCATTTTTTGACAAATTCACTATATAAAAGGTAATCCTCGGCGTATTTAAAATTTGGGACAGTAAACATTTTTTTTTGAAAAATTTACTATAGAAAAGGCAATCCTCGGCGTATTTAAAATTTTCGACAGTAAAAAATTATTTTTTGACAAATAGAAAAGGCAATCCCCGGTGTATTTAAAATTTGCGACAGTAAAAAATAATTTTTCAAAAATTTACTATAGAAAAGGCAATCCCTGGCGTATTTAAAATTTGCGTGGGTAGAAAATAAATTGTTGAAAAATTTACTATAGAATAGGCAATCCTCGGCGTGTTTAAAATTTTCGACAGTAAAAAATTATTTTTTGAAAAATTTACTACAGAAAAGGCAGTCCTCGGCGTATTTAAAATTTGCGACAGTAAAAAATTATTTTTTGACAAATTCACTATAGAAAAGGCAACCCTCGGCGTATTTAAAATTTGCGACAGTAAAAAACTATTTTTTTGACAAATTTACTATAGAAAAGGCAATCCTCGGGGTATTTAAAATTTTCGATAGTAAAAAATCATTTTTTGACAAATTCACTATATAAAAGGTAATCCTCGGCGTATTTAAAATTTGGGACAGTAAACATTTTTTTTTGAAAAATTTACTATAGAAAAGGCAATACTCGGGTATTTAAAATTTTCGCAGTAAAAAATTATTTTTTGACAAATTCGGTATAGAAAAGCAATCCTCGGCGTATTTAAAACTTGCTACAGTTGTAATGATTATCTTTACTTTTATCGATAATCAGGTGAGGACGTCTTCTTAGCACTGGATACTGCTCTGGAACAGCTGGAATATATTTGGAAGCTAAGCCAATGGCCAGCTGAGGTTACCAAATTGATAAGGCGTTCAAGAATATCTTGAACTGCCGACTTTAGAGATGGGAGAGTAGAGTGAAAACTAACTTCTTCCAGTCTCAAGCAAAACTGTTCTGCTTTATTCAAAAATGTATGGCTTTATATACAATCGATCTCTTAACTTCCTACTTACCTATCATAAATTCTAAGGTCGTCGAAATATGTATTTCATGACGACATATTACAAAATATCGTGAAGCGAAATTCTATGTGATGCAACTATAACGTAAATTGTTCGCAAGAATTGATGACCCTTATTTTATTGCCATTTAGTGCAATCAACATTCAATATCGCTGAATACGTAACTTCATGCAAAGCGGTGAAATGTTTTTATTACATCATGTGCCGACAAAAAGGTAGCGGCAGCGATTTGCACATATGCCACATGTGTTCATGCTATGAAGTAATTTTCTTGTTTTCACTGTGGATGAAGTAATATAATTTCATCTCTATTTTCTTTTCTGGGTGTTGCTTCATGTAATATGTGATTACTTTTTATGTTGGGTTTTTTGGGTTTATTCGAATGTTCTAAATGAGGGTAGTATGTATATATGTATGTATGTATATATGTTAATTTTGAATGAATGATCTTAATGAGATGAGGGTAGTATGTATGTACTACATCCCTCCCTTTATAAGGAAAAAAAAATTTTGTTTCATAAAATAAAAATTTTTTTTTTTTGACTTGCGTTATAATTGCATCTTATAATTTATTTTGATTTATCTTACTGTGATGTCACCGTTTTATTTTTTTTATTTCTTATATTGATACATAAGTGATTATTAGAGCTAATTGGTATTAAATATTTATCTAGTCTGTTACATTAATATTTATCTGGTTTATTACATTAATATTTATCTAGTTTATTACATTAGTATTTATCTAGTCTATTATTATGTATTTCCTTAATTTCTCCATTAATATCAATTTTACTATTTACATTGTTTGTTCCTACAACCACGTATGGTCCTTTGTATGGTGGTTCAGATTTTCTCTTATTTCCTACTCTAATCTTAACTTTATCTCCTACTTTAATATTTAACGGTTTTACTTTTTTGTCATGGCTTGATTTTCTTTTTCTCTTCGTAATTTCAAGTATTGATTTTGCAAGGTCTTGAGTTTGTTGTATTCTATATTTGACCTCTTTGGCATAGTCCTCAATGTTATATATTGGGCTTATGTCTCGCTTTTCTATATTTGGCAATGTCGCGATTTTTCCATATACTAGTTCAAATGGTGTTAAATTAGTTTCCGAGTGCGGTGTTATGTTATATGAGAATGTAAAATAGGGTAACCATTCGTCCCATTGATCATTTTTGCATATAGAGAGTAGATATTCATTCAATACTCTATGGTTTCTTTCAATTGCACCCATGGTTTCATGGTGAAATGGGGTTGATGTAACATGTTCTATATGAAAAATTTTGCATATTTCTCTGAATATAGAATTCACAAATTCAGTTCCCTTGTCTGTTCTAATCTTTTTGAATGTACCATATTTCAAAATGATCTTTTCAATTAATATTTTCGCGATTGTTTTTGCTTCCTTGTTTTCCATTGGGAAAGCTTCAACGTATTTCGTCAATTGGCATTGGCATGTTAGTATGTACCTGTAGTACTTACTCTGCCTTAATGGTCCTACAGTGTCTAGTTCTAAGGTTTCAAAACTAGTACTGGGAGTATCAGTAATTGTTAAATGCTCCTTAGTATGTCTTACAATTTTGTTTAATTTGCATTCTTCACAATTATTTACATATGATTTTACCATTTTGTTCAAATTCTTCCAGCAGTATCGTTGCTTGATTTTGTTGATAGTTCTCTTTATTCCTGTGTGTCCACCAGTGTGTGGTGTGTCATGAAATTCTTTGATTATCTCCAGTTGCTTCTCTTTGTCTGTTATACTTTTGGGAGGCTCATATAAAATTATCCTTATACAATTGTTTCTTTCCTTAATTAATTTCCTTTGTATCTTATTAAATTCTTCTTTAAATATTGTTATGTTCACGCTTTCAAATATGTTATCTTTCGTTGATAGAGCTAACTTCTGTATTCTGTTGCTAATCATAGAGAGTGACAGTGTCTCCAAGATAAAACCTAATCTAAGGCATGGTTTATTACTGTACTCGATTGTAACTTCTTTCTTCTTTATGAATATATTCTTCTTCTTGTTATATTTTCTTTGTGGGATATCCTCTTTTATATTTATAAATTTCAATTTTTTAATCGATCTTGTTTCTGAAATAGAAGCACATTGATGGATGAATAGTTGGCCTGACAATTCTTCCGTGCTCTTATTTTTATCACGTGATTTCATGCTACATATTTTCTCTATTTTATTTATCTCCTTAGGTATCATTTCTTTTAATAATTCTGAGCTCATTTTTATTCTAGAAAGCGCGTCTGCATTCGTGTTTAATGCTCCCTTTTTATAAATTATTTCGAAGTTGTATTCCGACAATTCCATTCTAATTCTTGTCATCTTTGATGATGGATTTTTGTGAGTAAATAGGCTGACAAGTGGACGATGATCTGTGACTACTATGAATTTGCGACCATATAAGTACGGTCTGAAATGAGTTATAGCCCAGTAAATTCCTAGCAATTCTTTGATTATTATTGGTTTGTTTAATTCATGTTTGTTCAAAGATCTGCTTGCATATGAAATTGGTAGATCTTTTCCAATTTCTCCTTGTGATAGTACTGCTCCTAATGCTGAATCAGAAGCATCTGTAGTTAGGATAAATGGTTCGTCAAAGTTTGGGTATTGGAGAACTGGGGGACTTATCAGTCTCTGTTTCAATGTTTGAAATGCTTTTTCGCATTGCTCCGACCATATGAATGGTGTATTTTTCTTTGTTAGCTGATTGAGTGGTTTTGCAATTTCAGCGAAGTTTGCGATGAATCTTCTGTAGTAATTACAGAATGCTGTGAATCTTCGAGCTTCATCGGCGTTCGTTGGTCTTGGATAGTTCACTATGCTATCATATTTTTTTGGGTCTGTTTTTATACCTTCACTAGTTATAAGGTGTCCCAAGTAAACTACTTCTGTTTGTAAGAAATTGCATTTTTGTGGATTTAGTTTCAAATTATATTCTCTTAGGCGCTCGAATGTTTTCACCAAATTTCTGTTATGATGTTGTATGTTGTTTCCATAGGTGATTATATCATCAACATATAAGAATGTTTCTGCATCCAATCCTGCGAGTGCTATTGATAGCATACGCTGAAAACTGTTGGTTGATATCTTTAAGCCAAAAGGTAGTCGTTTAAATTGAAAATGTCCTTTATTTGTTGAAAAGGCTGTGAGCGGTCGTGATTCTTCATCCAGTTCAATCTGATGAAATGAGCTTGTAAGGTCCAAAGTTGAAAAATATCTAGCTTTTCCTAGGTTGTCCAAAATATCTTCTAATCTGGTTAGAGGAAATTTGTCATCCGTAATCTTTTTGTTGAGTTGACGGAAGTCAACAACCATTCTCCATTTCTTATTACCTTTGTTATCCTTTTTGGGCACTACCAATAAGGGTGAATTGTATGGGCTCCTTGAATGTTCAATTATTTCTTCGTCTAGTAGCTTGTCTACTTGCCTATTTATTTCTTCTAGCTGCGTTTGTGGCAGTCTATAGTTTTTAATGTATACAGGAGAGTTGTCATGTGTCGATATATGCTGCTGGTAAAAATTATTCACTGTTAGTTTGTCATTCGTCAGGTAAAAGATATCTGTGTAATCCTTGCATAGTTGATATAGCGTATCTTTTGCTTTCTCATCTAAATTTTGCACATTTAATTCCTTTTTTAGTTGTTCAAATCTCTCTTTTTCTTCGACTTTATGTCTGGTCAATTTCTCTACAAATCTATAGTTTGCTAAAGGAACAACTTCCAACTGCGGATTTTTTATGCAAATGTCATCTTCAGTTACATTTATAAATTTCACATGTTTTATACCTTTTGCTGGTATTATTGTGTTCGCTACGTGTAGCCCTTCTTTGATTTCATTACTTAGTACTATACTATCTTCACTTACTTCTATGTTTATTGGCTGTATTATCTGAGATCTAGCAGGTATGTTAATGGATTCTTCTTCTGGAATTTGGGTTATTATAGGTAGATTAATATCATTAAGCTCTGTACAAATTGTTAATATGAAAGTGTCATAATCTATTTTACATCTATATTTTATAAAAAAGTCTTTCCCTAATAGTCCATCTGTCGCTATTGGAAAATTTTCACTTACAATATGTACTTTATGTTTAAGTCTTTCACCTTCTGCATCAAATTGTAAAATTATTGTTCCTAACGTTTCACTTTCACCTTTTGTCACACCTCTTATTTTGCAAATTTCACTTTTGTTTATTAAGTTCACATCTATGCAGTTCACCTTAATGATCGAGATGTCTGCACCAGTGTCTATAAACCATGATGTGGCAGAAGCTTTATTGGTACTGTGTAATGCTATATAGTTCGTTAGCTTGCCAACATCTATGAAATGTATTTTAATTAATTTTCGATTTGCTCTTGATATTTCTCGTCCCTCGATAGGTGTTCTCCGGGGACGATCCCGTAGTTTTCCGACTCCAACAAATTAATTTGTCGTGGTTGTCTGTTTTGATATCTGATGTTTCCTCTGTTCGTATTATTGAATTGTCTTTGAGAAGGATTTCCATTGTTTCTGAAGTTATTTTGTGCAAAGTTGGTTCTAGTATTGTTATTGAAAAATGTGTTTCTGTTAGTGTTAAATCTGTTCTGTTGAAATTGATTGTTGTAGTTTCTATATGATTGCTGGTTATGGTTTCTATGAAAGCCTCTTGAATATGATTGTCCAGATCTGCGAGCATGTGCTTGGAATTTGTAAATTCTGTTCTCTTCAGACTTGGCTTGCTCTGAATCTATCTCTTGGGCAAGATCAATAGCATCAGCATATGTTGCAGGTCTGTTTGCAAATATTGTATATTTGATTGAATTTCTCAATCCTGATTTAAAAGAATTCAAGGCAATTCTATCATTCATTTTTGTAATGATTTCTTTATTCTGCTCACCTTGTTCTGTTATTTGAATATTATTCAAATCTGCAATTAGAGTATCAATCTCTGCAACGTAGCTCTGCAAAGTTCTATCTCCTTGTCGTACCTTAGACAAATCATTTTGGATTTTCAATGCATTTTTGTGAGGTTTGAAAGTTTTCAATAGTATTTCCTTAAAAGATTTGAAATTTATGGGATCAGCTTCGTTAACTATTCTGTTACGAGCTCTTTCTGATAATCTTGTTTTTATCAGGAATTTTACCAGTTTCTCTTTATCCTCTGATGCTTTTAATTCATCGTGGAGATACTCTGTCAAGTTGATAAAATTGTTTAGTTGTTGCGAGTCTCCGTCAAAGATCGGCACTATTTTAGTGACGCTTGCTATATCAAAAGTTGCCATCCTGTTATGATCTCTACTTTCTTCTTCTAAATCTGAATCTACAGATGATTCTTCTTCTTCAATTGATTTTTCCAGTATCTCTCGTATCTGTTTGGTTTTAATGTCTATTATCCTATTCAGTTCCTCACATAAGGTTTTGTATTTTTCTATCAGCTTCTTGCAAATTTCTTTTTCTTCACGCTGTAACTTATTGTATTCTTCTACAAATTTTGCCTTTAAATCATTTATTTCATTCCCTTTCGCTAGTATGTATCCAGCTGAATAGATTCTATTTTTACTCTTTTTAAAATTTTCAATGATCTTTTCTAATTTTTTGATCACATTCTTTAGGTTCTGCATTCTTATTTATCAAAGCCATTCTTTTAATTTAAAATTTTTCTTTATTTAAAATGAATTCAATATATTTCACATTAGTATTAATTCTTAAGCTGTTATGACTAATTTATTAGCTTCCTTCTTTACTCTACTTATGTACTTATTTCTAATATGTCTATACAATAATATCGCTAAAAATAATGCTATGATAATTCCTAATAGGATTTTTATGTCGGTCGCGTGATCTATATAAATTTCAGCCGTTAGAAAAGAGTTTCCTGATGACGATGCTGCTGCGTCTTGATTTGCGGTGGCTTCTTTATTTTTGGACTCCTTTCCTCCCATTCTCTTACATATAATTCTACTTCAGCCTGGGGGATGCTTTGTCTTTGGTTCTCCAAAATTGTTGTCTTTTTAGCCTGATGTCGTCCAAGAATGAATTTTTCTCCTTCTTCGTAGTTGCTAGCGTTGTTAGCCTGTGTAGTTCTGCAATTTCTCTTCGATGTTTCACAAGCTTTCCGGCCCTCTTCTTTTTTTTCTTCTTAGGTGGCTGGCACTTTTCTTCTTGGTGGTGTTGGGGTTGATTCAGCTTCCTATTTCGGTATTCTTCTATCGATATCGGCCTGGGTCCAGCTCTTGGGTCCTCTCTTAATACTTCTTGTAACTCGGTAGACAGGGTTCCAAAATTCTCCTTCGTCAATTGATTCGTCGGAGGCAGGGTCGCCATGTAATGATTATCTTTACTTTTCTCGATAATCAGGTGAGGACGTCTTCTTAGCACTGGATACTGCTCTGGAACAGCTGGAATATATTTGGAAGCTAAGCCAATGGCCAGCTGAGGTTACCAAATTGATAAGGCGTTCAAGAATATCTTGAACTGCCGACTTTAGAGATGGGAGAGTAGAGTGAAAACTAACTTCTTCCAGTCTCAAGCAAAACTGTTCTGCTTTATTCAAAAATGTATGGCTTTATATACAATCGATCTCTTAACTTCCTACTTACCTATCATAAATTCTAAGGTCGTCGAAATATGTATTTCATGACGACATATTACAAAATATCGTGAAGCGAAATTCTATGTGATGCAACTATAACGTAAATTGTTCGCAAGAATTGATGACCCTTATTTTATTGCCATTTAGTGCAATCAACATTCAATATCGCTGAATACGTAACTTCATGCAAAGCGGTGAAATGTTTTTATTACATCATGTGCCGACAAAAAGGTAGCGGCAGCGATTTGCACATATGCCACATGTGTTCATGCTATGAAGTAATTTTCTTGTTTTCACTGTGGATGAAGTAATATAATTTCATCTCTATTTTCTTTTCTGGGTGTTGCTTCATGTAATATGTGATTACTTTTTATGTTGGGTTTTTTGGGTTTATTCGAATGTTCTAAATGAGGGTAGTATGTATATATGTATGTATGTATATATGTTAATTTTGAATGAATGATCTTAATGAGATGAGGGTAGTATGTATGTACTACACAGTAAAGAATTATTTTTTGAAAAATTTACTATAGAAAAGGCAATCCTCGACGTATTTGAAAATTGCGACAGTGCAAATTTATTTTTTGACAAATTTACTATAGAAAAGGCAATCCTCGACGTATTTAAAAATTGCGACAGTAACAAATAATTTTTTGACAAATTCACTATAGAAAAGGCAATCCTCGGGGTATTTAAAATTTGCGACCATAAAAAATAATTTTTTGAAAAATTTACTATATAAAAGGCAATCCCTGGCGTATTTAAAATTTGCGACGGTAAAAAATAATTTTTTACAAATTTACTATAGAAAAGGCAATCCTCGGCGCATTTAAAAATTGCGACAGTAACAAATAATTTTTTGACAAATTCACTATAGGAAAGGCAACCCTCGGCATATTTAAAATTTGCGACAGTAAAAAATTATTTTTTGACAAATTTACTATAGAAAAGGCAATCCGCGGCGTATTTAACTTTTGCGACAGTAAAAAATTATTTTTTGACAAATTCACTATAGAAAAGTAATCCTCGGCTTATTTAAAATTTGTGACAGTAAAAGATAGTTTTTTGAAAAATTTACTATAGAAAAGGCATTCCTCGGTGTATTTAAAATTTGCGACAGCAAAAAATAATTTTTTGAAAAATTCACTATAGAAAAGCCAATCTTCAGTATAATTAAAATTTGCGACAGTAAAAAATTATTTTTTGACAAATTCACTAGAAAAAAGGCAGTCCTTGGTATATTTAAAATTTGCGACAGTAAAAAATTATTTGTTGACAAATTCACTATAGAAAAGGCAATCCTCGTCGTATTTAAAATTTGAGACAGTAAAAATATTTTCCTGAAAAATATACTCTAGAGAAGGCAATCCGCGGTGTAAGTAAAATTTCCGACAATAAAAAATAATTTTTTGAGAAATTTACTATAGAAAAGACAATACCTGGCGTATTTAAAATTTGCGACGGTAGAAAACAATTTGTTGAAAAATGTAATATAGAAAGGCAAACCTCGGGGTATTTAAAATTTGCGACAGTAAAAAATTATGTGTTGAAAAATTCGCTATAGAAAAGGCAATCCTCGGCGTGTTTAAAATTTGCGACAGTAAAAAATAATTTTTTGAAAAATTTACTATAGAAAAGGCAATCCTCGGCGTATTTAAAATTTGCGACAGTCAAAAATTATTTTTTGACAAATTCACTATAGAAAAGGGAATCCTCGGCGTATATAAAATTTGCGACATTAAAAAATTATTTTTTGACATATTTACTATAGAAAAGGCAATCCTCGGCGTATTTAAAATTTTCGATAGCAAAGACTTATTTTTTGACAAATTCACTCTAGAAAATGCAATGCTCGCCGTATTTAAAATTTGCGTTAGTAAAAAATAATTTTTTGAAAAATTTACTATAGAAAAGGCAATCCTTCTATTTTTTGAAAAATTTTCTAAAGAAAAGGCAATCCTCGGCTGGTTTAAAAATTTGCGAATGTAAAAAATAATTTTTTGAAAAATTCACTATAGAAAAGGCAATCCCTGGCGTATTTAAAATTTGCGACTTTAAAAAATAATTTTTTGACAAATTTACTATAGAAAAAGAGATCCTCGGCGTATTTAAAATTTTCGACAGTAAAAAATTATTTTTTGACAAATAGAAAAGGCAATCCCCGGTGTATTTATAATTTGCGACAGTAAAAAATAATTTTTTTAAAAATTTACTATAGAAAAGGCAATCCCTGGCGTATTTAAAATTTGCGGCGGTAGAAAATAAATTGTTGAAAAATTTACTATAGAAAAGGCAATCCTCGGCGTGTTTAAAATTTTCGACAGTAAAAATTATTTTTTGAAAAATTTACTATAGAAAAGGCAATACTCGGCGTATTTAAAATTTTCGACAGTAAAAAAATTATTTTTTGACAAATTCGCTATAGAAAAGGCAATCCTCGGCGTATTTAAAACTTGCTACAGTAAAAAATTATTTTTTGAAAAATTTACTATAGAAAAGGCAATCCGCGGCGTATTTAAAATTTGCGACAGAAAAAAATTATTTTTTGACAAATTCACTATAGAAAAGTCAATCCTCGGCGTATTTAAATTTTGAGACAGTGCAAAATTTTTTTTTGACAAATTTACTATAGAAAAGGCAATCCTCGACGTATTTGAAGTTTTCGACAGTAAAAAATTGTTTTGTGACAAATTCACTATAGAGAAGTCAGTCCGCTTCGTATTTAAAATTTGCGACAGTAAAAAATAGTTTTTTTAAAAATTTACTATAGAAAAGGCAATCCTGGGCGTATTTAAAATTCGCTACAGTAAAAAAATTATTTTTTGACAAATTTACTATAGAAAAGGCCATACTCGCCGTATTTAAAATTTTCGACAGTAAAAAATTATTTTTTGACAAATTCACTATAGAAAAGTTAATCCTCGGCGTATTTAAAATTTGCGACAGCAAAAAATAATTTTTTGAAAAATTTACTATAGCAAAGGCAATCCTGGCGTATTTAAAATTTGCGGCGGTAAAAAATAGTTTTTTGACAAATTTATTATAGAAAAGGAAATCCTCGGAGTATTTAAAATTTGCGATAGTAAAAAATTATTTTTTGATAAATTCGCTATAGAAAAGGCAATCCTCGGCGTATTTAAAATTTTCGACAGTAAAAAATTATTTTTTGACAAATAGAAAAGGCAATCCCCGGTGTATTTAAAATTTGCGACAGTAAAAAATAATTTTTCAAAAATTTACTATAGAAAAGGCAATCCCTGGCGTATTTAAAATTTGCGTCGGTAGAAAATAAATTGTTGAAAAAATTTACTATAGAATAGGCAATCCTCGGGGTGTTTAAAATTTTCGACAGTAAAAAATTATTTTTTGAAAAATTTACTACAGAAAAGGCAGTCCTCGGCGTATTTAAAATTTGCGACAGTAAAAAATTATTTTTTGACAAATTCACTATAGAAAAGGCAACCCTCGGCGTATTTAAAATTTGCGACAGTAAAAAACTATTTTTTTTGACAAATTTACTATAGAAAAGGCAATCCTCGGGGTATTTAAAATTTTCGATAGTAAAAAATCATTTTTTGACAAATTCACTATATAAAAGGTAATCCTCGGCGTATTTAAAATTTGGGACAGTAAACATTTTTTTTTGAAAAATTTACTATAGAAAAGGCAATACTCGCCGTATTTAAAATTTTCGACAGTAGAATATTATTTTTTGACAAATTCACTATAGAAAAGTAATCCTCGGGGTATTTAAAATTTGCGACCATAAAAAATAATTTTTTTGAAAAATTTACTATATAAAAGGCAATCCCTGGCGTATTTAAAATTTGCGACGGTAAAAAATAATTTTTTACAAATTTAGTATAGAAAAGGCAATCCTCGGCGCATTTAACATTTGCGACAGTAAAAAATTATTTTTTGACAAATTCACAATAGAAAAGGCAATCCGCGGCGTATTTAACATTTGCGACAGTAAAAAATTATTTTTTGACAAATTCACTATAGAAAAGCCAATCTTCAGTATAATTAAAATTTGCGACAGTAAAAAATTATATTTTGACAAATTCACTAGAAAAAAGGCAGTCCTCGGTATATTTAAAATTTGCGACAGTAAAAAATTATTTGTTGACAAATTCACTATAGAAAAGGCAATCCTCGTCGTATTTAAAATTTGAGACAGTAAAAATAATTTCCTGAAAAATATACTCTAGAGAAGGCAATCCGCGATGTAAGTAAAATTTGCGACAATAAAAAAATAATTTTTTGAAAAATTTACTATAGAAAAGGCAATCCTCGGCGTATTTAAAATTTGCGACAGTCAAAAATTATTTTTTGACAAATTCACTATAGAAAAGGGAATCGTCGGCGTATATAAAATTTGCGACATTAAAAAATTATTTTTTAACAAATTTACTATAGAAAAGGCAATCCTCGGCGTATTTAAAATTTTCGATAGCAAAGACTTATTGTTTGACAAATTCACTCTAGAAAATGCAATGCTCGCCGTATTTAAAATTTGCGTCAGTAAAAAATAATTTTTTGAAAAATTTACTATAGAAAAGGCAATCCTTCTATTTTTTGAAAAATTTTCTACAGAAAAGGCAATCCTCGGCTGGTTTAAAATTTGCGAATGTAAAAAATAATTTTTTGAAAAATTCACTATAGAAAAGGCAATCCTCGGCGTATTTAAAACTTGCTACAGTAAAAAATTATTTTTTGAAAAATTTACTATAGAAAAGGCAATCCGCGGCGTATTTAAAATTTGCGACAGAAAAAAATTATTTTTTGACAAATTCACTATAGAAAAGTCACTCCTCGGCGTATTTAAATTTTGCGACAGTGCAAAATTTTTTTTTGACAAATTTACTATAGAAAAGGCAATCCTCGACGTATTTGAAATTTTCGACAGTAAAAAATTGTTTTGTGAAAAATTCACTATAGAGAAGTCAATCCGCTTCGTATTTAAAATTTGCGACAGTAAAAAATAGTTTTGTTAAAAATTTACTATAGAAAAGGCAATCCTGGGCGTATTTAAAATTCGCTACAGTAAAAAATTATTTTTTGACAAATTTACTATAGAAAAGGCCATACTCGCCGTATTTAAAATTTTCGAAAGTAGAAAATTATTTTTTGAGAAATTCACTATAGAAAAGGTAATCCTGGGCGTATTTAAAATTTGCGACAGCAAAAAATAATTTTTTGAAAAATTTACTATAGCAAAGGCAATCCTGGCGTATTTAAAATTTGCGGCGGTAAAAAATAGTTTTTTGACAAATTTATTATAGAAAAGGGAATACTCGGAGTATTTAAAATTTGCGATAGTAAAAAATTATTTTTTGATAAATTCGCTATAGAAAAGGCAATCCTCGGCGTATTTAAAATTTGCGACAGTAAAAAATTATTTTTTGACAAATTCACTATAGAAAAGGCAACCCTCGGCGTATTTAAAATTTGCGACAGTAAAAAACTATTTTTTTGACAAATTTACTATAGAAAAGGCAATCCTCGGGGTATTTAAAATTTTCGATAGTAAAAAATCATTTTTTGACAAATTCACTATATAAAAGGTAATCCTCGGCGTATTTAAAATTTGGGACAGTAAACATTTTTTTTTTGAAAAATTTACTATAGAAAAGGCAATCCTCGGCGTATTTAAAATTTTCGACAGTAAAAAATTATTTTTTGACAAATAGAAAAGGCAATCCCCGGTGTATTTAAAATTTGCGACAGTAAAAAATAATTTTTCAAAAATTTACTATAGAAAAGGCAATCCCTGGCGTATTTAAAATTTGCGTGGGTAGAAAATAAATTGTTGAAAAATTTACTATAGAATAGGCAATCCTCGGCGTGTTTAAAATTTTCGACAGTAAAAAATTATTTTTTGAAAATTTACTACAGAAAAGGCAGTCCTCGGCGTATTTAAAATTTGCGACAGTAAAAAATTATTTTTTGACAAATTCACTATAGAAAAGGCAACCCTCGGCGTATTTAAAATTTGCGACAGTAAAAAACTATTTTTTTGACAAATTTACTATAGAAAAGGCAATCCTCGGGGTATTTAAAATTTTCGATAGTAAAAAATCATTTTTTGACAAATTCACTATATAAAAGGTAATCCTCGGCGTATTTAAAATTTGGGACAGTAAACATTTTTTTTTGAAAAATTTACTATAGAAAAGGCAATACTCGACGTATTTGAAAATTGCGACAGTGCAAAATTATTTTTTGACAAATTCGGTATAGAAAAGCAATCCTCGGCGTATTTAAAACTTGCTACAGTAAAGAATTATTTTTTGAAAAATTTACTATAGAAAAGGCAATCCTCGACGTATTTGAAAATTGCGACAGTGCAAAATTATTTTTTGACAAATTCACTATAGAAAAGGGAATCGTCGGCGTATATAAAATTTGCGACATTAAAAAATTATTTTTTGACAAATTTACTATAGAAAATTCAATCCTCGGCGTATTTAAAATTTTCGATAGCAAAGACTTATTGTTTGACAAATTCACTCTAGAAAATGCAATGCTCGCCGTATTTAAAATTTGCGTCAGTAAAAAATAATTTTTTGAAAAATTTACTATAGAAAAGGCAATCCTTCTATTTTTTGAAAAATTTTCTACAGAAAAGGCAATCCTCGGCTGGTTTAAAATTTGCGAATGTAAAAAATAATTTTTTGAAAAATTCACTATAGAAAAGGCAATCCTCGGCGTATTTAAAACTTGCTACAGTAAAAAATTATTTTTTGAAAAATTTACTATAGAAAAGGCAATCCGCGGCGTATTTAAAATTTGCGACAGAAAAAAATTATTTTTTGACAAATTCACTATAGAAAAGTCACTCCTCGGCGTATTTAAATTTTGCGACAGTAACAAATAATTTTTTTAAAAATATACTATAGAAAAGGCAATACCTGACGCATTTAAAATTTGCGTCGGTAGAAAATAAATTGTTGAAAAATTTACTATAGAAACGGCAATCCTGGAAGTGTTTAAAATTTGCGACAGTAAAAAATTATTTTTTGACAAATTAGCTATAGAAAAGGCAATCCTCGGCGTGTTTAAAATTTGCGACAGTAACAAATAATTTTTTTAAAAATATACTATAGAAAAGGCAATACCTGGCGCATTTAAAATTTGCGTCGGTAGAAAATAAATTGTTGAAAAATTTACTATAGAAACGGCAATCCTGGAAGTGTTTAAAATTTGCGAAAGAAAAAAATTATTTTTTGAAAAATTAGCTATAGAAAAGGCAATCCTCGGCGTATTTAAAACTTGCGACAGTAAAAAATTATTTTTTGACAAATTAGCTATAGAAAATTCAATCCTCGGCGTGTTTAAAATTTGCGACAGTAACAAATAATTTTTTTAAAAATATACTATAGAAAAGGCAATACCTGGCGCATTTAAAATTTGCGTCGGTAGAAAATAAATTGTTGAAAAATTTACTATAGAAACGGCAATCCTGGAAGTGTTTAAAATTTGCGAAAGAAAAAAATTATTTTTTGACAAATTAGCTATAGAAAAGGCAATCCTCGGCGTATTTAAAACTTGCTACAGTAAAAAAATATTTTTTGACAAATTCACTATAGAAAACGCAATCCTCGGCTTCTTTAAAATTTGCGACAGTAAAAAATTATTTTTTCACAAATTCACTATAGAAAAGGTAATCCTCGGCGTATTTAAAATTTGCGACCATAAAAAGTAATTTTTTGAAAAATTTACTATAGAAAAGGCAATCCTTGGCGTATTTAAAATTTGCGACGGTAAAAAATAATTTTTTGACAAATTAGCTATAGAAAAGGCAATCCTCGGCGTGTTTAAAATTTGCGACAGTAACAAATAATTTTTTTAAAAATATACTATAGAAAAGGCAATACCTGGCGAATTTAAAATTTGCGTCGGTAGAAAATAAATTGTTGAAAAATTTACTATAGAAACGGCAATCCTGGAAGTGTTTAAAATTTGCGAAAGAAAAAAATTATTTTTTGACAAATTAGCTATAGAAAAGGCAATCCTCGGCGTATTTAAAACTTGCGACAGTAAAAAATTATTTTTTGACAAATTAGCTATAGAAAAGGCAATCCTCGGCGTGTTTAAAATTTGCGACAGTAACAAATAATTTTTTTAAAAATATACTATAGAAAAGGCAATACCTGGCGCATTTAAAATTTGCGTCGGTAGAAAATAAATTGTTGAAAAATTTACTATAGAAACGGCAATCCTGGAAGTGTTTAAAATTTGCGAAAGAAAAAAGTTATTTTTTGACAAATTAGCTATAGAAAAGGCAATCCTCGGCGTATTTAAAACTTGCTACAGTAAAAAATTATTTTTTGACAAATTCACTATAGAAAACGCAATCCTCGGCTTCTTTAAAATTTGCGACAGTAAAAAATTATTTGTTGACAAATTCACTATAGAAAAGGCAATCCTCGTCGTATTTAAAATTTGAGACAGTAAAAATATTTTCCTGAAAAATATACTCTAGAGAAGGCAATCCGCGGTGTAAGTAAAATTTCCGACAATAAAAAATAATTTTTTGAGAAATTTACTATAGAAAAGACAATACCTGGCGTATTTAAAATTTGCGACGGTAGAAAACAATTTGTTGAAAAATGTAATATAGAAAGGCAAACCTCGGGGTATTTTAAATTTGCGACAGTAAGAAATTATGTGTTGAAAAATTCGCTATAGAAAAGGCAATCCTCGGCGTGTTTAAAATTTGCGACAGTAAAAAATAATTTTTTGAAAAATTTACTATAGAAAAGGCAATCCTCGGCGTATTTAAAATTTGCGACAGTCAAAAATTATTTTTTGACAAATTCACTATAGAAAAGGGAATCCTCGGCGTATATAAAATTTGCGACATTAAAAAATTATTTTTTGACATATTTACTATAGAAAAGGAAATCCTCGGCGTATTTAAAATTTTCGATAGCAAAGACTTATTTTTTGACAAATTCACTCTAGAAAATGCAATGCTCGCCGTATTTAAAATTTGCGTCAGTAAAAAATAATTTTTTGAAAAATTTACTATAGAAAAGGCAATCCTTCTATTTTTTGAAAAATTTTCTACAGAAAAGGCAATCCTCGGCTGGTTTAAAATTTGCGAATGTAAAAAATAATTTTTTGAAAAATTCACTATAGAAAAGGCAATCCCTGGCGTATTTAAAATTTGCGACTTTAAAAAATAATTTTTTGACAAATTTACTATAGAAAAAGAGATCCTCGGCGTATTTAAAATTTTCGACAGTAAAAAATTATTTTTTGACAAATAGAAAAGGCAATCCCCGGTGTATTTATAATTTGCGACAGTAAAAAATAATTTTTTTAAAAATTTACTATAGAAAAGGCAATCCCTGGCGTATTTAAAATTTGCGGCGGTAGAAAATAAATTGTTGAAAAATTTACTATAGAAAAGGCAATCCTCGGCGTGTTTAAAATTTTCGACAGTAAAAATTATTTTTTGAAAAATTTACTATAGAAAAGGCAATACTCGGCGTATTTAAAATTTTCGACAGTGAAAAATTATTTTTTGACAAATTCGCTATAGAAAAGGCAATCCTCGGCGTATTTAAAACTTGCTACAGTAAAAAATTATTTTTTGAAAAATTTACTATAGAAAAGGCAATCCGCGGCGTATTTAAAATTTGCGACAGAAAAAAATTATTTTTTGACAAATTCACTATAGAAAAGTCAATCCTCGGCGTATTTAAATTTTGAGACAGTGCAAAATTTTTTTTTGACAAATTTACTATAGAAAAGGCAATCCTCGACGTATTTGAAGTTTTCGACAGTAAAAAATTGTTTTGTGACAAATTCACTATAGAGAAGTCAGTCCGCTTCGTATTTAAAATTTGCGACAGTAAAAAATAGTTTTTTTAAAAATTTACTATAGAAAAGGCAATCCTGGGCGTATTTAAAATTCGCTACAGTAAAAAAATTATTTTTTGACAAATTTACTATAGAAAAGGCCATACTCGCCGTATTTAAAATTTTCGACAGTAAAAAATTATTTTTTGACAAATTCACTATAGAAAAGTTAATCCTCGGCGTATTTAAAATTTGCGACAGCAAAAAATAATTTTTTGAAAAATTTACTATAGCAAAGGCAATCCTGGCGTATTTAAAATTTGCGGCGGTAAAAAATAGTTTTTTGACAAATTTATTATAGAAAAGGAAATCCTCGGAGTATTTAAAATTTGCGATAGTAAAAAATTATTTTTTGATAAATTCGCTATAGAAAAGGCAATCCTCGGCGTATTTAAAATTTTCGACAGTAAAAAATTATTTTTTGACAAATAGAAAAGGCAATCCCCGGTGTATTTAAAATTTGCGACAGTAAAAAATAATTTTTCAAAAATTTACTATAGAAAAGGCAATCCCTGGCGTATTTAAAATTTGCGTCGGTAGAAAATAAATTGTTGAAAAATTTACTATAGAATAGGCAATCCTCGGGGTGTTTAAAATTTTCGACAGTAAAAAATTATTTTTTGAAAAATTTACTACAGAAAAGGCAGTCCTCGGCGTATTTAAAATTTGCGACAGTAAAAAATTATTTTTTGACAAATTCACTATAGAAAAGGCAACCCTCGGCGTATTTAAAATTTGCGACAGTAAAAAACTATTTTTTTGACAAATTTACTATAGAAAAGGCAATCCTCGGGGTATTTAAAATTTTCGATAGTAAAAAATCATTTTTTGACAAATTCACTATAGAAAAGTAATCCTCGGGGTATTTAAAATTTGCGACCATAAAAAATAATTTTTTGAAAAATTTACTATATAAAAGGCAATCCCTGGCGTATTTAAAATTTGCGACGGCAAAAAATAATTTTTTACAAATTTAGTATAGAAAAGGCAATCCTCGGCGCATTTAACATTTGCGACAGTAAAAAATTATTTTTTGACAAATTCACAATAGAAAAGGCAATCCGCGGCGTATTTAACATTTGCGACAGTAAAAAATTATTTTTTGACAAATTCACTATAGAAAAGGTAATCCTCGGCTTATTTAAAATTTGTGACAGTAAAAGATAGTTTTTTGAAAAATGTACTATAGAAAAGGCAATCCACGGTGTATTTAAAATTTGCGACAGCAAAAAATAATTTTTTGAAAAATTCACTATAGAAAAGCCAATCTTCAGTATAATTAAAATTTGCGACAGTAAAAAATTATATTTTGACAAATTCACTAGAAAAAAGGCAGTCCTCGGTATATTTAAAATTTGCGACAGTAAAAAATTATTTGTTGACAAATTCACTATAGAAAAGGCAATCCTCGTCGTATTTAAAATTTGAGACAGTAAAAATAATTTCCTGAAAAATATACTCTAGAGAAGGCAATCCGCGATGTAAGTAAAATTTGCGACAATAAAAAATAATTTTTTGAGAAATTTACTATAGAAAAGGCAATACCTGGCGTATTTAAAATTTGCGACGGTAGAAAACAATTTGTTGAAAAATGTACTATAGAAAGGCAAACCTCGGGGTATTTAAAATTTGCGACAGTAAGAAATTATGTGTTGACAAATTCGCTATAGAAAAGGCAATCCTCGGCGTGTTTAAAATTTGCGACAGTAAAAAATAATTTTTTGAAAAATTTACTATAGAAAAGGCAATCCTCGGCGTATTTAAAATTTGCGACAGTCAAAAATTATTTTTTGACAAATTCACTATAGAAAAGGGAATCGTCGGCGTATATAAAATTTGCGACATTAAAAAATTATTTTTTAACAAATTTACTATAGAAAAGGCAATCCTCGGCGTATTTAAAATTTTCGATAGCAAAGACTTATTGTTTGACAAATTCACTCTAGAAAATGCAATGCTCGCCGTATTTAAAATTTGCGTCAGTAAAAAATAATTTTTTGAAAAATTTACTATAGAAAAGGCAATCCTTCTATTTTTTGAAAAATTTTCTACAGAAAAGGCAATCCTCGGCTGGTTTAAAATTTGCGAATGTAAAAAATAATTTTTTGAAAAATTCACTATAGAAAAGGCAATCCTCGGCGTATTTAAAACTTGCTACAGTAAAAAATTATTTTTTGAAAAATTTACTATAGAAAAGGCAATCCGCGGCGTATTTAAAATTTGCGACAGAAAAAAATTATTTTTTGACAAATTCACTATAGAAAAGTCACTCCTCGGCGTATTTAAATTTTGCGACAGTGCAAAATTTTTTTTTGACAAATTTACTATAGAAAAGGCAATCCTCGACGTATTTGAAATTTTCGACAGTAAAAAATTGTTTTGTGAAAAATTCACTATAGAGAAGTCAATCCGCTTCGTATTTAAAATTTGCGACAGTAAAAAATAGTTTTGTTAAAAATTTACTATAGAAAAGGCAATCCTGGGCGTATTTAAAATTCGCTACAGTAAAAAATTATTTTTTGACAAATTTACTATAGAAAAGGCCATACTCGCCGTATTTAAAATTTTCGAAAGTAGAAAATTATTTTTTGAGAAATTCACTATAGAAAAGGTAATCCTGGGCGTATTTAAAATTTGCGACAGCAAAAAATAATTTTTTGAAAAATTTACTATAGCAAAGGCAATCCTGGCGTATTTAAAATTTGCGGCGGTAAAAAATAGTTTTTTGACAAATTTATTATAGAAAAGGGAATCCTCGGAGTATTTAAAATTTGCGATAGTAAAAAATTATTTTTTGATAAATTCGCTATAGAAAAGGCAATCCTCGGCGTATTTAAAATTTGCGACAGTAAAAAATTATTTTTTGACAAATTCACTATAGAAAAGGCAACCCTCGGCGTATTTAAAATTTGCGACAGTAAAAAACTATTTTTTTGACAAATTTACTATAGAAAAGGCAATCCTCGGGGTATTTAAAATTTTCGATAGTAAAAAATCATTTTTTGACAAATTCACTATATAAAAGGTAATCCTCGGCGTATTTAAAATTTGGGACAGTAAACATTTTTTTTTGAAAAATTTACTATAGAAAAGGCAATACTCGACGTATTTGAAAATTGCGACAGTGCAAAATTATTTTTTGACAAATTCGGTATAGAAAAGCAATCCTCGGCGTATTTAAAACTTGCTACAGTAAAGAATTATTTTTTGAAAAATTTACTATAGAAAAGGCAATCCTCGACGTATTTGAAAATTGCGACAGTGCAAAATTATTTTTTGACAAATTCACTATAGAAAAGGGAAT
>CAWUPM010000358.1:125205-230002 GCA_963924295.1 Dioctria rufipes
AGAAAGGCAAACCTCGGGGTATTTAAAATTTGCGACCATTAAAAGTAATTTTTTGAAAAATTTACTCTAGAAAAGGCAATCCCTGGCGTATTTAAAATTTGCGACGGTAAAAAATAATTTTTTGACAAATTTACTATAGAAAAGGCAATCCTCGGCGTATTTAAAATTTGCGACAGTAACAAATAATTTTTTTAAAAATATACTATGGAAAAGGCAATACCTGGCGCATTTAAAATTTGCGTCGGTAGAAAATAAATTGTTGAAAAATTTACTATAGAAACAGCAATCCTGGAAGTGTTTAAAATTTGCGACAGTAAAAAATTATTTTTTCACAAATTCACTATAGAAAAGGCAACCCTCGGCCTATTTAAAATTTGCCACAGTAAAAAATTATTTTTTGCCAAATTTACTATAGAAAAGGCAATCCCTGGAGTATTTAAAATTTTCGACAGTAAAAAATTATTTTTTGACAAATTCACTATAGAAAAGCTAATCCTCGGTGTATTTAAAATTTGCGACAGCAAAAAATAATTTTGTGAAAAATTCGCTATAGAAAAGGCAATCCTCGGTATATTTAAAATTTGCGACAGTAAAAAATTATTTTTTGAGAAATTTACTATAGAAAAGGCAATACCTGGCGTATTTAAAATTTGCGAAGGTAGAAAATAATTTGTTGAAAAATTTACTGTAGAAAGGCAATCCTCGGGGTATTTAAAATTTGCGACCATAAAAAATAATTTTTTGAAAAATTTACTATATAAAAGGCAGTCCCTGGCGTATTTAAAATTTGCGACTTTAAAAAATAATTTTTTGACAAATTTACTATAGAGAAAGAGATCCTCGGCGTAGTTAAAATTTTCGACAGTAAAAAATTATTTTTTGACAAATAGAAAAGGCAATCCCCGGTGTATTTAAAATTTGCGACAGTAAAAAATAATTTTTTGAAAAATTCACTACAGGAAAGGCAGCACTCGGCGTATTTAAAATTTGCGACAGTAAAAAATTATTTTTTGACAAATTTACTATAGAAAAGGCAATCTTCGGGGTATTTAAAATTTTCGACAGTAAAAAGTTCTTTTTTGACAAATTCACTATAGAAAGGGTAATCCTCGGCGTATTTAAAATTTGTGACAGTAAAAATTTTTTTTTTAAAAATTTACTATAGAAAAGGCAATACTCGGCGTATTTAAAATTTTCGACAGTAAAAAATTATTGTTTTACAAATTCGCTATAGAAAAGGCAATCCTCGAGGTATTTAAAATTTGCGACAGTAAAAAATTATTTTTTGAAAAATTTACTATAGAAAATGCAATCCGCGGCATATTTAAAATTTGCGACAGTAAAAAATAATTTTTGAAAAATTTACTATATAAAAGGCAATCCTCCTATTTTTTGAAAAATTTTCTACAGAAAAGGCAATCCTCGGCTTGTTTAAAATTTGCGAATGTAAAAAATAATTTTTTGAAAAGTTCACTACAGAAAAGGCAATCTCTGGCGTATTTAAAATTTGCGACGGTAGAAAATAAATTGTTGAAAAATTTACTATAGAATAGGCAATCCTCGGCGTGTTTAAAATTTTCGACAGTAAAAAATTATTTTTTGTAAAATTTACTACAGAAAAGGCAGTCCTCGGCGTATTTAAAATTTGCGACAGTAAAAAATTATTTTTTGACAAATTCACTATAGAAAAGGCAACCCTCGGCGTATTTAAAATTTGCGACAGTAAAAAACTATTTTTTTGACAAATTTACTATAGAAAAGGCAATCCTCGGGGTATTTAAAATTTTCGATAGTAAAAAATCATTTTTTGACAAATTCACTATATAAAAGGTAATCCTCGGCGTATTTAAAATTTGGGACAGTAAACATTTTTTTTTGAAAAATTTACTATAGAAAAGGCAATACTCGGGTATTTAAAATTTTCGACAGTAAAAAATTATTTTTTGACAAATTCGCTATAGAAAAGCAATCCTCGGCGTATTTAAAACTTGCTACAGTAAAAAATTATTTTTTGAAAAATTTACTATAGAAAAGGCAATCCTCGACGTATTTAAAAATTGCGACAGTGCAAAATTATTTTTTGACAAATTTACTATAGAAAAGGCAATCCTCGACGTTTTTAAAAATTGCGACAGTAACAAATAATTTTTTGACAAATTCACTATAGAAAAGGCAATCCTCGGTGTATGTAAAATGTGCGACAATAAAAAATAATTTTTTGAGAAATTTACTATAGAAAAGGCAATACCTGGCGTATTTAAAATTTGCGAAGGTAGAAAATAATTTGTTGAAAAATTTACTGTAGAAAGGCAATCCTCGGGGTATTTAAAATTTGCGACCATAAAAAATAATTTTTTGAAAAATTTACTATATAAAAGGCAATCCCTGGCGTATTTAAAATTTGCGACGGTAAAAAATAATTTTTTACAAATTTACTATAGAAAAGGCAATCCTCGGCGCATTTAAAAATTGCGACAGTAACAAATAATTTTTTGACAAATTCACTATAGGAAAGGCAACCCTCGGCGTATTTAAAATTTGCGACAGTAAAAAATTATTTTTTGACAAATTTACTATAGAAAAGGCAATCCGCGGCGTATTTAACATTTGCGACAGTAAAAAATTATTTTTTGACAAATTCACTATAGAAAAGGTAATCCTCGGCTTATTTAAAATTTGTGACAGTAAAAGATAGTTTTTTGAAAAATTTACTATAGAAAAGGCAATCCTCGGTGTATTTAAAATTTGCGACAGTAAAAAATTATTTTTTGACAAATTCACTAGAGAAGAGGCAGTCCTCGGTATATTTAAAATTTGCGACAGTAAAAAATTATTTGTTGACAAATTCACTATAGAAAAGGCAATCCTCGTCGTATTTAAAATTTGAGACAGTAAAAATAATTTCCTGAAAAATATACTCTAGAGAAGGCAATCCGCGGTGTAAGTAAAATTTGCGACAATAAAAAAAAATTTTTTTAGGAATTTACTATAGAAAAGGCAATACCTGGCGTATTTAAAATTTGCGACGGTAGAAAACAATTTGTTGAAAAATGTACTATAGAAAGGCAAACCTCGGGGTATTTAAAATTTGCGACAGTAAGAAATTATGTGTTGACAAATTCGCTATAGAAAAGGCAATCCTCGGCGTGTTTAAAATTTGCGAGAGTAAAAAATAATTTTTTGAAAAATTTACTATAGAAAAGGCAATCCTCGGCGTATTTAAAATTTGCGACAGTCAAAAATTATTTTTTGAAAAATTCACTATAGAAAAGGGAATCCTCGGTGTATATAAAATTTGCGACATTAAAAAATTATTTTTTGACAAATTTACTATAGAAATGGCAATCCTCGGCGTATTTAAAATTTTCGATAGCAAAGACTTATTTTTTGACAAATTCACTCTAGAAAATGCAATGCTCGCCGTATTTAAAATTTGCGTCAGTAAAAAATAATATTTTGAAAAATTTACTATAGAAAAGGCAATCCTTCTATTTTTTGAAAAATTTTCTACAGAAATGGCAATCCTCGGCTGGTTTAAAATTTGCGAATGTAAAAAATAATTTTTTGAAAAATTCGCTATAGAAAAGGCAATCCCTGGCGTATTTAAAATTTGCGACTTTAAAAAATAATTTTTTGACAAATTTACTATAGAAAAAGAGATCCTCGGCGTATTTAAAATTTTCGACAGTAAAAAATTATTTTTTGACAAATAGAAAAGGCAATCCCCGGTGTATTAATAATTTGCGACAGTAAAAAATAATTATTTTAAAAATTTACTATAGAAAAGGCAATCCCTGGCGTATTTAAAATTTGCGGCGGTAGAAAATAAATTGTTGAAAAATTTACTATAGAAAAGGCAATCCTCGGCGTATTTAAAAATTTTCGACAGTAAAAATTATTTTTTGAAAAATTTACTATAGAAAAGGCAATACTCGGCGTATTTAAAATTTTCGACAGTAAAAAATTATTTTTTGACAAATTCGCTATAGAAAAGGCAATCCTCGGCGTATTTAAAACTTGCTACAGTAAAAAATTATTTTTTGAAAAATTTACTATAGAAAAGGCAATCCGCGGCGTATTTAAAATTTGCGACAGAAAAAAATTATTTTTTGACAAATTCACTATAGAAAAGTCAATCCTCGGCGTATTTAAATTTTGCGACAGTGCAAAATTTTTTTTGACAAATTTACTATAGAAAAGGCAATCCTCGACGTATTTGAAATTTTCGACAGTAAAAAATTGTTTTGTGACAAATTCATTATAGAGAAGTCAATCCGCTTCGTATTTAAAATTTGCGACAGTAAAAAATAGTTTTTTTAAAAATTTACTATAGAAAAGGCAATCCTGGGCGTATTTAAAATTCGCTACAGTAAAAAATTATTTTTTGACAAATTTACTATAGAAAAGGCCATACTCGCCGTATTTAAAATTTTCGACAGTAGAAAATTATTTTTTGACAAATTCACTATTGAAAAGTAATCCTCGGCGTATTTAAAATTTGCGACAGCAAAAAATAATTTTTTGAAAAATTTACTATAGCAAAGGCAATCCTGGCGTATTTAAAATTTGCGGCGGTAAAAAATAGTTTTTTGACAAATTTATTATAGAAAAGGAAATCCTCGGAGTATTTAAAATTTGCGATAGTAAAAAATTATTTTTTGAAAAATTTACTACAGAAAAGGCAGTCCTCGGCGTATTTAAAATTTGCGACAGTAAAAAATTATTTTTTGACAAATTCACTATAGAAAAGGCAACCCTCGGCGTATTTAAAATTTGCGACAGTAAAAAACTATTTTTTTGACAATTTTACTATAGAAAAGGCAATCCTCGGGGTATTTAAAATTTTCGATAGTAAAAAATCATTTTTTGACAAATTCACTATATAAAAGGTAATTCTCGGCGTATTTAAAATTTGGGACAGTAAACATTTTTTTTTGAAAAATTTACTATAGAAAAGGCAATCCTCGGCGTATTTAAAATTTTCGACAGTAAAAAATTATTTTTTGACAAATAGAAAAGGCAATCCCCGGTGTATTTAAAATTTGCGACAGTAAAAAATAATTTTTCAAAAATTTACTATAGAAAAGGCAATCCCTGGCGTATTTAAAATTTGCGTGGGTAGAAAATAAATTGTTGAAAAATTTACTATAGAATAGGCAATCCTCGGCATGTTTAAAATTTTCGACAGTAAAAAATTATTTTTTGAAAAATTTACTACAGAAAAGGCAGTCCTCGGCGTATTTAAAATTTGCGACAGTAAAAAATTATTTTTTGACAAATCCACTATAGAAAAGGCAACCCTCGGCGTATTTAAAATTTGCGACAGTAAAAAACTATTTTTTTGACAAATTTACTATAGAAAAGGCAATCCTCGGGGTATTTAAAATTGTCGATAGTAAAAAATCATTTTTTGACAAATTCACTATATAAAAGGTAATCCTCGGCGTATTTAAAATTTGGGACAGTAAACATTTTTTTTTGAAAAATTAACTATAGAAAAGGCAATACTCGGGTATTTAAAATTTTCGCAGTAAAAAATTATTTTTTGACAAATTCGGTATAGAAAAGCAATCCTCGGCGTATTTAAAACTTGCTACAGTAAAGAATTATTTTTTGAAAAATTTACTATAGAAAAGGCAATCCTCGACGTATTTGAAAATTGCGACAGTGCAAAATTATTTTTTGACAAATTTACTATAGAAAAGGCAATCCTCGACGTATTTAAAAATTGCGACAGTAACAAATAATTTTTTGACAAATTCACTATAGAAAAGGCAATCCTCGGGGTATTTAAAATTTGCGACCATAAAAAATAATTTTTTGAAAAATTTACTATATAAAAGGCAATCCCTGGCGTATTTAAAATTTGCGACGGTAAAAAATAATTTTTTACAAATTTACTATAGAAAAGGCAATCCTCGGCGCATTTAAAAATTGCGACAGTAACAAATAATTTTTTGACAAATTCACTATAGGAAAGGCAACCCTCGGCGTATTTAAAATTTGCGACAGTAAAAAATTATTTTTTGACAAATTTACTATAGAAAAGGCAATCCGCGGCGTATTTAACTTTTGCGACAGTAAAAAATTATTTTTTGACAAATTCACTATAGAAAAGTAATCCTCGGCTTATTTAAAATTTGTGACAGTAAAAGATAGTTTTTTGAAAAATTTACTATAGAAAAGGCAATCCTCGGTGTATTTAAAATTTGCGACAGCAAAAAATAATTTTTTGAAAAATTCACTACAGAAAAGCCAATCTTCAGTATAATTAAAATTTGCGACAGTAAAAAATTATTTTTTGACAAATTCACTAGAAAAAAGGCAGTCCTTGGTATATTTAAAATTTGCGACAGTAAAAAATTATTTGTTGACAAATTCACTATAGAAAAGGCAATCCTCGTCGTATTTAAAATTTGAGACAGTAAAAATATTTTCCTGAAAAATATACTCTAGAGAAGGCAATCCGCGGTGTAAGTAAAATTTCCGACAATAAAAAATAATTTTTTGGGAAATTTACTATAGAAAAGACAATACCTGGCGTATTTAAAATTTGCGACGGTAGAAAACAATTTGTTGAAAAATGTAACATAGAAAGGCAAACCTCGGGGTATTTAAAATTTGCGACAGTAAGAAATTATGTGTTGAAAAATTCGCTATAGAAAAGGCAATCCTCGGCGTGTTTAAAATTTGCGACAGTAAAAAATAATTTTTTGAAAAATTTACTATAGAAAAGGCAATCCTCGGCGTATTTAAAATTTGCGACAGTCAAAAATTATTTTTTGACAAATTCACTATAGAAAAGGGAATCCTCGGCGTATATAAAATTTGCGACATTAAAAAATTATTTTTTGACATATTTACTATAGAAAAGGCAATCCTCGGCGTATTTAAAATTTTCGATAGCAAAGACTTATTTTTTGACAAATTCACTCTAGAAAATGCAATGCTCGCCGTATTTAAAATTTGCGTCAGTAAAAAATAATTTTTTGAAAAATTTACTATAGAAAAGGCAATCCTTCTATTTTTTGAAAAATTTTCTACAGAAAAGGCAATCCTCGGCTGGTTTAAAATTTGCGAATGTAAAAAATAATTTTTTGAAAAATTCACTATAGAAAAGGCAATCCCTGGCGTATTTAAAATTTGCGACTTTAAAAAATAATTTTTTGACAAATTTACTATAGAAAAAGAGATCCTCGGCGTATTTAAAATTTTCGACAGTAAAAAATTATTTTTTGACAAATAGAAAAGGCAATCCCCGGTGTATTTATAATTTGCGACAGTAAAAAATAATTTTTTTAAAAATTTACTATAGAAAAGGCAATCCCTGGCGTATTTAAAATTTGCGGCGGTAGAAAATAAATTGTTGAAAAATTTACTATAGAAAAGGCAATCCTCGGCGTGTTTAAAATTTTCGACAGTAAAAATTATTTTTTGAAAAATTTACTATAGAAAGGGCAATACTCGGCGTATTTAAAATTTTCGACAGTAAAAAATTATTTTTTGACAAATTCGCTATAGAAAAGGCAATCCTCGGCGTATTTAAAACTTGCTACAGTAAAAAATTATTTTTTGAAAAATTTACTATAGAAAAGGCAATCCGCGGCGTATTTAAAATTTGCGACAGAAAAAAATTATTTTTTGACAAATTCACTATAGAAAAGTCAATCCTCGGCGTATTTAAATTTTGAGACAGTGCAAAATTTTTTTTTGACAAATTTACTATAGAAAAGGCAATCCTCGACGTATTTGAAGTTTTCGACAGTAAAAAATTGTTTTGTGACAAATTCACTATAGAGAAGTCAGTCCGCTTCGTATTTAAAATTTGCGACAGTAAAAAATAGTTTTTTTAAAAATTTACTATAGAAAAGGCAATCCTGGGCGTATTTAAAATTCGCTACAGTAAAAAAATTATTTTTTGACAAATTTACTATAGAAAAGGCCATACTCGCCGTATTTAAAATTTTCGACAGTAGAAAATTATTTTTTGACAAATTCACTATAGAAAAGGTAATCCTCGGCGTATTTAAAATTTGCGACAGCAAAAAATAATTTTTTGAAAAATTTACTATAGCAAAGGCAATCCTGGCGTATTTAAAATTTGCGGCGGTAAAAAATAGTTTTTTGACAAATTTATTATAGAAAAGGAAATCCTCGGAGTATTTAAAATTTGCGATAGTAAAAAATTATTTTTTGATAAATTCGCTATAGAAAAGGCAATCCTCGGCGTATTTAAAATTTTCGACAGTAAAAAATTATTTTTTGACAAATAGAAAAGGCAATCCCCGGTGTATTTAAAATTTGCGACAGTAAAAAATAATTTTTCAAAAATTTACTATAGAAAAGGCAATCCCTGGCGTATTTAAAATTTGCGTCGGTAGAAAATAAATTGTTGAAAAATTTACTATAGAATAGGCAATCCTCGGGGTGTTTAAAATTTTCGACAGTAAAAAATTATTTTTTGAAAAATTTACTACAGAAAAGGCAGTCCTCGGCGTATTTAAAATTTGCGACAGTAAAAAATTATTTTTTGACAAATTCACTATAGAAAAGGCAACCCTCGGCGTATTTAAAATTTGCGACAGTAAAAAACTATTTTTTTGACAAATTTACTATAGAAAAGGCAATCCTCGGGGTATTTAAAATTTTCGATAGTAAAAAATCATTTTTTGACAAATTCACTATATAAAAGGTAATCCTCGGCGTATTTAAAATTTGGGATAGTAAACATTTTTTTTTGAAAAATTTACTATAGAAAAGGTAATACTCGCCGTATTTAAAATTTTCGACAGTAGAAAATTATTTTTTGACAAATTCACTATAGAAAAGTAATCCTCGGGGTATTTAAAATTTGCGACCATAAAAAATAATTTTTTGAAAAATTTACTATATAAAAGGCAATCCCTGGCGTATTTAAAATTTGCGACGGTAAAAAATAATTTTTTACAAATTTAGTATAGAAAAGGCAATCCTCGGCGCATTTAACATTTGCGACAGTAAAAAATTATTTTTTGACAAATTCACAATAGAAAAGGCAATCCGCGGCGTATTTAACATTTGCGACAGTAAAAAATTATTTTTTGACAAATTCACTATAGAAAAGGTAATCCTCGGCTTATTTAAAATTTGTGACAGTAAAAGATAGTTTTTTGAAAAATGTACTATAGAAAAGGCAATCCTCGGTGTATTTAAAATTTGCGACAGCAAAAAATAATTTTTTGAAAAATTCACTATAGAAAAGCCAATCTTCAGTATAATTAAAATTTGCGACAGTAAAAAATTATATTTTGACAAATTCACTAGAAAAAAGGCAGTCCTCGGTATATTTAAAATTTGCGACAGTAAAAAATTATTTGTTGACAAATTCACTATAGAAAAGGCAATCCTCGTCGTATTTAAAATTTGAGACAGTAAAAATAATTTCCTGAAAAATATACTCTAGAGAAGGCAATCCGCGGTGTAAGTAAAATTTGCGACAATAAAAAATAATTTTTTGAGAAATTTACTATACAAAAGGCAATACCTGGCGTATTTAAAATTTGCGACGGTAGAAAACAATTTGTTGAAAAATGTACTATAGAAAGGCAAACCTCGGGGTATTTAAAATTTGCGACAGTAAGAAATTATGTGTTGACAAATTCGCTATAGAAAAGGCAATCCTCGGCGTGTTTAAAATTTGCGACAGTAAAAATAATTTTTTGAAAAATTTACTATAGAAAAGGCAATCCTCGGCGTATTTAAAATTTACGACAGTCAAAAATTATTTTTTGACAAATTCAATATAGAAAAGGGAATCGTCGGCGTATATAAAATTTGCGACATTAAAAAATTATTTTTTAACAAATTTACTATAGAAAAGGCAATCCTCGGCGTATTTAAAATTTTCGATAGCAAAGACTTATTGTTTGACAAATTCACTCTAGAAAATGCAATGCTCGCCGTATTTAAAATTTGCGTCAGTAAAAAATAATTTTTTGAAAAATTTACTATAGAAAAGGCAATACTCGGGTATTTAAAATTTTCGCAGTAAAAAATTATTTTTTGACAAATTCGGTATAGAAAAGCAATCCTCGGCGTATTTAAAACTTGCTACAGTAAAGAATTATTTTTTGAAAAATTTACTATAGAAAAGGCAATCCTCGACGTATTTGAAAATTGCGACAGTGCAAAATTATTTTTTGACAAATTTACTATAGAAAAGGCAATCCTCGACGTATTTAAAAATTGCGACAGTAACAAATAATTTTTTGACAAATTCACTATAGAAAAGGCAATCCTCGGGGTATTTAAAATTTGCGACCATAAAAAATAATTTTTTGAAAAATTTACTATATAAAAGGCAATCCCTGGCGTATTTAAAATTTGCGACGGTAAAAAATAATTTTTTACAAATTTACTATAGAAAAGGCAATCCTCGGCGCATTTAAAAATTGCGACAGTAACAAATAATTTTTTGACAAATTCACTATAGGAAAGGCAACCCTCGGCGTATTTAAAATTTGCGACAGTAAAAAATTATTTTTTGACAAATTTACTATAGAAAAGGCAATCCGCGGCGTATTTAACTTTTGCGACAGTAAAAAATTATTTTTTGACAAATTCACTATAGAAAAGTAATCCTCGGCTTATTTAAAATTTGTGACAGTAAAAGATAGTTTTTTGAAAAATTTACTATAGAAAAGGCAATCCTCGGTGTATTTAAAATTTGCGACAGCAAAAAATAATTTTTTGAAAAATTCACTACAGAAAAGCCAATCTTCAGTATAATTAAAATTTGCGACAGTAAAAAATTATTTTTTGACAAATTCACTAGAAAAAAGGCAGTCCTTGGTATATTTAAAATTTGCGACAGTAAAAAATTATTTGTTGACAAATTCACTATAGAAAAGGCAATCCTCGTCGTATTTAAAATTTGAGACAGTAAAAATATTTTCCTGAAAAATATACTCTAGAGAAGGCAATCCGCGGTGTAAGTAAAATTTCCGACAATAAAAAATAATTTTTTGGGAAATTTACTATAGAAAAGACAATACCTGGCGTATTTAAAATTTGCGACGGTAGAAAACAATTTGTTGAAAAATGTAACATAGAAAGGCAAACCTCGGGGTATTTAAAATTTGCGACAGTAAGAAATTATGTGTTGAAAAATTCGCTATAGAAAAGGCAATCCTCGGCGTGTTTAAAATTTGCGACAGTAAAAAATAATTTTTTGAAAAATTTACTATAGAAAAGGCAATCCTCGGCGTATTTAAAATTTGCGACAGTCAAAAATTATTTTTGACAAATTCACTATAGAAAAGGGAATCCTCGGCGTATATAAAATTTGCGACATTAAAAAATTATTTTTTGACATATTTACTATAGAAAAGGCAATCCTCGGCGTATTTAAAATTTTCGATAGCAAAGACTTATTTTTTGACAAATTCACTCTAGAAAATGCAATGCTCGCCGTATTTAAAATTTGCGTCAGTAAAAAATAATTTTTTGAAAAATTTACTATAGAAAAGGCAATCCTTCTATTTTTTGAAAAATTTTCTACAGAAAAGGCAATCCTCGGCTGGTTTAAAATTTGCGAATGTAAAAAATAATTTTTTGAAAAATTCACTATAGAAAAGGCAATCCCTGGCGTATTTAAAATTTGCGACTTTAAAAAATAATTTTTTGACAAATTTACTATAGAAAAAGAGATCCTCGGTGTATTTAAAATTTTCGACAGTAAAAAATTATTTTTTGACAAATAGAAAAGGCAATGCCCGGTGTATTTATAATTTGCGACAGTAAAAAATAATTTTTTTAAAAATTTACTATAGAAAAGGCAATCCCTGGCGTATTTAAAATTTGCGGCGGTAGAAAATAAATTGTTGAAAAATTTACTATAGAAAAGGCAATCCTCGGCGTGTTTAAAATTTTCGACAGTAAAAATTATTTTTTGAAAAATTTACTATAGAAAGGGCAATACTCGGCGTATTTAAAATTTTCGACAGTAAAAAATTATTTTTTGACAAATTCGCTATAGAAAAGGCAATCCTCGGCGTATTTAAAACTTGCTACAGTAAAAAATTATTTTTTGAAAAATTTACTATAGAAAAGGCAATCCGCGGCGTATTTAAAATTTGCGACAGAAAAAAATTATTTTTTGACAAATTCACTATAGAAAAGTCAATCCTCGGCGTATTTAAATTTTGAGACAGTGCAAAATTTTTTTTTGACAAATTTACTATAGAAAAGGCAATCCTCGACGTATTTGAAGTTTTCGACAGTAAAAAATTGTTTTGTGACAAATTCACTATAGAGAAGTCAGTCCGCTTCGTATTTAAAATTTGCGACAGTAAAAAATAGTTTTTTTAAAAATTTACTATAGAAAAGGCAATCCTGGGCGTATTTAAAATTCGCTACAGTAAAAAAATTATTTTTTGACAAATTTACTATAGAAAAGGCCATACTCGCCGTATTTAAAATTTTCGACAGTAGAAAATTATTTTTTGACAAATTCACTATAGAAAAGGTAATCCTCGGCGTATTTAAAATTTGCGACAGCAAAAAATAATTTTTTGAAAAATTTACTATAGCAAAGGCAATCCTGGCGTATTTAAAATTTGCGGCGGTAAAAAATAGTTTTTTGACAAATTTATTATAGAAAAGGAAATCCTCGGAGTATTTAAAATTTGCGATAGTAAAAAATTATTTTTTGATAAATTCGCTATAGAAAAGGCAATCCTCGGCGTATTTAAAATTTTCGACAGTAAAAAATTATTTTTTGACAAATAGAAAAGGCAATCCCCGGTGTATTTAAAATTTGCGACAGTAAAAAATAATTTTTCAAAAATTTACTATAGAAAAGGCAATCCCTGGCGTATTTAAAATTTGCGTCGGTAGAAAATAAATTGTTGAAAAATTTACTATAGAATAGGCAATCCTCGGGGTGTTTAAAATTTTCGACAGTAAAAAATTATTTTTTGAAAATTTACTACAGAAAAGGCAGTCCTCGGCGTATTTAAAATTTGCGACAGTAAAAAATTATTTTTTGACAAATTCACTATAGAAAAGGCAACCCTCGGCGTATTTAAAATTTGCGACAGTAAAAAACAATTTTTTTGACAAATTTACTATAGAAAAGGCAATCCTCGGGGTATTTAAAATTTTCGATAGTAAAAAATCATTTTTTGACAAATTCACTATATAAAAGGTAATCCTCGGCGTATTTAAAATTTGGGATAGTAAACATTTTTTTTTGAAAAATTTACTATAGAAAAGGTAATACTCGCCGTATTTAAAATTTTCGACAGTAGAAAATTATTTTTTGACAAATTCACTATAGAAAAGTAATCCTCGGGGTATTTAAAATTTGCGACCATAAAAAATAATTTTTTGAAAAATTTACTATATAAAAGGCAATCCCTGGCGTATTTAAAATTTGCGACGGTAAAAAATAATTTTTTACAAATTTAGTATAGAAAAGGCAATCCTCGGCGCATTTAACATTTGCGACAGTAAAAAATTATTTTTTGACAAATTCACAATAGAAAAGGCAATCCGCGGCGTATTTAACATTTGCGACAGTAAAAAATTATTTTTTGACAAATTCACTATAGAAAAGGTAATCCTCGGCTTATTTAAAATTTGTGACAGTAAAAGATAGTTTTTTGAAAAATGTACTATAGAAAAGGCAATCCTCGGTGTATTTAAAATTTGCGACAGCAAAAAATAATTTTTTGAAAAATTCACTATAGAAAAGCCAATCTTCAGTATAATTAAAATTTGCGACAGTAAAAAATTATATTTTGACAAATTCACTAGAAAAAAGGCAGTCCTCGGTATATTTAAAATTTGCGACAGTAAAAAATTATTTGTTGACAAATTCACTATAGAAAAGGCAATCCTCGTCGTATTTAAAATTTGAGACAGTAAAAATAATTTCCTGAAAAATATACTCTAGAGAAGGCAATCCGCGGTGTAAGTAAAATTTGCGACAATAAAAAATAATTTTTTGAGAAATTTACTATACAAAAGGCAATACCTGGCGTATTTAAAATTTGCGACGGTAGAAAACAATTTGTTGAAAAATGTACTATAGAAAGGCAAACCTCGGGGTATTTAAAATTTGCGACAGTAAGAAATTATGTGTTGACAAATTCGCTATAGAAAAGGCAATCCTCGGCGTGTTTAAAATTTGCGACAGTAAAAAATAATTTTTTGAAAAATTTACTATAGAAAAGGCAATCCTCGGCGTATTTAAAATTTACGACAGTCAAAAATTATTTTTTGACAAATTCACTATAGAAAAGGGAATCGTCGGCGTATATAAAATTTGCGACATTAAAAAATTATTTTTTAACAAATTTACTATAGAAAAGGCAATCCTCGGCGTATTTAAAATTTTCGATAGCAAAGACTTATTGTTTGACAAATTCACTCTAGAAAATGCAATGCTCGCCGTATTTAAAATTTGCGTCAGTAAAAAATAATTTTTTGAAAAATTTACTATAGAAAAGGCAATCCTTCTATTTTTTGAAAAATTTTCTACAGAAAAGGCAATCCTCGGCTGGTTTAAAATTTGCGAATGTAAAAAATAATTTTTTGAAAAATTCACTATAGAAAAGGCAATCCTCGGCGTATTTAAAACTTGCTACAGTAAAAAATTATTTTTTGAAAAATTTACTATAGAAAAGGCAATCCGCGGCGTATTTAAAATTTGCGACAGAAAAAAATTATTTTTTGACAAATTCACTATAGAAAAGTCACTCCTCGGCGTATTTAAATTTTGCGACAGTAAAAAATAGTTTTGTTAAAAATTTACTATAGAAAAGGCAATCCTGGGCGTATTTAAAATTCGCTACAGTAAAAAATTATTTTTTGACAAATTTACTATAGAAAAGGCCATACTCGCCGTATTTAAAATTTTCGAAAGTAGAAAATTATTTTTTGAGAAATTCACTATAGAAAAGGTAATCCTGGGCGTATTTAAAATTTGCGACAGCAAAAAATAATTTTTTGAAAAATTTACTATAGCAAAGGCAATCCTGGCGTATTTAAAATTTGCGGCGGTAAAAAATAGTTTTTTGACAAATTTATTATAGAAAAGGAAATCCTCGGAGTATTTAAAATTTGCGATAGTAAAAAATTATTTTTTGATAAATTCGCTATAGAAAAGGCTATCCTCGGCGTATTTAAAATTTGCGACAGTAAAAAATTATTTTTTGACAAATTCACTATAGAAAAGGCAACCCTCGGCGTATTTAAAATTTGCGACAGTAAAAAACTATTTTTTTGACAAATTTACTATAGAAAAGGCAATCCTCGGGGTATTTAAAATTTTCGATAGTAAAAAATCATTTTTTGACAAATTCACTATATAAAAGGTAATCCTCGGCGTATTTAAAATTTGGGACAGTAAACATTTTTTTTTTTTGAAAAATTTACTATAGAAAAGGCAATCCTCGGCGTATTTAAAATTTTCGACAGTATAAAATTATTTTTTGACAAATAGAAAAGGCAATCCCCGGTGTATTTAAAATTTGCGACAGTAAAAAATAATTTTTCAAAAATTTACTATAAGAAAGGCAATCCCTGGCGTATTTAAAATTTGCGTGGGTAGAAAATAAATTGTTGAAAAATTTACTATAGAATAGGCAATCCTCGGCGTGTTTAAAATTTTCGACAGTAAAAAATTATTTTTTGAAAAATTTACTACAGAAAAGGCAGTCCTCGGCGTATTTAAAATTTGCGACAGTAAAAAATTATTTTTTGACAAATTCACTATAGAAAAGGCAACCCTCGGCGTATTTAAAATTTGCGACAGTAAAAAACTATTTTTTTGACAAATTTACTATAGAAAAGGCAATCCTCGGGGTATTTAAAATTTTCGATAGTAAAAAATCATTTTTTGACAAATTCACTATATAAAAGGTAATCCTCGGCGTATTTAAAATTTGGGACAGTAAACATTTTTTTTTGAAAAATTTACTATAGAAAAGGCAATACTCGGGTATTTAAAATTTTCGCAGTAAAAAATTATTTTTTGACAAATTCGGTATAGAAAAGCAATCCTCGGCGTATTTAAAACTTGCTACAGTAAAGAATTATTTTTTGAAAAATTTACTATAGAAAAGGCAATCCTCGACGTATTTGAAAATTGCGACAGTGCAAAATTATTTTTTGACAAATTCACTATAGAAAAGGGAATCGTCGGCGTATATAAAATTTGCGACATTAAAAAATTATTTTTTGACAAATTTACTATAGAAAAGGCAATCCTCGGCGTATTTAAAATTTTCGATAGCAAAGACTTATTGTTTGACAAATTCACTCTAGAAAATGCAATGCTCGCCGTATTTAAAATTTGCGTCAGTAAAAAATAATTTTTTGAAAAATTTACTATAGAAAAGGCAATCCTTCTATTTTTTGAAAAATTTTCTACAGAAAAGGCAATCCTCGGCTGGTTTAAAATTTGCGAATGTAAAAAATAATTTTTTGAAAAATTCACTATAGAAAAGGCAATCCTCGGCGTATTTAAAACTTGCTACAGTAAAAAATTATTTTTGAAAAATTTACTATAGAAAAGGCAATCCGCGGCGTATTTAAAATTTGCGACAGAAAAAAATTATTTTTTGACAAATTCACTATAGAAAAGTCACTCCTCGGCGTATTTAAATTTTGCGACAGTAACAAATAATTTTTTTAAAAATATACTATAGAAAAGGCAATACCTGGCGCATTTAAAATTTGCGTCGGTAGAAAATAAATTGTTGAAAAATTTACTATAGAAACGGCAATCCTGGAAGTGTTTAAAATTTGCGACAGTAAAAAATTATTTTTTGACAAATTAGCTATAGAAAAGGCAATCCTCGGCGTGTTTAAAATTTGCGACAGTAACAAATAATTTTTTTAAAAATATACTATAGAAAAGGCAATACCTGGCGCATTTAAAATTTGCGTCGGTAGAAAATAAATTGTTGAAAAATTTACTATAGAAACGGCAATCCTGGAAGTGTTTAAAATTTGCGAAAGAAAAAAATTATTTTTTGACAAATTAGCTATAGAAAAGGCAATCCTCGGCGTATTTAAAACTTGCTACAGTAAAAAAATATTTTTTGACAAATTCACTATAGAAAACGCAATCCTCGGCTTCTTTAAAATTTGCGACAGTAAAAAATTATTTTTTCACAAATTCACTATAGAAAAGGTAATCCTCGGCGTATTTAAAATTTGCGACCATAAAAAGTAATTTTTTGAAAAATTTACTATAGAAAAGGCAATCCTTGGCGTATTTAAAATTTGCGACGGTAAAAACTAATTTTTTGACAAATTTACTATAGAAAAGGCAATCCTCGGCGTATTTAAAATTTGCGACAGTAACACATAATTTTTTTAAAAACATACTATAGAAAAGGCAATACCTGGTGCATTTAAAATTTGCGTCGGTAGAAAATAAATTGTTGAAAAATTTACTATAGAAACGGTAATCCTGGAAGTGTTTAAAAATTGCGAGAGTAAAAAATTATTTTTTGACAAATTAGCTATAGAAAAGGCAATCCTCGGCGTGTTTAAAATTTGCGACAGTAAAAAATTATTTTTTGAAAAATTTACTATAGAAAAGGCAATCCTCGGCGTATTGAAAATTTTCGACAGTAAAAAAAAAATTTTTGAAAAATTTACTATAGAAAAGGCAATCCTCGGCGTATTTAAAATTTGCGATAGTAAAAAATTATTTTTTGACAAATTCACTATAGAAAACCCAATCCTCGGCTTCTTTAAAATTTGCGACAGTAAAAAATTATTTTTTCACAAATTCACTATAGAAAAGGCAACCCTCGGCGTATTTAAAATTTGCGACAGTAAAAAATTATTTTTTGACAAATTTACTATAGAAAAGGCAATCCTCGTGGTATGTAAAATTTTCGACAGTAAAAAATTATTTTTTGAAAAATTCACTATAGAAAAGGTAATCCTCGGCGTATTTAAAATTTGTGACAGTAAAAATTTTTTTTTGAAAAATTTACTATCGAAAAGGCAATACTCGGCGTATTTAAAATTTTTCGACAGTAAAAAATTATTTTTTGACAAAATCGCTATAGAAAAGGCAATCCTCGGCGTATTTAAAACTTGCTACAGTAAAAAATTATTTTTTGAAAAATTTACTATAGAAAAGGCAATCCGCGGCGTATTTAACATTTGCGACAGTAAAAAATTATTTTTTGACAAATTCGCTATAGGAAAGTCAATCCGCGGCGTATTTAAATTTTGAGACAGTAAAAAATTATTTTTGACAAATTTACTATAGAAAAGGCAATCCTCGACGTATTTGAAATTTTCGACAGTAAAAAATTATTTTGTGACAAATTCACTATAGAGAAGTCAATCCGCTTCGTATTTAAAATTTGCGACAGTAAAAAATAGTTCTTTTTTAAAATTTACTATAGAAAAGGCAATCCTCGGCGTATTTAAAATTCGCTACAGTAAAAAATTATTTTTTGACAAATTTACTATAGAAAAGGCCATACTCGCCGTATTTAAAATTTTCGACAGTAGAAAATTATTTTTTGTCAAATTCACTATAGAAAAGGTAATCCTCGGCGTATTTAAAATTTGCGACAGCAAAAAATAATATTTTGAAAAATTCACTATAGAAAAGGCAATCCTAGCGTATTTAAATTTTGCGGCGGTAAAAAATAATTTTTTGACAAATTTATTATAGAAAAGGAAATCCTCGGAGTATTTAAAATTTGCGATAGTAAAAAATTATTTTTTGACAAATTCGCTATAGAAAAGGCAATCCTGGGCGTATTTAAAATATGCGACAGTAAAAAATAATTTTTTGAAAAATTTACTATAGAAAAGGCAATCCACGTTGTATTTAAAATTTGCGACAGTAAAAAATTATTTTTTGACAAATTCACTATAGAAAAGGCAATCCTCGGCTTATTTAAAACTTGCGACAGTAAAAAATTATTTTTTCACAAATTCACTATAGAAAAGGCAACCCTCGGCCTATTTAAAATTTGCCACAGTATAAAATTATTTTTTGCCAAATTTACTATAGAAAAGGCAATCCCTGGAGTATTTAAAATTTTCGACAGTAAAAAATTATTTTTTGACAAATTCACTATAGAAAAGGTAATCCTCGGCGTATTTAAAATTTGTGACAGTAAAAAATAGTTTTATGAAAAATTAACTATAATAAAGGCAATCCTCGGTGTATTTAAAATTTGCGACAGCAAAAAATAATTTTTTGAAAAATTCGATATAGAAAAGGCAATCCTCGGTATATTTAAAATTTGCGACAGTAAAAAATTATTTTTAGACAAATTCACTATAGAAAAGGCAATCCTCGGTATATTTAAAATTTGCGACAGTAAAAAATCATTTTTTGACAAATTCACTATAGAAAAGGCAATCCTCGGCGTATTTAAGATTTGATACAGTAAAAAGAATTCCTGAAAAATATACTCTAGAGAAGGCAATCCTCGGTGTATGTAAAAGTTGCGACAATACAAAATAATTTTTTGAGAAATTACTATAGAAAAGGTAATAGCTGGCGTATTTAAAATTTGCGACGGTAGAAAATAATTTGTTGAAAAATTTACTATAGAAAGGCAAACCTCGGGGTATTTAAAATTTGCGACCATTAAAAGTAATTTTTTGAAAAATTTACTATAGAAAAGGCAATCCTCGGCGTATTTAAAATTTGCGACAGTAACAAATAATTTTTTTAAAAATATACTATGGAAAATGCAATACCTGGCGCATTTAAAATTTGCGTCGGTAGAAAATAAATTGTTGAAAAATTTACTATAGAAACAGCAATCCTGGAAGTGTTTAAAATTTGCGACAGTAAAAAATTATTTTTTGACAAATTCGCTATAGAAAAGGCAATCCTCGGCGTGTTTAAAATTTGCGACAGTAAAAAATTATTTTTTGAAAAATTTAATATAGAAAAGGCAATCCTCGGCGTATTGAAAATTTGCGACAGTAAAAAAAAATTTTTTGAAAAATTTACTATAGAAAAGGCAATCCTCGGCGTATTTAAAATTTGCGATAGTAAAAAATTATGTTTTGACAAATTCACTATAGAAAACGCAATCCTCGGCTTCTTTAAAATTTGCGACAGTAAAAAATTATTTTTTCACAAATTCACTATAGAAAAGGCAACCCTCGGCGTATTTAAAATTTGCGACAGTAAAAAATTATTTTTTGACAAATTTACTATAGAAAAGGCAATCCTCGTGGTATGTAAAATTTTCGACAGTAAAAAATTATTTTTTGAAAAATTCACTATAGAAAAGGTAATCCTCGGCGTATTTAAAATTTGTGACAGTAAAAATTTTTTTTTGAATAATTTACTATAGAAAAGGCAATACTCGGCGTATTTAAAATTTTCGACAGTAAAAAATTATTTTTTGACAAAATCGCTATAGAAAAGGCAATCCTCCGCGTATTTAAAACTTGCTACAGTAAAAAATTATTTTTTGAAAAATTTACTATAGAAAAGGCAATCCGCGGCGTATTTAACATTTGCGACAGTAAAAAATTATTTTTTGACAAATTCTCTATAGGAAAGTCAATCCGCGGCGTATTTAAATTTTGAGACAGTAAAAAATTATTTTTTGACAAATTTACTATAGAAAAGGCAATCCTCGACGTATTTGAAATTTTCGACAGTAAAAAATTATTTTGTCACAAATTCACTATAGAGAGAAGTCAATCCGCTTCGTATTTAAAATTTGCGACAGTAAAAAATAGTTTTTTTTTTAAAATTTACTATAGAAAAGGCAATCCTCGGCGTATTTAAAATTCGCTACAGTAAAAAATTATTTTTTGACAAATTTACTATAGAAAAGGCCATACTCGCCGTATTTAAAATTTTCGACAGTAGAAAATTATTTTTTGTCAAATTCACTATAGAAAAGGTAATCCTCGGCGTATTTAAAATTTGCGACAGCAAAAAATAATATTTTGAAAAATTCACTATAGAAAAGGCAATCCTAGCGTATTTAAATTTTGCGGCGGTAAAAAATAATTTTTTGACAAATTTATTATAGAAAAGGAAATCCTCGGAGTATTTAAAATTTGCGATAGTAAAAAATTATTTTTTGACAAATTCGCTATAGAAAAGGCAATCCTGGGCGTATTTAAAATTTGCGACAGTAAAAAATAATTTTTTGAAAAATTTACTATAAAAAAGGCAATCCACGTTGTATTTAAAATTTGCGACAGTAAAAAATTATTTTTTGAGAAATTCACTATAGAAAAGGCAATCCTCGGCTTCTTTAAAATTTGCGACAGTAAAAAATTATTTTTTCACAAATTCACTATAGAAAAGGCAACCCTCGGCCTATTTAAAATTTGCCACAGTAAAAAATTATTTTTTGCCAAATTTACTATAGAAAAGGCAATCCCTGGAGTATTTAAAATTTTCGACAGTAAAAAATTATTTTTTGACAAATTCACTATAGAAAAGCTAATCCTCGGCGTATTTAAAAATTGTGACAGTAAAAAATAGTTTTATGAAAAATTAACTATAATAAAGGCAATCCTCGGTGTATTTAAAATTTGCGACAGCAAAAAATAATTTTGTGAAAAATTCGCTATAGAAAAGGCAATCCTCGGTATATTTAAAATTTGCGACAGTAAAAAATTATTTTTTGAGAAATTTACTATAGAAAAGGCAATACCTGGCGTATTTAAAATTTGCGAAGGTAGAAAATGATTTGTTGAAAAATTTACTGTAGAAAGGCAATCCTCGGGGTATTTAAAATTTGCGACCATAAAAAATAATTTTTTGAAAAATTTACTATATAAAAGGCAATCCCTGGCGTATTTAAAATTTGCGACGGTAAAAAATAATTTTTTACAAATTTACTATAGAAAAGGCAATCCTCGGCGCATTTAAAAATTGCGACAGTAACAAATAATTTTTTGACAAATTCACTATAGGAAAGGCAACCCTCGGCGTATTTAAAATTTGCGACAGTAAAAAATTATTTTTTGACAAATTTACTATACAAAAGGCAATCCGCGGCGTATTTAACATTTGCGACAGTAAAAAATTATTTTTTGAAAAATTTACTATAGAAAAGGCAATCCTCGGTGTATTTAAAATTTGCGACAGCAAAAAATAATTTCTTGAAAAGCTCACTATAGAAAAGCCAATCTTCAATATAATTAAAATTTGCGACAGTAAAAAATTATTTTTTGACAAATTCACTATAGAAAAGGCAATCCTCGGCGTATTTAAAATTTGAGACAGTAAAAATAATTTCCTGAAAAATATACTCTAGAGAAGGCAATCCTCGGTGTATGTAAAAGTTGCGACAATAAAAAATAATTTTTTGAGAAATTTACTATAGAAAAGGTAATAGCTGGCGTATTTAAAATTTGCGACGGTAGAAAATAATTTGTTAAAAAATTTACTATAGAAAGGCAAACCTCGGGGTATTTAAAATTTGCGACCATTAAAAGTAATTTTTTGAAAAATTTACTCTAGAAAAGGCAATCCCTGGCGTATTTAAAATTTGCGACGGTAAAAAATAATTTTTTGACAAATTTACTATAGAAAAGGCAATCCTCGGCGTATTTAAAATTTGCGACAGTAACAAATAATTTTTTTAAAAATATACTATGGAAAAGGCAATACCTGGCGCATTTAAAATTTGCGTCGGTAGAAAATAAATTGTTGAAAAATTTACTATAGAAACAGCAATCCTGGAAGTGTTTAAAATTTGCGACAGTAAAAAATTGTTTTTTGACAAATCCTCGGCTTGTTTAAAATTTGCGAATGTAAAAAATAATTTTTTGAAAAATTCACTATAGAAAAGGCAATCCCTGCCGTATTTAAAATTTGCGACTTTAAAAAATAATTTTTTGACAAATTTACTATAGAGAAAGAGATCCTCGGCGTAGTTAAAATTTTCGACAGTAAAAAATTATTTTTTGACAAATAGAAAAGGCAATCCCCGGTGTATTTAAAATTTGCGACAGTAAAAAATAATTTTTTGAAAAATTCACTACAGGAAAGGCAGCACTCGGCGTATTTAAAATTTGCGACAGTAAAAAATTATTTTTTGACAAATTTACTATAGAAAAGGCAATCGTCGGGGTATTTAAAATTTTCGACAGTAAAAAGTTCTATTTTGACAAATTCACTATAGAAAGGGTAATCCTCGGCGTATTTAAAATTTGTGACAGTAAAAATTTTTTTTTTAAAAATTTACTATAGAAAAGGCAATACTCGGCGTATTTAAAATTTTCGACAGTAAAAAATTATTGTTTGACAAATTCGCTATAGAAAAGGCAATCCTCGTGGTATTTAAAATTTGCGACAGTAAAAAATTATTTTTTGAAAAATTTACTATAGAAAATGCAATCCGCGGCATATTTAAAATTTGCGACAGTAAAAAATAATTTTTTGAAAAATTTACTATATAAAAGGCAATCCTCCTATTTTTTGAAAAATTTTCTACAGAAAAGGCAATCCTCGGCTTGTTTAAAATTTGCGAATGTAAAAAATAATTTTTTGAAAAGTTCACTACAGAAAAGGCAAACTCTGGCGTATTTAAAATTTGCGACGGTAGAAAATAAATTGTTGAAAAATTTACTATAGAATAGGCAATCCTCGGCGTGTTTAAAATTTTCGACAGTAAAAAATTATTTTTTGTAAAATTTACTACAGAAAAGGCAGTCCTCGGCGTATTTAAAATTTGCGACAGTAAAAAATTATTTTTTGACAAATTCACTATAGAAAAGGCAACCCTCGGCGTATTTAAAATTTGCGACAGTAAAAAACTATTTTTTTGACAAATTTACTATAGAAAAGGCAATCCTCGGGGTATTTAAAATTTTCGATAGTAAAAAATCATTTTTTGACAAATTCACTATATAAAAGGTAATCCTCGGCGTATTTAAAATTTGGGACAGTAAACATTTTTTTTTGAAAAATTTACTATAGAAAAGGCAATACTCGGGTATTTAAAATTTTCGACAGTAAAAAATTATTTTTTGACAAATTCGCTATAGAAAAGCAATCCTCGGCGTATTTAAAACTTGCTACAATAAAAAATTATTTTTTGAAAAATTTACTATAGAAAAGGCAATCCTCGACGTATTTAAAAATTGCGACAGTGCAAAATTATTTTTTGACAAATTTACTATAGAAAAGGCAATCCTCGACGTTTTTAAAAATTGCGACAGTAACAAATAATTTTTTGACAAATTCACTATAGAAAAGGCAATCCTCGGTGTATGTAAAATGTGCGACAATAAAAAATAATTTTTTTAGAAATTTACTATAGAAAAGGCAATACCTGGCGTATTTAAAATTTGCGAAGGTAGAAAATAATTTGTTGAAAAATTTACTGTAGAAAGGCAATCCTCGGGGTATTTAAAATTTGCGACCATAAAACATAATTTTTTGAAAAATTTACTATATAAAAGGCAATCCCTGGCGTATTTAAAATTTGCGACGGTAAAAAATAATTTTTTACAAATTTACTATAGAAAAGGCAATCCTCGGCGCATTTAAAAATTGCGACAGTAACAAATAATTTTTTGACAAATTCACTATAGGAAAGGCAACCCTCGGCGTATTTAAAATTTGCGACAGTAAAAAATTATTTTTTGACAAATTTACTATAGAAAAGGCAATCCGCGGCGTATTTAACATTTGCGACAGTAAAAAATTATTTTTTGACAAATTCACTATAGAAAAGGTAATCCTCGGCTTATTTAAAATTTGTGACAGTAAAAGATAGTTTTTTGAAAAATTTACTATAGAAAAGGCAATCCTCGGTGTATTTAAAATTTGCGACAGCAAAAAATAATTTCTTGAAAAATTCACTATAGAAAAGCCAATCTTCAGTATAATTAAAATTTGCGACAGTAAAAAATTATTTTTTGACAAATTCACTAGAGAAAAGGCAGTCCTCGGTATATTTAAAATTTGCGACAGTAAAAAATTATTTGTTGACAAATTCACTATAGAAAAGGCAATCCTCGTCGTATTTAAAATTTGAGACAGTAAAAATAATTTCCTGAAAAATATACTCTAGAGAAGGCAATCCGCGGTGTAAGTAAAATTTGCGACAATAAAAAAAAATTTTTTTAGGAATTTACTATAGAAAAGGCAATACCTGGCGTATTTAAAATTTGCGACGGTAGAAAACAATTTGTTGAAAAATGTACTATAGAAAGGCAAACCTCGGGGTATTTAAAATTTGCGACAGTAAGAAATTATGTGTTGACAAATTCGCTATAGAAAAGGCAATCCTCGGCGTGTTTAAAATTTGCGAGAGTAAAAAATAATTTTTTGAAAAATTTACTATAGAAAAGGCAATCCTCGGCGTATTTAAAATTTGCGACAGTCAAAAATTATTTTTTGAAAAATTCACTATAGAAAAGGGAATCGTCGGTGTATATAAAATTTGCGACATTAAAAAATTATTTTTTGACAAATTTACTATAGAAATGGCAATCCTCGGCGTATTTAAAATTTTCGATAGCAAAGACTTATTTTTTGACAAATTCACTCTAGAAAATGCAATGCTCGCCGTATTTAAAATTTGCGTCAGTAAAAAATAATTTTTTGAAAAATTTACTATAGAAAAGGCAATCCTTCTATTTTTTGAAAAATTTTCTACAGAAAAGGCAATCCTCGGCTGGTTTAAAATTTGCGAATGTAAAAAATAATTTTTTGAAAAATTCGCTATAGAAAAGGCAATCCCTGGCGTATTTAAAATTTGCGACTTTAAAAAATAATTTTTTGACAAATTTACTATAGAAAAAGAGATCCTCGGCGTATTTAAAATTTTCGACAGTAAAAAATTATTTTTTGACAAATAGAAAAGGCAATCCCCGGTGTATTAATAATTTGCGACAGTAAAAAATAATTATTTTAAAAATTTACTATAGAAAAGGCAATCCCTGGCGTATTTAAAATTTGCGGCGGTAGAAAATAAATTGTTGAAAAATTTACTATAGAAAAGGCAATCCTCGGCGTATTTAAAAATTTTCGACAGTAAAAATTATTTTTTGAAAAATTTACTATAGAAAAGGCAATACTCGGCGTATTTAAAATTTTCGACAGTAAAAAATTATTTTTTGACAAATTCGCTATAGAAAAGGCAATCCTCGGCGTATTTAAAACTTGCTACAGTAAAAAATTATTTTTTGAAAAATTTACTATAGAAAAGGCAATCCGCGGCGTATTTAAAATTTGCGACAGAAAAAAATTATTTTTTGACAAATTCACTATAGAAAAGTCAATCCTCGGCGTATTTAAATTTTGCGACAGTGCAAAATTTTTTTTTGACAAATTTACTATAGAAAAGGCAATCCTCGACGTATTTGAAATTTTCGACAGTAAAAAATTGTTTTGTGATAAATTCACTATAGAGAAGTCAATCCGCTTCGTATTTAAAATTTGCGACAGTAAAAAATAGTTTTTTTAAAAATTTACTATAGAAAAGGCAATCCTGGGCGTATTTAAAATTCGCTACAGTAAAAAATTATTTTTTGACAAATTTACTATAGAAAAGGCCATACTCGCCGTATTTAAAATTTTCGACAGTAGAAAATTATTTTTTGACAAATTCACTATAGAAAAGTAATACTCGGCGTATTTAAAATTTGCGACAGCAAAAAATAATTTTTTGAAAAATTTACTATAGCAAAGGCAATCCTGGCGTATTTAAAATTTGCGGCGGTAAAAAATAGTTTTTTGACAAATTTATTATAGAAAAGGAAATCCTCGGAGTATTTAAAATTTGCGATAGTAAAAAATTATTTTTTGAAAAATTTACTACAGAAAAGGCAGTCCTCGGCGTATTTAAAATTTGCGACAGTAAAAAATTATTTTTTGACAAATTCACTATAGAAAAGGCAACCCTCGGCGTATTTAAAATTTGCGACAGTAAAAAACTATTTTTTTGACAAATTTACTATAGAAAAGGCAATCCTCGGGGTATTTAAAATTTTCGATAGTAAAAAATCATTTTTTGACAAATTCACTATATAAAAGGTCATCCTCGGCGTATTTAAAATTTGGGACAGTAAACATTTTTTTTTGAAAAATTTACTATAGAAAAGGCAATCCTCGGCGTATTTAAAATTTTCGACAGTAAAAAATTATTTTTTGACAAATAGAAAAGGCAATCCCCGGTGTATTTAAAATTTGCGACAGTAAAAAATAATTTTTCAAAAATTTACTATAGAAAAGGCAATCCCTGGCGTATTTAAAATTTGCGTGGGTAGAAAATAAATTGTTGAAAAATTTACTATAGAATAGGCAATCCTCGGCGTGTTTAAAATTTTCGACAGTAAAAAATTATTTTTTGAAAAATTTACTACAGAAAAGGCAGTCCTCGGCGTATTTAAAATTTGCGACAGTAAAAAATTATTTTTTGACAAATTCACTATAGAAAAGGCAACCCTCGGCGTATTTAAAATTTGCGACAGTAAAAAACTATTTTTTTGACAAATTTACTATAGAAAAGGCAATCCTCGGGGTATTTAAAATTTTCGATAGTAAAAAATCATTTTTTGACAAATTCACTATATAAAAGGTAATCCTCGGCGTATTTAAAATTTGGGACAGTAAACATTTTTTTTTTGAAAAATTTACTATAGAAAAGGCAATACTCGGGTATTTAAAATTTTCGCAGTAAAAAATTATTTTTTGACAAATTCGGTATAGAAAAGCAATCCACGGCGTATTTAAAACTTGCTACAGTAAAGAATTATTTTTTGAAAAATTTACTATAGAAAAGGCAATCCTCGACGTATTTGAAAATTGCGACAGTGCAAAATTATTTTTTGACAAATTTACTATAGAAAAGGCAATCCTCGACGTATTTAAAAATTGCGACAGTAACAAATAATTTTTTGACAAATTCACTATAGAAAAGGCAATCCTCGGGGTATTTAAAATTTGCGACCATAAAAAATAATTTTTTGAAAAATTTACTATATAAAAGGCAATCCCTGGCGTATGTAAAATTTGCGACGGTAAAAAATAATTTTTTACAAATTTACTATAGAAAAGGCAATCCTCGGCGCATTTAAAAATTGCGACAGTAACAAATAATTTTTTGACAAATTCACTATAGGAAAGGCAACCCTCGGCGTATTTAAAATTTGCGACAGTAAAAAATTATTTTTTGACAAATTTACTATAGAAAAGGCAATCCGCGGCGTATTTAACTTTTGCGACAGTAAAAAATTATTTTTTGACAAATTCACTATAGAAAAGTAATCCTCGGCTTATTTAAAATTTGTGACAGTAAAAGATAGTTTTTTGAAAAATTTACTATAGAAAAGGCAATCCTCGGTGTATTTAAAATTTGCGACAGCAAAAAATAATTTTTGAAAAATTCACTATAGAAAAGCCAATCTTCAGTATAATTAAAATTTGCGACAGTAAAAAATTATTTTTTGACAAATTCACTAGAAAAAAGGCAGTCCTTGGTATATTTAAAATTTGCGACAGTAAAAAATTATTTGTTGACAAATTCACTATAGAAAAGGCAATCCTCGTCGTATTTAAAATTTGAGACAGTAAAAATATTTTCCTGAAAAATATACTCTAGAGAAGGCAATCCGCGGTGTAAGTAAAATTTCCGACAATAAAAAATAATTTTTTGAGAAATTTACTATAGAAAAGACAATACCTGGCGTATTTAAAATTTGCGACGGTAGAAAACAATTTGTTGAAAAATGTAATATAGAAAGGCAAACCTCGGGGTATTTAAAATTTGCGACAGTAAGAAATTATGTGTTGAAAAATTCGCTATAGAAAAGGCAATCCTCGGCGTGTTTAAAATTTGCGACAGTAAAAAATAATTTTTTGAAAAATTTACTATAGAAAAGGCAATCCTCGGCGTATTTAAAATTTGCGACAGTCAAAAATTATTTTTTGACAAATTCACTATAGAAAAGGGAATCCTCGGCGTATATAAAATTTGCGACATTAAAAAATTATTTTTTGACATATTTACTATAGAAAAGGCAATCCTCGGCGTATTTAAAATTTTCGATAGCAAAGACTTATTTTTTGACAAATTCACTCTAGAAAATGCAATGCTCGCCGTATTTAAAATTTGCGTCAGTAAAAAATAATTTTTTGAAAAATTTACTATAGAAAAGGCAATCCTTCTATTTTTTGAAAAATTTTCTACAGAAAAGGCAATCCTCGGCTGGTTTAAAATTTGCGAATGTAAAAAATAATTTTTTGAAAAATTCACTATAGAAAAGGCAATCCCTGGCGTATTTAAAATTTGCGACTTTAAAAAATAATTTTTTGACAAATTTACTATAGAAAAAGAGATCCTCGGCGTATTTAAAATTTTCGACAGTAAAAAATTATTTTTTGACAAATAGAAAAGGCAATCCCCGGTGTATTTATAATTTGCGACAGTAAAAAATAATTTTTTTAAAAATTTACTATAGAAAAGGCAATCCCTGGCGTATTTAAAATTTGCGGCGGTAGAAAATAAATTGTTGAAAAATTTACTATAGAAAAGGCAATCCTCGGCGTGTTTAAAATTTTCGACAGTAAAAATTATTTTTTGAAAAATTTACTATAGAAAAGGCAATACTCGGCGTATTTAAAATTTTCGACAGTAAAAAATTATTTTTTGACAAATTCGCTATAGAAAAGGCAATCCTCGGCGTATTTAAAACTTGCTACAGTAAAAAATTATTTTTTGAAAAATTTACCATAGAAAAGGCAATCCGCGGCGTATTTAAAATTTGCGACAGAAAAAAATTATTTTTTGACAAATTCACTATAGAAAAGTCAATCCTCGGCATATTTAAATTTTGAGACAGTGCAAAATTTTTTTTTGACAAATTTACTATAGAAAAGGCAATCCTCGACGTATTTGAAGTTTTCGACAGTAAAAAATTGTTTTGTGACAAATTCACTATAGAGAAGTCAGTCCGCTTCGTATTTAAAATTTGCGACAGTAAAAAATAGTTTTTTTAAAAATTTACTATAGAAAAGGCAATCCTGGGCGTATTTAAAATTCGCTACAGTAAAAAAATTATTTTTTGACAAATTTACTATAGAAAAGGCCATACTCGCCGTATTTAAAATTTTCGACAGTAGAAAATTATTTTTTGACAAATTCACTATAGAAAAGGTAATCCTCGGCGTATTTAAAATTTGCGACAGCAAAAAATAATTTTTTGAAAAATTTACTATAGCAAAGGCAATCCTGGCGTATTTAAAATTTGCGGCGGTAAAAAATAGTTTTTTGACAAATTTATTATAGAAAAGGAAATCCTCGGAGTATTTAAAATTTGCGATAGTAAAAAATTATTTTTTGATAAATTCGCTATAGAAAAGGCAATCCTCGGCGTATTTAAAATTTTCGACAGTAAAAAATTATTTTTTGACAAATAGAAAAGGCAATCCCCGGTGTATTTAAAATTTGCGACAGTAAAAAATAATTTTTCAAAAATTTACTATAGAAAAGGCAATCCCTGGCGTATTTAAAATTTGCGTCGGTAGAAAATAAATTGTTGAAAAATTTACTATAGAATAGGCAATCCTCGGGGTGTTTAAAATTTTCGACAGTAAAAAATTATTTTTTGAAAAATTTACTACAGAAAAGGCAGTCCTCGGCGTATTTAAAATTTGCGACAGTAAAAAAGTATTTTTTGACAAATTCACTATAGAAAAGGCAACCCTCGGCGTATTTAAAATTTGCGACAGTAAAAAACTATTTTTTTGACAAATTTACTATAGAAAAGGCAATCCTCGGGGTATTTAAAATTTTCGATAGTAAAAAATCATTTTTTGACAAATTCACTATATAAAAGGTAATCCTCGGCGTATTTAAAATTTGGGACAGTAAACATTTTTTTTTGAAAAATTTACTATAGAAAAGGCAATACTCGGGTATTTAAAATTTTCGACAGTAAAAAATTATTTTTTGACAAATTCGCTATAGAAAAGCAATCCTCGGCGTATTTAAAACTTGCTACAGTAAAGAATTATTTTTTTTAAAAATATACTATAGAAAAGGCAATCCTCGACGTATTTAAAAATTGCGACAGTAACAAATAATTTTTTGACAAATTCACTATAGAAAAGGCAATCCTCGGTGTATGTAAAATTTGCGACAATAAAAAATAATTTTTTGAGAAATTTACTATAGAAAAGGCAATACCTGGCGTATTTAAAATTTGCGAAGGTAGAAAATAATTTGTTGAAAAATTTACTGTAGAAAGGCAATCCTCGGGGTATTTAAAATTTGCGACCATAAAAAATAATTTTTTGAAAAATTTACTATATAAAAGGCAATCCCTGGCGTATTTAAAATTTGCGACGGTAAAAAATAATTTTTTACAAATTTAGTATAGAAAAGGCAATCCTCGGCGCATTTAACATTTGCGACAGTAAACAATTATTTTTTGACAAATTCACAATAGAAAAGGCAATCCGCGGCGTATTTAACATTTGCGACAGTAAAAAATTTTTTTTGACAAATTCACTATAGAAAAGGTAATCCTCGGCTTATTTAAAATTTGTGACAGTAAAAGATAGTTTTTTGAAAAATGTACTATAGAAAAGGCAATCCTCTGTGTATTTAAAATTTGCGACAGCAAAAAATAATTTTTTGAAAAATTCACTATAGAAAAGCCAATCTTCAGTATAATTAAAATTTGCGACAGTAAAAAATTATATTTTGACAAATTCACTAGAAAAAAGGCAGTCCTCGGTATATTTAAAATTTGCGACAGTAAAAAATTATTTGTTGACAAATTCACTATAGAAAAGGCAATCCTCGTCGTATTTAAAATTTGAGACAGTAAAAATAATTTCCTGAAAAATATACTCTAGAGAAGGCAATCCGCGGTGTAAGTAAAATTTGCGGCAATAAAAAATAATTTTTTGAGAAATTTACTATAGAAAAGGCAATACCTGGCGTATTTAAAATTTGCGACGGTAGAAAACAATTTGTTGAAAAATGTACTATAGAAAGGCAAACCTCGGGGTATTTAAAATTTGCGACAGTAAGAAATTATGTGTTGACAAATTCGCTATAGAAAAGGCAATCCTCGGCGTGTTTAAAATTTGCGACAGTAAAAAATAATTTTTTGAAAAATTTACTATAGAAAAGGCAATCCTCGGCGTATTTAAAATTTGCGACAGTCAAAAATTATTTTTTGACAAATTCACTATAGAAAAGGGAATCGTCGGCGTATATAAAATTTGCGACATTAAAAAATTATTTTTTAACAAATTTACTATAGAAAAGGCAATCCTCGGCGTATTTAAAATTTTCGATAGCAAAGACTTATTGTTTGACAAATTCACTCTAGAAAATGCAATGCTCGCCGTATTTAAAATTTGCGTCAGTAAAAAATAATTTTTTGAAAAATTTACTATAGAAAAGGCAATCCTTCTATTTTTTGAAAAATTTTCTACAGAAAAGGCAATTATCGGCTGGTTTAAAATTTGCGAATGTAAAAAATAATTTTTTGAAAAATTCACTATAGAAAAGGCAATCCTCGGCGTATTTAAAACTTGCTACAGTAAAAAATTATTTTTTGAAAAATTTACTATAGAAAAGGCAATCCGCGGCGTATTTAAAATTTGCGACAGAAAAAAATTATTTTTTGACAAATTCACTATAGAAAAGTCACTCCTCGGCGTATTTAAATTTTGCGACAGTGCAAAATTTTTTTTTGACAAATTTACTATAGAAAAGGCAATCCTCGACGTATTTGAAATTTTCGACAGTAAAAAATTGTTTTGTGAAAAATTCACTATAGAGAAGTCAATCCGCTTCGTATTTAAAATTTGCGACAGTAAAAAATAGTTTTGTTAAAAATTTACTATAGAAAAGGCAATCCTGGGCGTATTTAAAATTCGCTACAGTAAAAAATTATTTTTTGACAAATTTACTATAGAAAAGGCCATACTCGCCGTATTTAAAATTTTCGAAAGTAGAAAATTATTTTTTGAGAAATTCACTATAGAAAAGGTAATCCTGGGCGTATTTAAAATTTGCGACAGCAAAAAATAATTTTTTGAAAAATTTACTATAGCAAAGGCAATCCTGGCGTATTTAAAATTTGCGGCGGTAAAAAATAGTTTTTTGACAAATTTATTATAGAAAAGGAAATCCTCGGAGTATTTAAAATTTGCGATAGTAAAAAATTATTTTTTGATAAATTCGCTATAGAAAAGGCAATCCTCGGCGTATTTAAAATTTGCGACAGTAAAAAATTATTTTTTGACAAATTCACTATAGAAAAGGCAACCCTCGGCGTATTTAAAATTTGCGACAGTAAAAAACTATTTTTTTGACAAATTTACTATAGAAAATGCAATCCTCGGGGTATTTAAAATTTTCGATAGTAAAAAATCATTTTTTGACAAATTCACTATATAAAAGGTAATCCTCGGCGTATTTAAAATTTGGGACAGTAAACATTTTTTTTTTGAAAAATTTACTATAGAAAAGGCAATCTTCGGCGTATTTAAAATTTTCGACAGTAAAAAATTATTTTTTGACAAATAGAAAAGGCAATCCCCGGTGTATTTAAAATTTGCGACAGTAAAAAATAATTTTTCAAAAATTTACTATAGAAAAGGCAATCCCTGGCGTATTTAAAATTTGCGTGGGTAGAAAATAAATTGTTGAAAAATTTACTATAGAATAGGCAATCCTCGGCGTGTTTAAAATTTTCGACAGTAAAAAATTATTTTTTGAAAAATTTACTACAGAAAAGGCAGTCCTCGGCGTATTTAAAATTTGCGACAGTAAAAAATTATTTTTTGACAAATTCACTATAGAAAAGGCAACCCTCGGCGTATTTAAAATTTGCGACAGTAAAAAACTATTTTTTTGACAAATTTACTATAGAAAAGGCAATCCTCGGGGTATTTAAAATTTTCGATAGTAAAAAATCATTTTTTGACAAATTCACTATATAAAAGGTAATCCTCGGCGTATTTAAAATTTGGGACAGTAAACATTTTTTTTTGAAAAATTTACTATAGAAAAGGCAATACTCGGGTATTTAAAATTTTCGCAGTAAAAAATTATTTTTTGACAAATTCGGTATAGAAAAGCAATCCTCGGCGTATTTAAAACTTGCTACAGTAAAGAATTATTTTTTGAAAAATTTACTATAGAAAAGGCAATCCTCGACGTATTTGAAAATTGCGACAGTGCAAAATTATTTTTTGACAAATTCACTATAGAAAAGGGAATCGTCGGCGTATATAAAATTTGCGACATTAAAAAATTATTTTTTGACAAATTTACTATAAAAAGGCAATCCTCGGCGTATTTAAAATTTTCGATAGCAAAGACTTATTGTTTGACAAATTCACTCTAGAAAATGCAATGCTCGCCGTATTTAAAATTTGCGTCAGTAAAAAATAATTTTTTGAAAAATTTACTATAGAAAAGGCAATCCTTCTATTTTTTGAAAAATTTTCTACAGAAAAGGCAATCCTCGGCTGGTTTAAAATTTGCGAATGTAAAAAATAATTTTTTGAAAAATTCACTATAGAAAAGGCAATCCTCGGCGTATTTAAAACTTGCTACAGTAAAAAATTATTTTTTGAAAAATTTACTATAGAAAAGGCAATCCGCGGCGTATTTAAAATTTGCGACAGAAAAAAATTATTTTTTGACAAATTCACTATAGAAAAGTCACTCCTCGGCGTATTTAAAATTTTCGACAGTAAAAAATTATTTTTTGACAAATAGAAAAGGCAATCCCCGGTGTATTTAAAATTTGCGACAGTAAAAAATAATTTTTCAAAAATTTACTATAGAAAAGGCAATCCCTGGCGTATTTAAAATTTGCGTGGGTAGAAAATAAATTGTTGAAAAATTTACTATAGAATAGGCAATCCTCGGCGTGTTTAAAATTTTCGACAGTAAAAAATTATTTTTTGAAAAATTTACTACAGAAAAGGCAGTCCTCGGCGTATTTAAAATTTGCGACAGTAAAAAATTATTTTTTGACAAATTCACTATAGAAAAGGCAACCCTCGGCGTATTTAAAATTTGCGACAGTAAAAAACTATTTTTTTGACAAATTTACTATAGAAAAGGCAATCCTCGGGGTATTTAAAATTTTCGATAGTAAAAAATCATTTTTTGACAAATTCACTATATAAAAGGTAATCCTCGGCGTATTTAAAATTTGGGACAGTAAACATTTTTTTTTGAAAAATTTACTATAGAAAAGGCAATACTCGGGTATTTAAAATTTTCGCAGTAAAAAATTATTTTTTGACAAATTCGGTATAGAAAAGCAATCCTCGGCGTATTTAAAACTTGCTACAGTAAAGAATTATTTTTTGAAAAATTTACTATAGAAAAGGCAATCCTCGACGTATTTGAAAATTGCGACAGTGCAAAATTATTTTTTGACAAATTCACTATAGAAAAGGGAATCGTCGGCGTATATAAAATTTGCGACATTAAAAAATTATTTTTTGACAAATTTACTATAGAAAAGGCAATCCTCGGCGTATTTAAAATTTTCGATAGCAAAGACTTATTGTTTGACAAATTCACTCTAGAAAATGCAATGCTCGCCGTATTTAAAATTTGCGTCAGTAAAAAATAATTTTTTGAAAAATTTACTATAGAAAAGGCAATCCTTCTATTTTTTGAAAAATTTTCTACAGAAAAGGCAATCCTCGGCTGGTTTAAAATTTGCGAATGTAAAAAATAATTTTTTGAAAAATTCACTATAGAAAAGGCAATCCTCGGCGTATTTAAAACTTGCTACAGTAAAAAATTATTTTTTGAAAAATTTACTATAGAAAAGGCAATCCGCGCGTATTTAAAATTTGCGACAGAAAAAAATTATTTTTGACAAATTCACTATAGAAAAGTCCACTCCTCGGCGTATTTAAATTTTTGCGACAGTGCAAAATTTTTTTTTTGACAAATTTACTATAGAAAAGGCAATCCTCGACGTATTTGAAATTTTCGACAGTAAAAAATTGTTTTGTGAAAAATTCACTATAGAGAAGTCAATCCGCTTCGTATTTAAAATTTGCGACAGTAAAAAATAGTTTTGTTAAAAATTTACTATAGAAAAGGCAATCCTGGGCGTATTTAAAATTCGCTACAGTAAAAAATTATTTTTTGACAAATTTACTATTGAAAAGGCCATACTCGCCGTATTTAAAATTTTCGAAAGTAGAAAATTATTTTTTGAGAAATTCACTATAGAAAAGGTAATCCTGGGCGTATTTAAAATTTGCGACAGCAAAAAATAATTTTTTGAAAAATTTACTATAGCAAAGGCAATCCTGGCGTATTTAAAATTTGCGGCGGTAAAAAATAGTTTTTTGACAAATTTATTATAGAAAAGGAAATCCTCGGAGTATTTAAAATTTGCGATAGTAAAAAATTATTTTTTGATAAATTCGCTATAGAAAAGGCAATCCTCGGCGTATTTAAATTTTGCGACAGTAAAAATTATTTTTTGACAAATTCACTATAGAAAAGGCAACCCTCGGCGTATTTAAAATTTGCGACAGTAAAAAACTATTTTTTTGACAAATTTACTATAGAAAAGGCAATCCTCGGGGTATTTAAAATTTTCGATAGTAAAAAATCATTTTTTGACAAATTCACTATATAAAAGGTAATCCTCGGCGTATTTAAAATTTGGGACAGTAAACATTTTTTTTTGAAAAATTTACCTATAGAAAAGGCAATCCTCGGCGTATTTAAAATTTTTCGACAGTAAAAAATTATTTTTTGACAAATAGAAAAGGCAATCCCCGGTGTATTTAAAATTTGCGACAGTAAAAAATAATTTTTCAAAAATTTACTTAGAAAAGGCAATCCCTGGCGTATTTAAAATTTGCGTGGGTAGAAAATAAATTGTTGAAAGATTTACTATAGAATAGGCAATCCTCGGCGTGTTTAAAATTTTCGACAGTAAAAAAATTATTTTTGAAAAATTTACTACAGAAAAGGCAGTCCTCGGCGTATTTAAAATTTGCGACAGTAAAAAAATATTTTTTGACAAATTCACTATAGAAAAGGCAACCCTCGGCGTATTTAAAATTTGCGACAGTAAAAAACTATTTTTTTGACAAATTTACTATAGAAAAGGCAATCCTCGGGGTATTTAAAATTTTCGATAGTAAAAAATCATTTTTTGACAAATTCACTATATAAAAGGTAATCCTCGGCGTATTTAAAATTTGGGACAGTAAACATTTTTTTTTGAAAAATTTACTATAGAAAAGGCAATACTCGGGTATTTAAAATTTTCGCAGTAAAAAATTATTTTTTGACAAATTCGGTATAGAAAAGCAATCCTCGGCGTATTTAAAACTTGCTACAGTAACGAATTATTTTTTGAAAAATTTACTATAGAAAAGGCAATCCTCGACGTATTTGAAAATTGCGACAGTGCAAAATTATTTTTTGACAAATTTACTATAGAAAAGGCAATCCTCGACGTATTTAAAAATTGCGACAGTAACAAATAATTTTTGACAAATTCACTATAGAAAAGGCAATCCTCGGGTATTTAAAATTTGCGACCATAAAAAATAATTTTTTGAAAAATTTACTATATAAAAGGCAATCCCTGGCGTATTTAAAATTTGCGACGGTAAAAAATAATTTTTTACAAATTTACTATAGAAAAGGCAATCCTCGGCGCATTTAAAAATTGCGACAGTAACAAATAATTTTTTGACAAATTCACTATAGGAAAGGCAACCCTCGGCGTATTTAAAATTTGCGACAGTAAAAAATTATTTTTTGACAAATTTACTATAGAAAAGGCAATCCGCGGCGTATTTAACATTTGCGACAGTAAAAAATTATTTTTTGACAAATTCACTATAGAAAAGGTAATCCTCGGCTTATTTAAAATTTGTGACAGTAAAAGATAGTTTTTTGAAAAATTTACTATAGAAAAGGCAATCCTCGGTGTATTTAAAATTTGCGACAGCAAAAAATAATTTTTTGAAAAATTCACTATAGAAAAGCCAATCTTCAGTATAATTAAAATTTGCGACAGTAAAAAATTATTTTTTGACAAATTCACTAGAAAAAAGGCAGTCCTTGGTATATTTAAAATTTGCGACAGTAAAAAATTAATTGTTGACAAATTCACTATAGAAAAGGCAATCCTCGTCGTATTTAAAATTTGAGACAGTAAAAATATTTTCCTGAAAAATATACTCTAGAGAAGGCAATCCGCGGTGTAAGTAAAATTTCCGACAATAAAAAATAATTTTTTGAGAAATTTACTATAGAAAAGACAATACCTGGCGTATTTAAAATTTGCGACGGTAGAAAACAATTTGTTGAAAAATGTAATATAGAAAGGCAAACCTCGGGGTATTTAAAATTTGCGACAGTAAGAAATTATGTGTTGACAAATTCGCTATAGAAAAGGCAATCCTCGGCGTGTTTAAAATTTGCGACAGTAAAAAATAATTTTTTGAAAAATTTACTATAGAAAAGGCAATCCTCGGCGTATTTAAAATTTGCGACAGTCAAAAATTATTTTTTGACAAATTCACTATAGAAAAGGGAATCCTCGGCGTATATAAAATTTGCGACATTAAAAAATTATTTTTTGACATATTTACTATAGAAAAGGCAATCCTCGGCGTATTTAAAATTTTCGATAGCAAAGACTTATTTTTTGACAAATTCACTCTAGAAAATGCAATGCTCGCCGTATTTAAAATTTGCGTCAGTAAAAAATAATTTTTTGAAAAATTTACTATAGAAAAGGCAATCCTTCTATTTTTTGAAAAATTTTCTACAGAAAAGGCAATCCTCGGCTGGTTTAAAATTTGCGAATGTAAAAAATATTTTTTTGAAAAATTCACTATAGAAAAGGCAATCCCTGGCGTATTTAAAATTTGCGACTTTAAAAAATAATTTTTTGACAAATTTACTATAGAAAAAGAGATCCTCGGCGTATTTAAAATTTTCGACAGTAAAAAATTATTTTTTGACAAATAGAAAAGGCAATCCCCGGTGTATTTATAATTTGCGACAGTAAAAAATAATTTTTTTAAAAATTTACTATAGAAAAGGCAATCCCTGGCGTATTTAAAATTTGCGGCGGTAGAAAATAAATTGTTGAAAAATTTACTATAGAAAAGGCAATCCTCAGCGTGTTTAAAATTTTCGACAGTAAAAATTATTTTTTGAAAAATTTACTATAGAAAAGGCAATACTCGGCGTATTTAAAATTTTCGACAGTAAAAAATTATTTTTTGACAAATTCGCTATAGAAAAGGCAATCCTCGGCGTATTTAAAACTTGCTACAGTAAAAAATAATTTTTTGAAAAATTTACTATAGAAAAGGCAATCCGCGGCGTATTTAAAATTTGCGACAGAAAAAAATTATTTTTTGACAAATTCACTATAGAAAAGTCAATCCTCGGCGTATTTAAATTTTGCGACAGTGCAACATTTTTTGACAAATTTACTATAGAAAAGGCAATCCTCGACGTATTTGAAGTTTTCGACAGTAAAAAATTGTTTGTGACAAATTCACTATAGAGAAGTCAATCCGCTTCGTATTTAAAATTTGCGACAGTAAAAATAGTTTTTTTAAAAATTTACTATAGAAAAGGCAATCCTGGGCGTATTTAAAAATTCGCTACAGTAAAAAAATTATTTTTTGACAAATTTACTATAGAAAAGGCCATACTCGCCGTATTTAAAATTTTCGACAGTAGAAAATTATTTTTTTGACAAATTCACTATAGAAAAGGTAATCCTCGGCGTATTTAAAATTTGCGACAGCAAAAAATAATTTTTTGAAAAATTTACTATAGCAAAGGCAATCCTGGCGTAATTTAAAATTTGCGGCGGTAAAAAATAGTTTTTTGACAAATTTATTATAGAAAAGGAAATCCTCGGAGTATTTAAAATTTGCGATAGTAAAAATTATTTTTTGATAAATTCGCTATAGAAAAGGCAATCCTCGGCGTATTTAAAATTTTCGACAGTAAAAAATTATTTTTTGACAAATAGAAAAAGGCAATCCCCGGTTATTTAAAATTTGCGACAGTAAAAAATAATTTTTCAAAAAATTTACAATAGAAAAGGCAATCCCTGGCGTATTTAAAATTTGCGTCGGTAGAAAATAAATTGTTGAAAAATTTACTATAGAATAGGCAATCCTCGGGGTGTTAAAATTTTCGACAGTAAAAAATTATTTTTTGAAAAATTTACTACAGAAAAGGCAGTCCTCGGCGTATTTAAAATTTGCGACAGTAAAAAAATTATTTTTTGACAAATTCACTATAGAAAAGGCAACCCTCGGCGTATTTAAAATTTGCGACAGTAAAAAAACTATTTTTTTGACAAATTTACTATAGAAAAGGCAATCCTCGGGGTATTTAAAATTTTCGTTAGTAAAAAATCATTTTTTTGACAAATTCACTATATAAAAGGTAATCCTCGGCGTATTTAAAATTTGGGACAGTAAACATTTTTTTTTGCAAAATTTACTATAGAAAAGCAATACTCGGTATTTAAAATTTTCGACAGTAAAAAATTATTTTTTGACAAATTCGCTATAGAAAAGCAATCCTCGGCGTATTTAAAACTTGCTACAGTAAAGAATTATTTTTTTTAAAAATATACTATAGAAAAGGCAATCCTCGACGTATTTAAAAATTGCGACAGTGCAAAATTATTTTTTGACAAAATTTACTATATAAAAGGCAATCCTCAGACGTATTTAAAAATTGCGACAGTAACAAATAATTTTTTGACAAATTCACTATAGAAAAGGCAATCCTCGGTGTATGTAAAATTTGCGACAATAAAAAATAATTTTTTGAGAAATTTACTATAGAAAAGGCAATACCTGGCGTATTTAAAATTTGCGAAGGTAGAAAATAATTTGTTGAAAAATTTACTGTAGAAAAGCAATCCTCGGGGTATTTAAAAATTTGCGACCATAAAAAATAATTTTTTGAAAAATTTACTATATAAAAGGCAATACCCTGGCGTATTTAAAATTTGCGACGGTAAAAATAATTTTTTACAAATTTAGTATAGAAAAGGCAATCCTCGGCGCATTTAACATTTGCGACAGTAAAAAATTATTTTTTTGACAAATTCACAATAGAAAAGGCAATCCGCGGCGTATTTAACATTTGCGACAGTAAAAATTATTTTTTGACAAATTCACTATAGAAAAAGGTAATCCTCGGCTTATTTAAAATTTGTGACAGTAAAAGATAGTTTTTTGAAAAATGTACTATAGAAAAGGCAATCCTCGGTGTATTTAAAATTTGCGACAGCAAAAAATAATTTTTTGAAAAATTCACTATAGAAAAGCCAATCTTCAGTATAATTAAAATTTGCGACAGTAAAAAATTATATTTTGACAAATTCACTAGAAAAAAGGCAGTCCTCGGTATATTTAAAATTTGCGACAGTAAAAAATTATTTGTTGACAAATTCACTATAGAAAAGGCAATCCTCGTCGTATTTAAAATTTGAGACAGTAAAAATAATTTCCTGAAAATATACTCTAGAGAAGGCAATCCGCGGTGTAAGTAAAATTTGCGACAATAAAAAATAATTTTTTGAGAAATTTACTATATAAAAGGCAGTACCTGGCGTATTTAAAATTTGCGACGGTAGAAAACAATTTGTTGAAAAATGTACTATAGAAAGGCAAACCTCGGGGTATTTAAAATTTGCGACAGTAAGAAATTATGTGTTGACAAATTCGCTATAGAAAAGGCAATCCTCGGCGTGTTTAAAATTTGCGACAGTAAAAAATAATTTTTTGAAAAATTTACTATAGAAAAGGCAATCCTCGGCGTATTAAAATTTGCGACAGTCAAAAATTATTTTTTGACAAATTCACTATAGTAAAGGGAATCGTCGGCGTATATAAAATTTGCGACATTAAAAAATTATTTTTTGACAAATTTACTATAGAAAAGGCAATCCTCGGCGTATTTAAAATTTTCGATAGCAAAGACTTATTGTTTGACAAATTCACTCTAGAAAATGCAATGCTCGCCGTATTTAAAATTTGCGTCAGTAAAAAAATAACTTTTTGAAAAATTTACTATAGAAAAGGCAATCGGCGTATATAAAATTTGCGACATTAAAAAATTATTTTTTGACAAATTTACTATACAAAAGGCAATCCTCGGCGTATTTAAAATTTTCGATAGCAAAGACTTATTGTTTGACAAATTCACTCTAGAAAATGCAATGCTCGCCGTATTTAAAATTTGCGTCAGTAAAAAATAATTTTTTGAAAAATTTACTATAGAAAAGGCAAACCTTCTATTTTTTGAAAAATTTTCTACAGAAAAGGCAATCCTCGGCTGGTTTAAAATTTGCGAATGTAAAAAATAATTTTTTGAAAAATTCACTATAGAAAAGGCAATCCTCGGCGTATTTAAAACTTGCTACAGTAAAAAATTATTTTTTGAAAAATTTACTATAGAAAAGGCAATCCGCGGCGTATTTAAAATTTGCGACAGAAAAAAATTATTTTTTGACAAATTCACTATAGAAAAGTCACTCCTCGGCGTATTTAAATTTTGCGACAGTGCAAAATTTTTTTTTGACAAATTTACTATAGAAAAGGCAATCCTCGACGTATTTGAAATTTTCGACAGTAAAAAATTGTTTTGTGAAAAATTCACTATAGAGAAGTCAATCCGCTTCGTATTTAAAATTTGCGACAGTAAAAAATAGTTTTGTTAAAAATTTACTATAGAAAAGGCAATCCTGGGCGTATTTAAAATTCGCTACAGTAAAAAATTATTTTTTGACAAATTTACTATAGAAAAGGCCATACTCGCCGTATTTAAAATTTTCGAAAGTAGAAAATAATTTTTTGAGAAAATTCACTATAGAAAAGGTAATCCTGGGCGTATTTAAAATTTGCGACAGCAAAAAATAATTTTTTGAAAAATTTACTATAGCAAAGGCAATCCTGGCGTATTTAAAATTTGCGGCGGTAAAAAATAGTTTTTTGACAAATTTATTATAGAAAAGGAAATCCTCGGATTATTTAAAATTTGCGATAGTAAAAAATTATTTTTTGATAAATTCGCTATAGAAAAGGCAATCCTCGGCGTATTTAAAATTTGCGACAGTAAAAAATTATTTTTTGACAAATTTACTATAGAAAAGGCAATCCCTGGAGTATTTAAAATTTTCGACAGTATAAAATTTGACAAATTCACTATAGAAAAGGTAATCCTCGGCGTATTTAAAATTTGCGACCGTACAAAATAGTTTTTTTAAAAATTTACTATAGAAAAGGCAATCCTCGGCGTATTTAAAATTCGCTACAGTACAAAATTATTTTTTGACAAATTTACTATAGAAAAGGCAATCCTCGGGGTATTTAAAATTTTCGACAGTAAAAAATTATTTTTTGAAAAATTCACTATAGAAAATTTAATCCTCGGCGTATTTAAAATTTGTGACAGTAAAAATTTTTTTTTGAAAAATTTACTATAGAAAAGGCAATACTCGGCGTATTTAAAATTTTCGACAGTAAAAAATTATTTTTTGACAAATTCGCTATAGAAAAGGCAATCCTCGGCGTATTTAAAACTTGCTACAGTAAAAAATTAGTTTTTGAAAAATTTAGTATAGAAAAGGCAATCCGCGGCGTATTTAACATTTGCGACAGTAAAAAATTATTTTTTGACAAATTCGCTATAGAAAAGTCAAACTGCGACGTATTTAAATTTTGAGACAGTAAAAAATTATTTTTTGACAAATTTACTATAGAAAAGGCAATCCTCGGCGTATTTGAAATTTTCAACAGTAAAAAATTATTTTGTGACGAATTCACTATAGAGAAGTCAATCCGCTTCGTATTTAAAATTTGCGACAATAAAAAATTATTTTTTGACAAATTCGCTATAGAAAAGTCAAACTGCGACGTATTTAAATTTTGAGACAGTAAAAAATTATTTTTTGACAAATTTACTATAGAAAAGGCAATCCTCGGCGTATTTGAAATTTTCAACAGTAAAAAATTATTTTGTGACAAATTCACTATAGAGAAGTCAATCCGCTTCGTATTTAAAATTTGCGACAATAAAAAATAGTTTTTTTTTTTAATTTACTATAGAAAAGGCAATCCTCGGCGTATTTAAAATTCGCTGCAGTAAAAAATTATTTTTTGACAAATTTACTATAGAAAAGCCCATACTCGCCGTATTTAAAATTTTCGACAGTAGAAAATTATTTTTTGTCAAATTCACTATAGAAAAGGTAATCCTCGGCGTACTTAAAATTTGCGACAGCAAAAAATAATATTTTGAAAAATTGACTATAGAAGAGGCAATCCTGGCGTATTTAAAATTTGCGGCGTTAAAAAATAATTTTTTGACAAATTTATTATAGAAAAGGAAATCCTCGGAGTATTTAAAATTTGTGATAGTAAAAAATTATTTTTTGACAAATTCGCTATAGAAGAGGCAATCCTCGGCGTATTTAAAATTTGCGGCAGTAAAAAATAATTGTTTGAAAAATTTACTATAGAAAAGGCAATCCTCGGCGTATTCAAAATTTGCGACAGTAAAAAATTATTTTTTGACAAATTCACCATAGAAAACGCAATCCACGGCTTCTTTAAAATTTGCGACAGTAAAAAATTATTTTTTCACAAATTCACTATAGAAAAGCCAATCCTCGGCGTATTTAAAATTTGCGACAGTAAAAAATTATTTTTTGACAAATTCACTATAGCAAAGGCAACCCTCGGCGTTTTTAAAATTTGCGACAATAAAAAATTATTTTTTGACAAATTTACTATAGAAAAGGCAATCCTCGGGGTATTTAAAATTTTCGATAGTTAAAATCATTTTTTGACAAATTCACTATATAAAAGGTAATCCTCGGCGTATTTAGAATTTGTGACAGTAAACATTTTTTTTTGAAAAATTTACTATAGAAAAGGCAATACTCGGCATATTTAAAATTTTCGTCAGTAAAAAATTATTTTTTGACAAATTCGCTATAGAAAAGGCAATCCTCGGCGTATTTAAAACTTGCTACAGTAAAAACTTATTTTTTGAAAAATTGACTATAGAAAAGCAATCCGCGGCGTATTTAACATTTGCGACAGTAAAAAATTATTTTTTGACAAATTTACTATAGTTGACAAATTCACTATAGAAAAGGCAATCCTCCGCGTATTTAAAATTTGCGACAATAAAAAATTATTTCTGAAAAATTTACTATAGAAAAGGCAATCCTCGGCGTATTTAAAATTTGCGACAGTAAAAAATTATTTTTTGAAAAATTTACTTTAGAAAAGGCAATCCTCGGCGTATTAAAATTTGCGACAGTAAAAAATTATTTTTTGAAAAATTTACTATAGAAAAGGCAATCCTCGACGTATTTAAAATTTGCGACAGTAAAAAATTATTTTTTGAAAAATTTACTATAGAAAAGGCAATCCTCGGCGTATTTAAAATTTGAAAAATTTACTATAGAAAAGGCAATCCTCGGCGTTATTAAAATTTGCAACAGCAAAAAATAATTTTTTGAAAAATTTACTATAGAAAAGGCAATCCTTGGCGTATTTAAAATTTGCGACAGTAAAAAATTATTTTTTGAAAAATTTACTATAGAAAAGGCAATCCTCGGCGCATTAAAAATTTGCGACCGTAAAAAATAATTTTTTGAAAAATTTACTATAGAAAAGGCAATCCTCGGTATATTTAAAATTTGCGACAGTAAAAAATTATTTTTTGGCAAATTCACTATAGAAAAGGCAATCCTCGGGTTATTTAAAATTTTCTACGGTAAAAAATTATTTTTTGACAAATTCACCATAGAAAAGGTAATCCTCGGCGTATTTAAAATTTGCGACAGTAAAAAATTATTTTTTGAAAAATTTACTATAGAAAAGGCAATCCTCGGCGTATTTAAAATTTGCGACAGTAAAAAAATATTTTTTGAAAAATTTACTATAGAAAAGGCAATCCTCGGCGTATTTAAAATTTGCGACAGTAAAAAATTATTTGTTGGAAAATTCACTATAGAAAAGGCAATCCTCGGCGTATACAAAATTTGCGACCGTAAAAAATATTATTTTGACAAATTCACTAAAGAAAAGGCAATCCTCGGCGTATTAAAAATTTGCGACAGTAAAAAATTATTTTTTGATAAATTTACTATACAAAAGGCAATACTCGGCGTGTTTAAAATTTTGGCAGTAAAAAATTATTTTTTGACAAATTCACTATAGAAAATGCAATCCTCGGCGTATTTAAAATTTGCGACAATAAAAAATATTATTTTGACAAATTCACTATTGAAAAGGCAATCCTCGGTATATTTAAAATTTGCGACAGTAAAAAATTATTTTTTGACAAATTCACTATAGAAAAGGCAATCCTCGGCGTATTTAAAATTTGAAAAATTTACTATAGAAAAGGCAATCCTCGGCGTATTTAAAATTTGCGACAGCAAAAAATAATTTTTTGAAAAATTTACTATAGAAAAGGCAATCCTCGGCGTATTTAAAATTTGCGACAGTAAAAAATTATTTTTTGAAAAATTTACTATAGAAAAGGCAATCCTCGGCGTATTAAAAATTTGCGACCGTAAAAAATAATTTTTTGAAAAATTTACTATAGAAAAGGCAATCCTCGGCGTATTTAAAATTTGCGACAGTAAAAAATTATTTTTCGAAAAATTTACTATAGAAAAGGCAATCCTCGGCGTATTTAAAATTTGCGACAGTAAAAAATTATTTTTGGAAACATTTACTATAGAAAAGGCAATCCTCGGCGTATTTAAAATTTTCGATAGTAAATAATTATTTTTTGACAAATTCACTATAGAAAATGCAATCCTCGGCATATTTAAAATTTGCGACAGTAAAAAATAATTTTTTGAAAAATTTACTATAGAAAAGGTAATCCTCCTACTTTTTGTAAAATTTTCTACAGAAAAGGCAATCCTCGGCTTGTTTAAAATTTGCGAATGTAAAAAATAATTTTTTGAAAAATTCACTATAGAAAAGGCAATCACTGGCGTATTTAAAATTTGCGACATTAAAAAATTATTTTTTGACAAATAGAAAAGGCAATCCCCGGTGTATTTAAAATTTGCGACAGTAAAAAATAATTTTTTTAAAAATTTACTATAGAATAGGCAATCCTCGGCGTGTTTAAAATTTTCGACAGTAAAAAATTATTTTTTGAAAAATTTACTATAGAAAAGGCAGTCCTCGGCGTATTTAAAATTTGCGACAGTAAAAAATTATTTTTTGACAAATTCACTATAGAAAAGGCAATCCCCGGGGTATTTAAAATTTTCGATAGTAAAAAATCATTTTTTGACAAATTCACTATATAAAAGGTAATCCTCGGCGTATTTAAAATTTGTGACAGTAAACATTTTTTTCTGAAAAATTTACTATAGAAAAGGCAATACTCGGCGTATTTAAAATTTTCGACAGTAAAAAATTATTTTTTGACAAATTCGCTATAGAAAAGGCAATCCTCGGCGTATTTAAAACTTGCTACAGTAAAAAATTATTTTTTGAAAAATTTACTATAGAAAAGGCAATCCGCGGCGTATTTAAAATTTGCGACAGAAAAAAATTATTTTTTGACAAATTCACTATAGAAAAGTCAATCCTCGGCGTATTTAAATTTTGCGACAGTGCAAAATTATTTTTTGACAAATTTACTATAGAAAAGGCAATCCTCGACGTATTTGAAATTTTCGACAGTAAAAAATTGTTTTGTGACAAATTCACTATAGAGAAGTCAATCCGCTTCGTATTTAAAATTTGCGACAGTAAAAAATTATTTTTTGAGAAATTTACTATAGAAAAGGCAATCCCCGGGGTATTTAAAATTTTCCATAGTAAAAAATCATTTTTTGACAAATTCACTATATAAAAGGTAATCCTCGGCGTATTTAAAATTTGTGACAGTAAACATTTTTTTTTTGAAAAATTTACTATAGAAAAGGCAATACTCGGCGTATTTAAAATTTTCGACAGTAAAAAAATATTTTTTGACAAATTCGCTATAGAAAAGGCAATCCTCGGCGTATTTAAAACTTGCTACAGTAAAAAATTATTTTTTGAAAAATTTACTATAGAAAAGGCAATCCTTCTATTTTTTGAAAAATTTTCTACAGAAAAGGCAATACTCGGCTGGTTTAAAATTTGCGAATGTAAAAAATAATTTTTTGAAAAATTCACTATAGAAAAGGCAATCCCTGGCGTATTTAAAATTTGCGACTTTAAAAAATAATTTTTTGACAAATTTACTATAGAAAAAGAGATCCTCGGCGTATTTAAAATTTTCGACAGTAAAAAATTATTTTTTGACAAATAGAAAAGGCAATCTCCGGTGTATTTATAATTTGCGACAGTAAAAAATAATTTTTTTAAAAATTTACTATAGAAAAGGCAATCCCTGGCGTATTTAAAATTTGAGGCGGTAGAAAATAAATTGTTGAAAAATTTACTATAGAAAAGGCAATCCTCGCCGCATTTAAAATTTTCGACAGTAAAAATTATTTTTTGAAAAATTTACTATAGAAAAGGCAATCCTCGACGTATTTGAAATTTTCGACAGTAAAAAATTGTTTTGTGACAAATTCACTATAGAGAAGTCAATCCGCGTCGTATTTAAAATTTGCGATAGTAAAAAATTATTTTTTGAGAAATTTACTATAGAAAAGGCAATCCTCGGGGTATTTAAAATTTTCGATAGTAAAAAATCATTTTTTGACAAATTCACTATATAAAAGGTAATCCTCGGCGTATTTAAAATTTGGGACAGTAAACATTTTTTTTTGAAAAATTTACTATAGAAAAGGCAATACTCGGGTATTTAAAATTTTCGACAGTAAAAAATTATTTTTTTACAAATTCGCTATAGAAAAGCTATCCTCGGCGTATTTAAAACTTGATACAGTAAAAAATTATTTTTTGAAAAATTTACTATAGAAAAGGCAATCCGCGGCGTATTTAACATTTGCGACAATAAAAAATTATTTTTTGACAAATTCACTATAGAAAAGTCAATCCTCGGCGTATTTAAATTTTGCGACAGTGCAAAATTATTTTTTGACAAATTTACTATAGAAAAGGCAATCCTCGACGTATTTAAAATTTGCGACAGTAAAAAATTATTTTTGGAAACATTTACTATAGAAAAGGCAATCCTCGGCGTATTTAAAATTTTCGATAGCAAATAATTATTTTTTGACAAATTCACTATATAAAAGGTTGTTAAATGTAATGTATGCTACTTGTAAAGTACTGTCACTCAATTGACAGTAGAAATAGGTCAAGAGAAAGTTATCTAATGTGTTAACTTTCTGAACACTCTCCAAATCTCTGTTCCTCTTATGAAACAGAAATTATCACCTGAAAATAAGATATACTCAAAGCTTGTTATACACTATTCACTTCACCCTAATGTAACTTCCCATAAGTTACGCTAGAGCAAGTATTTCCTGAATGATGTCGCTCAATTTTTAGTTGGTGCGTGTATATTGATTTACAGCGTAGCTTCCAATAAGTTACACTGTACAGTGCCGATTGTCTTCTGTTTATTAATTAAACTCTGAAAAAGAAAGAGAACACTCAAGTAGCACAAATGACATTTAGGTGGCGTTAGTGTAGCGGTAAATGAAAAGATATCATTCGGTTGTTCATTTATCTACGTTTATTTCTGGATGAATACTTCTAAATTAAAATTTGATTTCAAACTAAATTAAGCTAGAAACTTAACCCTATTGCAATTCACTTATTAAATTTAGATATGTATTAAATTGTGTAAAAAAAGAAAAATCGATCTCAAACAAAAATTCTATATGTCACTTGCTCAAATTCCTTATTATTAATTGCTCAAATTCCTTATTATTAATTGCTCAAATTCCTTATTACTAATTCTATTAGCTACAATTTAAATTTGACCCTTTCGCTTATTATAAAAATTTCTTATATTTTTTAGCTGAAAATGAAATGGTTTATTAAAGGTATCGATGAGTAACCAATTATCAAGCAGTGTGACGTTGACCCGTGTGGGCAAAAAGTCACACTTTGAGTAAATGATCACGTAACCGATAAAAAATCAAATAATTATCAATTTTCAGTAAAAAATTAATTATGTTCAATCTCAAAATATTTTCTCTCACTAGATAAATTTGGTTGTGTGCACTTATTAGTAGTGTAAATGACATGAAATGCATGCGTTTTACACTGTGACAATAATTACCCTTTACCAAGTACGTATCTAGAAATAAAATACCTTGAGTTGCCCGCAACTTGTGTTACGACGAATTCGTGAAATTTGTAAAACAAAAAAAAACACAAAAATTGATCAAAGAAACTAAAAATGAAATTGAACTAGAAAAAAAATATTAATTATTACAAGCGAAGAAAAAAATCGTATGTTTTAGATGATTACCGAAAATTTACTTTATATCAACTGAACTTTAACTTTATTTAACCCAAAAAAAAAAAACTCTAAAATATCACTGATGGCGAAAAACTTTGCAAGTCGGATACACTGTAACTAAAAGCACTGTGAACCCTTTGACAACTTTTGAAAAATAGAAGACTGAGAGAACGAAAGGCCTCCTTTTTATAGAAAAATTCGTTCCATTTTCGTTGTCCATAAAGTGAAATATTGAAAATTTTCACTTAAAATCATGACTAATGATCTCAAACTTAATGTCAATAGATAGCAAATTTCCTACTCTACAATTTGACATTTTTCTCGTAGAGATTAATTATAAATTCGATGATTTTAATGAATTTTTATGATTGCTGAGAAATTTGCTATAAAATTTCACTTCGGTACGTTTCCCTCTCAACGTAATAGATTTTTCTGACATTTGTAGTATTTTTTGTCCCTTTCCCACTGTGAGTCTCTTTTGCACTCATTGTGGGAAATACATTTATAAAAAATCGCGAATATCGCGTTTTCCGTGAGAAATATCGCGCAACGAACGTCGCCATCGAGATCGCGGTTCGATTTTACCCGGTCTTGATATGTCAAACGTCGCGGTGACATAAAGTTTGAGCTGTTTGGCACAATCGCGCGCGGGTGCTAAACAAAGTTTTGTTATGTATTTTTTAAGGTGTTTTTTAGTGTTTTTCAGGTAACAGCATCATCATCAGGGATAACTTTACCTCAGGTAAGCGTATTATGTATTTATTGTATTTATTTAGCTTGTAGTTTACGATTTTTGTAAATTTGTGGCAAATGTCAGGTGAGTGCTTTCGTGGCATTTTTCACCTTGTTTGTCCACAAATATTTATCATAATCATAATAATTATGTAGTTAAAAGTGTAATTGAATGTTTTATGGTGGCTTGACTACATAAAACATGAAATTACATATGTTTTTTACACAATTCCTCAACTCCATGGAATTGTTGTTGTACGGCATACATACCTACAGTCCTGTTCTTGACTGTGTTTATGTTATAGTAAGAATGTTTTTTTTTTTTTTAGAAAAACACTAGCTATTTTAATTATTAATATATTGTTATTAATTCATTTTTTTTATTTCATTGCAGCTCTTCGTGGGATTTCTTCCATTTGTGAAAACTCCAAGTGGAGGTAATTTTTTATATGTATTTATAAAAATTTCTGGAATTAATTTGCTTCTTTTTGTTTCAGGTTCGCTGAACATTCTCCCTCCCGTTGAACGGTCCTGTTCAACAACCTCTTTTTGATTTTTGTAATGCCACGTTTGCGATAGTGGTGAAGCATTAGTGTATCATCAGCACGAACACGTAACACTACCTGATAACGATCTGGTAGGTTTAGTGTTCTCTCCTTGTTTCGCCTTCTCTGGATCTCCTTGAAGTTTATTCTCTTGACCACGTCCCTTGGAAGAAATATAGTAATGTCTTCCCGTGTGATGAACTTTTGGAATGAGTTCTCCATCCTAATTTTAGCTTCGTTAACTGTAGTCGTCGGTAGAAGACGGTCCAAGCTGTCCACTTGAGCTCCGTTGGCAATAATTTTCTCCTTCACTACAGGATTCGTTTGTGGTGTGTCCAAGAGGAGTAGATCGTGGGCGTTGGAGGTTGATGGCTTAGGTTCTGCTTTTGATGACTCTGCTTGCGATGCATCTGTTTTCGTGTTTTTGTCTGGGACCATCTCCTTTGTGCTATCTTCTAGTTTGGCCCATAACTCCTCGAACTCATTTGAATCGAAGCCAGAATCGATGGGGTCATCAGGCAGCATAAAATTGAAATTTAGGTCATCGTAGATGTCTAGGATGTCCTCGTCGATGATGAACTTTGCTGACATCTGTGAAATAAAATTGTAAGTATTTGTCTAATAAAGTAAAAAACATTCACACAACAGATAACAAATGTGACGGCACAGAACTGCATTATTGTTATTCTATTGGTAACCGACACACTTTATTAATAGGTCTTGTGAAAATACTTCTCTGCGTTTTTATTTGAACCACTCGAACTAAACCATCGGATCCTGGGTAAACTTCATTGATGATCCCTAATGGCCAAAGTGTTGGTGGTGTGTTTTCACAGCGTAATAGCACGATGTCTCCCATTTGCAGATTGGGCTGTTGCTTGAACCATTTAGGTCTATTCTGCAACTGGTTTAGATAGTCCTTAGACCAATGATTCCAAAATTGTTGCACCATCTGTTGAATGTGCTTCCATCTGGTTGCGAAGCTCATCTCCCTATAATCGGGTTCTGGAAGGGCATTGAACGTTTGCCCAATTAGGAAATGTCCTGGAGTTATAATGAAAGTGTCATTTGGATCATCTCGAAGGTAACATAGCGGCCTTGAATTTAAACAGGATTCAATTTGAGCTAACAGTGTGGCATATTCTTCGAATGTAAGGTTTGAATTTCCAATTGATCTACGCAAATGGTGTTTAATGGATTTGACACCAGACTCCCACAATCCTCCAAAATGTGGAGCTGCAGGCGGATTCATATGCCACCTAATAGATTGTGTAGATAGATATTCGGCTGCAAATGGGTTTGCTTCCTTTATTGCGTGACGTAGCTCCTTCTCCAGTATTGCCTTTCCTCCAATAAAGTTTGTGCCGCAATCTGAATAAATGTCGGTGCACAAACCTCGTCTGCCTATGAACCTTTTCAAGGCTGCTATAAAAGCTTCTGAAGTGAGACTGGAGACTAGTTCAATGTGTACCGCTTTAGTTGCCATACATATAAAAATGCAGAAGTAGGCCTTTTGTAGCTTTGCATTTCTATGACTTGCTGTTTTTATTGTTATTGGCCCGGCGTAGTCTATTCCAACCTTCGAAAAAGGTTTTGTTACGTTGACTCTTGCTGCTGGTAGATTACCCATCAATTGTGTTGTTGTTGCTTGGCGCTGTCTAAAACAAGTAATGCATTTGTGTAGTCTCGTTGATATACAGCGCCTTCCATCTAATATCCAAATTGAGTTTCTAGTTGTATTCAGCACTAAGGACGTGCCACCATGTAATGTGTCTAAATGAACCTTATCAATGAAAATCAACGTAACATGATGGTCACGAGGTAGGATTATAGGATGTTTTCTACTATATGACATTGTCGCATTATCCAATCGTCCTCCTACTCGTATTAATCCATTGGTATCAAGCATTGGATTCAACCGTACAAGTTTACTATTCTTGGATATAGCTCTTTTATGCAGCAAATCTTGATATTCATCTGGGAATGCTATTTTTTGTACCAATTTAAAAGCTGTTCGTTGTGCATGTATGCATTCGTGACTTGTTAACGTAGTCGTGCTTTTGTTATGAGGATTTTTACAATTATGTATGAAGCGCTGTATCCTTGCTATAACACGAACTAAACGTGTGAAAGAAGAGTATCTTTCAAGAATGTCACTCTTACAATTTGTCAAGAAATTAGTTACAGATGATATCCTTTGTTCTAGTATCGTTGTTTCATTGATTTCGTTGTTCATTGGCCATTTATCTGGTGATTGTGTTAACCATGTGGGTCCATGCCACCATAAAGTATTGTTCAGGAGCTGCTGTATTGTAATGCCACGTGATGCTACGTCAGCTGGATTGTGGCTTGATGGGATATGCCGCCAATGTTCGAATTTTAAAGTGTCCTGAATTTCTACAATCCGATTGGCTACATAGATCTTCCATTTGGAAGGATGCTCTTTCATCCACTGCAGTACTATTTTGGAATCTGTCCAAGCGACTACGGGAATGTTTTCCAAATGAATGCCTTGAACAATGGCTTTCAATAATCTGACCAGGAGAAGGGCGCCATTCAATTCTAGCCGTGGTATCGTCATTGGTTTGATAGGTGCTACCTTTGTCTTTGACGTTAGCAAATGTGTAACAACTTTACCATCTCCGTGTTCTACTCTTAAAAAGATTGCTGCGGCGTATGCCTTGAAAGATGCATCGCAAAATCCATGAATTTGCATGCGTAAGTTTTTTGAATAGTTAATCCATCTCGGAATTCGTAATTGTTCCAACAGTTGTAAATTGTCAGTAAACTTTTTCCAGGTCTGACTAATGTTATCCGAAACAGGATCATCCCATGAAGAGCCTGTAATCCATAAATTCTGCATGAGTAGTTTTGCTTCTATGATTATTGGAGCTAGCCAGCCTAAAGGATCATATAAGGAAGCGATTTCTGATAATATGATGCGTTTTGTGAAGACGGCATGATTCGATGGTGGTTTGATTACAAACGTGAAGTAATCATCCTTTGGAAACCATTTTATTCCCAATGTTTTTACGGAATCATGTTCTGAAAACATTCGTGAGGTTTTTAGTTCTACGTGATCTTCTGGTAGATCTTGCAACAGTCTGGTATCGTTGCTGGTCCATTTTCGTAAATTGAAACCAGCGGAATTCATCATTTGGATGAGTTGCTGCTGTAGTTCCTTTGCGTCTTGTAAGTTATCAGCTCCAGACAACAGATCGTCCACATAAAAGTTGTTAAACACTGCATCTGCAGCAAGCGGCCAATTATGCCTTTCGTCTTCAGCCAACTGTTGTAGCGTTCTTATGGCCAAATAGGGAGCTGAGGTTGTACCAAATGTTACCGTTTTTAGTTGGTAATCTTGTGGTACCTTCTTCTCTGGATGCCGCCACACTATTCTTTGAAAATTCCTGTGATCTGGATGTATCTCAATCATACGGTACATCTTCTCGATGTCTGCATTCATGACAGTTCTATATTTCCTCCAATTCAACAACGTCGTGAATAAAGTCGGCTGAAGTGATGGTCCCTTCAACAAATGTTGGTTGAGAGACTCTCCATTTGTTGTTTTCGCTGATGCGTCAAACACAACCCGTAGTTTTGTTGTTGAGCTGTCCTTGATTACAGCATGATGCGGAATATAATAGTGATTTTCGTTGTCTTGAGGCGGGCTTACTTCCTCCATGTGTCCTAAAGTGATGTACTCGTCTAAACATTTTTCATACTCCATTTTGAACTCCATATTTCTTGCAAATTGCCTTTGTAGGCTTTCTAAACGTCTAATCGCTTGTTGTCTAGAATTACCCAACGCTGGTGTGAGGTTACTTACAAATGGTAACTTTACTTGATATTTTCCTGATTCTTGTCGAACGCAGGAATTTTGAAATATTCCTTCACACATTGTTTCATCTTGTGAGGGAACAGGTTTTGTAGAAACTTCTTCGATTTCCCAAAACTGTCTAAGTTGCTTATCTAAAGCATCTGTGTGGGTCATGAACGTTTTTACTGTGCTGTCATCTGTTGAATTCTCAGCTGTACCTAACAGTATCCAACCAAAGATTGTCTTCATGGCTGTTGGAGTATTAGGTGGACCCTGTACAATTCCTTCTTGGACGATCTTAGCATATACCTTGGCACCTAGAAGTGCATCTATCTTGCCCGGTTTCCAGTATGTGGGATCTGCTAAGTCTAGTTGTTCTAAATGCTTATGGCTTGCATTTGATATTAATTTTGTTGGTAGTGCGTCAGTAATTCTGTTGATTACCAAAAAATTCTCTGAGAGTGTTGTCTTATTTTCCCGACACGATTTCAGGGATAACTTGGTTATCTTGCTCGAATTACCTGTTAAACTTTTGTTTAACCCTATTACAGTCACTAATGTCGGACTGCAAATAGCCTGCAATTTGTGACATGCAGATTGTGTGACAAAGGAGCATTCTGAGCCTGAATCGATTAGACACCGTAATGTTTGTGGCCTTCCGTACTCACTCTGAACCTTTACTAAGGCCGTAGATAGTAACGCATAAGATCGCTCCCTGTTCATATAGGTATGAGTTGTAGCTCGATCTCCTGTACCCTGATTGGTACCTAGTTTGACTTGGTCAAGACTGTTACTATCTCTGCGATTTTGTTGTTGAAGTTTTCTGGGGTTTGAGTTGCAGTCAACTTCAACTGCGTTGGATTGTAGATTGTTAGCCTCTACATTCCTAGGATATAAATTATTTGTATTTGTATCCTCATGTATCAATGTATGATGCATCTGTTTGCATTTGAAGCATCGATACCTACTGGAACAATTCCTAATTGAATGTTTCCTTGATAGGCAGTTGTAGCAAAGTCCATTCGTTTTAATAAACTTCTTTCTGCCTTGTATGTCCATTTTCTGGAATTTTGTGCATTTTTGAAGTAAATGATCTCCATTACATGCTGAACATTTCACTGACTTCAGTGTGTGTAATGCTTTCATCGTAGTTATCTTTGTGGTACATTTGGCTTGACTCAATTTGGGTGCCAATGTATCTGCAATTGCTTCTAATATTTTCAACCTGTTGTCCAAAAATGTTGATAATTTTCCATATGTTGGCAGCTCTTGAGACGCTCCTTGATTTTCTTCCCACAACTTTAATGTGGCGAGAGGCAACTTCTGTACTATCAAGTAAACAATCAGTACATCCCAAGTAGAAATATCAACTTGCAAACTTTTTAATTGTTGTAAACACTCTTCTGTAGTGTCGACCAAAGATTTCAAATCAGTAGCTGTTTCAGATGTTATTTTAGGTTGACTTGTTAATATCTTAAGCTGATGATTAACAAGAATCTTTTTATTTTCGTACCTCGCCTTCAATCTATTCCAGGCGGGTAGATAATCTTCATTTGTGATGGGAGTGTGACGTAGTAATTTTTCCGCATCACCTATTAAAGAGCTTTTCAGATAATACAATTTTTGCACATCCTTCAAAGTTGCATTATTGTGTACTACAGCTGTGTATAAATCATGAAACGAGCGCCAACCATCATAATTGCCATTATATTTTGGCAACATAATTTTTGGTAGAATGTTTTGTTGTTGTTGTTCCACACGAGTTTGTTGTGCCAACAAAAGTGTGGAATCTGTCAACTCTGTGATGGGATGAATTAAATCATATAATTCTCCTATGTATGTGCAATATGTATTTTCCAAATTGCTATACGTATCATCAGTGACGTATTTTGGTGTAGATTTGGGTGGTGTCTCAATGAGCAGCTCGTTGATTTGCTGATCAATCTGCTCATACTCAGCCCATGTTCGCCTGATCTCAGAGAGTTTTGCTTCATATAAACCCTTTGAGTGTTTCTCTGTCAATGTTTTTTGTCCATTAGCTATGGTTTTAATAAGGCGATTCCTTAAAGCTTGTTCCTTATTTAACAAACTTTTTAGTTCTGTCATCTTGAATTAGTTAAGAAACTTGAGCAATAACGAAATAGAAATTGAGATGTTAAATTAATTTCTAAATTAACTACAATAACTTATGTGAATTGCAATGACTATTCTGATTCCTACACAACTAACCCAGACAAATGAGTCGAATGATTCCTGGATGGAACCACCAAAATGTTAAATGTAATGTATGCTACTTGTAAAGTACTGTCACTCAATTGACAGTAGAAATAGGTCAAGAGAAAGTTATCTAATGTGTTAACTTTCTGAACACTCTCCAAATCTCTGTTCCTCTTATGAAACAGAAATTATCACCTGAAAATAAGATATACTCAAAGCTTGTTATACACTATTCACTTCACCCTAATGTAACTTCCCATAAGTTACGCTAGAGCAAGTATTTCCTGAATGATGTCGCTCAATTTTTAGTTGGTGCGTGTATATTGATTTACAGCGTAGCTTCCAATAAGTTACACTGTACAGTGCCGATTGTCTTCTGTTTATTAATTAAACTCTGAAAAAGAAAGAGAACACTCAAGTAGCACAAATGACATTTAGGTGGCGTTAGTGTAGCGGTAAATGAAAAGATATCATTCGGTTGTTCATTTATCTACGTTTATTTCTGGATGAATACTTCTAAATTAAAATTTGATTTCAAACTAAATTAAGCTAGAAACTTAACCCTATTGCAATTCACTTATTAAATTTAGATATGTATTAAATTGTGTAAAAAAAGAAAAATCGATCTCAAACAAAAATTCTATATGTCACTTGCTCAAATTCCTTATTATTAATTGCTCAAATTCCTTATTATTAATTGCTCAAATTCCTTATTACTAATTCTATTAGCTACAATTTAAATTTGACCCTTTCGCTTATTATAAAAATTTCTTATATTTTTTAGCTGAAAATGAAATGGTTTATTAAAGGTATCGATGAGTAACCAATTATCAAGCAGTGTGACGTTGACCCGTGTGGGCAAAAAGTCACACTTTGAGTAAATGATCACGTAACCGATAAAAAATCAAATAATTATCAATTTTCAGTAAAAAATTAATTATGTTCAATCTCAAAATATTTTCTCTCACTAGATAAATTTGGTTGTGTGCACTTATTAGTAGTGTAAATGACATGAAATGCATGCGTTTTACACTGTGACAATAATTACCCTTTACCAAGTACGTATCTAGAAATAAAATACCTTGAGTTGCCCGCAACTTGTGTTACGACGAATTCGTGAAATTTGTAAAACAAAAAAAAACACAAAAATTGATCAAAGAAACTAAAAATGAAATTGAACTAGAAAAAAAATATTAATTATTACAAGCGAAGAAAAAAATCGTATGTTTTAGATGATTACCGAAAATTTACTTTATATCAACTGAACTTTAACTTTATTTAACCCAAAAAAAAAAAACTCTAAAATATCACTGATGGCGAAAAACTTTGCAAGTCGGATACACTGTAACTAAAAGCACTGTGAACCCTTTGACAACTTTTGAAAAATAGAAGACTGAGAGAACGAAAGGCCTCCTTTTTATAGAAAAATTCGTTCCATTTTCGTTGTCCATAAAGTGAAATATTGAAAATTTTCACTTAAAATCATGACTAATGATCTCAAACTTAATGTCAATAGATAGCAAATTTCCTACTCTACAATTTGACATTTTTCTCGTAGAGATTAATTATAAATTCGATGATTTTAATGAATTTTTATGATTGCTGAGAAATTTGCTATAAAATTTCACTTCGGTACGTTTCCCTCTCAACGTAATAGATTTTTCTGACATTTGTAGTATTTTTTGTCCCTTTCCCACTGTGAGTCTCTTTTGCACTCATTGTGGGAAATACATTTATAAAAAATCGCGAATATCGCGTTTTCCGTGAGAAATATCGCGCAACGAACGTCGCCATCGAGATCGCGGTTCGATTTTACCCGGTCTTGATATGTCAAACGTCGCGGTGACATAAAGTTTGAGCTGTTTGGCACAATCGCGCGCGGGTGCTAAACAAAGTTTTGTTATGTATTTTTTAAGGTGTTTTTTAGTGTTTTTCAGGTAACAGCATCATCATCAGGGATAACTTTACCTCAGGTAAGCGTATTATGTATTTATTGTATTTATTTAGCTTGTAGTTTACGATTTTTGTAAATTTGTGGCAAATGTCAGGTGAGTGCTTTCGTGGCATTTTTCACCTTGTTTGTCCACAAATATTTATCATAATCATAATAATTATGTAGTTAAAAGTGTAATTGAATGTTTTATGGTGGCTTGACTACATAAAACATGAAATTACATATGTTTTTTACACAATTCCTCAACTCCATGGAATTGTTGTTGTACGGCATACATACCTACAGTCCTGTTCTTGACTGTGTTTATGTTATAGTAAGAATGTTTTTTTTTTTTTTAGAAAAACACTAGCTATTTTAATTATTAATATATTGTTATTAATTCATTTTTTTTATTTCATTGCAGCTCTTCGTGGGATTTCTTCCATTTGTGAAAACTCCAAGTGGAGGTAATTTTTTATATGTATTTATAAAAATTTCTGGAATTAATTTGCTTCTTTTTGTTTCAGGTTCGCTGAACAAAGGTAATCCTCGGCGTATTTAAAATTTGTGACAGTAAACATTTTTTTTTTGAAAAATTTACTATAGAAAAGGCAATCCTCGGGGTATTTAAAAATTTTCGATAGTAAAAAATCATTTTTTGACAAATTCACTATATAAAAGGTAATCCTCGGCGTATTTAAAATTTGGGACAGTAAACATTTTTTTTTGAAAAATTTACTATAGAAAAGGCAATACTCGGGTATTTAAAATTTTCGACAGTAAAAAATTATTTTTTTACAAATTCGCTATAGAAAAGCTATCCTCGGCGTATTTAAAACTTGATACAGTAAAAAATTATTTTTTGAAAAATTTACTATAGAAAAGGCAATCCGCGGCGTATTTAACATTTGCGACAATAAAAAATTATTTTTTGACAAATTCACTATAGAAAAGTCAATCCTCGGCGTATTTAAATTTTGCGACAGTGCAAAATTATTTTTTGACAAATTTACTATAGAAAAGGCAATCCTCGACGTATTTAAAAATTGCGACAGTAACAAATAATTTTTTGACAAATTCACTATAGAAAAGGCAATCCTCGGTGTATGTAAAATTTGCGACAATAAAAAATAATTTTTTGAGAAATTTACTATAGAAAAGGCAATACCTGGCGTATTTAAAATTTGCTACAGTAAAAAATTATTTTTTGAAAAATTTACTATAGAAAAGGCAATCCTTCTATTTTTTGAAAAATTTTCTACAGAAAAGGCAATACTCGGCTGGTTTAAAATTTGCGAATGTAAAAAATAATTTTTTGAAAAATTCACTATAGAAAAGGCAATCCCTGGCGTATTTAAAATTTGCGACTTTAAAAAATAATTTTTTGACAAATTTACTATAGAAAAAGAGATCCTCGGCGTATTTAAAATTTTCGACAGTAAAAAATTATTTTTTGACAAATAGAAAAGGCAATCCCCGGTGTATTTATAATTTGCGACAGTAAAAAATAATTTTTTTAAAAATTTACTATAGAAAAGGCAATCCCTGGCGTATTTAAAATTTGCGGCGGTAGAAAATAAATTGTTGAAAAATTTACTATAGAAAAGGCAATCCTCGCCGCATTTAAAATTTTCGACAGTAAAAATTATTTTTTGAAAAATTTACTATAGAAAAGGCAATCCTCGACGTATTTGAAATTTTCGACAGTAAAATATTGTTTTGTGACAAATTCACTATAGAGAAGTCAATCCGCTTCGTATTTAAAATTTGCGATAGTAAAAAATTATTTTTTGAGAAATTTACTATAGAAAAGGCAATCCTCGGGGTATTTAAAATTTTCGATAGTAAAAAATCATTTTTTGACAAATTCACTATATAAAAGGTAATCCTCGGCGTATTTAAAATTTGGGACAGTAAACATTTTTTTTTGAAAAATTTACTATAGAAAAGGCAATACTCGGGTATTTAAAATTTTCGACAGTAAAAAATTATTTTTTTACAAATTCGCTATAGAAAAGCTATCCTCGGCGTATTTAAAACTTGATACAGTAAAAAATTATTTTTTGAAAAATTTACTATAGAAAAGGCAATCCGCGGCGTATTTAACATTTGCGACAATAAAAAATTATTTTTTGACAAATTCACTATAGAAAAGTCAATCCTCGGCGTATTTAAATTTTGCGACAGTGCAAAATTATTTTTTGACAAATTTACTATAGAAAAGGCAATCCTCGACGTATTTAAAAATTGCGACAGTAACAAATAATTTTTTGACAAATTCACTATAGAAAAGGCAATCCTCGGTGTATGTAAAATTTGCGACAATAAAAAATAATTTTTTGAGAAATTTACTATAGAAAAGGCAATACCTGGCGTATTTAAAATTTGCGAAGGTAGAAAATAATTTGTTGAAAAATTTACTGTAGAAAGGCAATCCTCGGGGTATTTAAAATTTGCGACAGTAAAAAATTAGTTTTTGACAAATTTACTATAGAAAAGGCAATCCTCGGTGTATTTAAAATTTTTGACAGTAAAAAATTATTTTTTGACAAATTCACTATAGAAAAGGTAATTCTCGGCTTATTTAAAATTTGTGACAGTAAATGATAGTTTTTTGAAAAATTTACTATAGAAAAGGCAATCCTCGGTGTATTTAAAATTTGCGACAGCAAAAAATAATTTTTTGAAAAATTCACTATAGAAAAGCCAATCTTCAGTATAATTAAAATTTGCGACAGAAAAAAATTATTTTTTGACAAATTCACTAGAGAAAGCAGTCCTCGGTATATTTAAAATTTGCGACAGTAAAAAATTATTTGTTGACAAATTCACTATAGAAAAGGCAATCCTCGTCGTATTTAAAATTTGAGACAGTAAAAATAATTTCCTGAAAAATATACTCTAGAGAAGGCAATCCGCGGTGTAAGTAAAATTTTCGACAATAAAAAGTAATTTTTTGAGAAATTTACTATAGAAAAGGCAATACCTGGCGTATTTAAAATTTGCGACGGTAGAAAACAATTTGTTGAAAAATGTACTATAGAAAGGCAAACCTCGGGGTATTTAAAATTTGCGACAGTAAGAAATTATGTTTTGACAAATTCGCTATAGAAAAGGCAATCCTCGGCGTGTTTAAAATTTGCGACAGTAAAAAATAATTTTTTGAAAAATTTACTATAGAAAAGGCAATCCTCGGAGTATTTAAAATTTGCGACAGTCAAAAATTATTTTTTGACAAATTCACTATAGAAAAGGGAATCCTCGGCGTATATAAAATTTGCGACATTAAAAAATTATTTTTTGACAAATTTACTATAGAAAAGGCAATCCTCGGCGTGTTTAAAATTTTCGATAGCAAAGACTTATTTTTTGACAAATTCACTATAGAAAATGCAATCCTCGCCGTATTTAAAATTTGCGTCAGTAAAAAATAATTTTTTGACAAATTTACTATAGAAAAGGCAATCCTTCTATTTTTTGAAAAATTTTCTACAGAAAAGGCAATACTCGGCTGGTTTAAAATTTGCGAATGTAAAAAATAATTTTTTGACAAATTTACTATAGAAAAAGAGATCCTCGGCGTATTTAAAATTTTCGATAGTAAAAAATCATTTTTTGACAAATTCACTATATAAAAGGTAATCCTCGGCGTATTTAAAATTTGTGACAGTAAAAAATTATTTTTTGAAAAATTTACTATAGAAAAGGCAATCCTCGGCGTATTTAAAATTTGCGACAGTAAAAAATTATTTTTTTTAAAAATTTACTATAGAAAAGGCAATCCTCGACGTATTTAAAATTTGCGACAGTAAAAAATTATTTTTTGAAAAATTTACTATAGAAAAGGCAATCCTCGGCGTATTTAAAATTTGAAAAATTTACTATAGAAAAGGCAATCCTCGGCGTATTTAAAATTTGCGACAACAAAAAATTATTTTTTGAAAAATTTACTATAGAAAAGGCAATCCTCGGCGTATTTAAAATTTGCGACAGCCAAAAATTATTTTTTGAAAAATTCACTATATAAGAGGCAATCATCGGGATATTTAAAATTTGCCACTGTAAAAATTTATTTTTTGACAAATTCACTATAGAAAAGGCAATCCTCGGTATATTTAAAATGTGCCACAGTCAAAATTTATTTTTTTACAAATTCACTATAGAAAAAGCCATCCTCGGCGTATTTAAAATTTGCGACAGTAAAAAATTATTTTTTGAAAAATTTACTATAGAAAAGGCAATCCTCGGCGTATTTGAAATTTGCGACCGTGAAAAATATTATTTTGACAAATTCACTATAGAAAAGGCAATCCTCGGCGTATTTAAAATTTGCGACAATAAAAAATTATTTTTTGAAAAATTTACTATAGAAAAGGCAATCCTCGGCGTATTTAAAATTTGCGACAGTAAAAAATTATTTTTTGAAAAATTTACTATAGAAAAGGCAATCCTCGGCGTATTTAAAATCTGCGACAGTAAAAATTTATTTTTTGAAAAATTCACTATGGAAAAGACAATCCTCGGCGTATTTAAAATTTGCGACCGTAAAAAATATTATTTTGACAAATTCACTATAGAAAAGGCAATCCTCGGCGTATTTAAAATTTGCGACAGTAAAAAATTATTTTCTGAAAAATTTACTATAGAAAAGGCAATCCTCGGCGTATTTAAAATTTGCGACAGTAAAAAATTATTTTTTGAAAAATTTACTATAGAAAAGGCAATCATCGGCGTATTTAAAATTTGCGACAGCAAAAAATAATTTTTTGAAAAATTCACTATAGAAAAGGCAATCATCGGTATATTTAAAATTTGCCACTGTAAAAATTTATTTTTTGACAAATTCACTATAGAAAAGGCAATCCTCGGCGTATTAAAAATTTGCGACCGTAAAAAATAATTTTTTGAGAAATTTACTATAGAAAAGGCAATCATCGGTATATTTAAAATTTGCCACTATAAAAATTTATTTTTTGACAAATTTACTATAGAAAAGGCAATCCTCGGCGTATTTAAAATTTGCGACAGTAAAAAATTATTTCTTGAAAAATATACTATAGAAAAGGCAATCCTCGGCGTATTTAAAATTTGCGAGAGTAAAAATTTATTTTTTGACAAATTCACTATAGAAAAGGCAATCCTCGGCGTATTTCAAATTTGCGAGAGTAAAAAATATTATTTTGACAAATTCACTATAGAAAAGGCAACCTCGGCATATTTAAAATTTGCGACAGTAAAAAATTATGTTTTGAAAAATTTACTATAGAAAAGGCAATCCTCGGCGTATTTAAAATTTGCGACAGCAAAAAATAATTTTTTGAAAAATTCACTATATAAGAGGCAATCATCGGTATATTTAAAATGTGCCACTGTAAAAATTTATTTTTTGACAAATTCACTATAGAAAAGGCAATCCTCGGTATATTTAATATGTGCCACTGTAAAAATTTATTTTTTGACAAATTCACTATAGAAAAGGCAATCCTCGGCGTATTAAAAATTTGCGACCGTAAAAAATAATTTTTTGAGAAATTTACTATAGAAAAGGCAATCATCGGTATATTTAAAATTTGCCACTATAAAAATTTATTTTTTGACAAATTTACTATAGAAAAGGCAATCCTCGGCGTATTTAAAATTTGCGACAGTAAAAAATTATTTCTTGAAAAATTTACTATAGAAAAGGCAATCCTCGGCGTATTTAAAATTTGCGAGAGTAAAAATTTATTTTTTGACAAATTCACTATAGAAAAGGCAATCCTCGGCGTATTTCAAATTTGCGACAGTAAAAAATATTATTTTGAAAAATTTACTATAGAAAAGGCAATCCACGGCGCATTTAAAATTTGCGACCGTGAAAAATATTATTTTGACAAATTCACTATAGAAAAGGCAATCCTCGGCGTATTTAAAATTTGCGACAATAAAAAATAATTTTTTGAAAAATTTACTATAGAAAAGGCAATCCTGGCGTATTTAAAATTTGCGGCGGTAAAAAATCGTTTTTTGACAAATTTATTATAGAAAAGGAAATCCTCTGAGTATTTAAAATTTGCGATAGTAAAAAATTATTTTTTGACAAATTCGCTATAGAAAAGGCAATCCTCGGGGTATTTAAAATTTTCGACAGTAAAAAATTTGACAAATTCACTATAGAAATGGTAATCCTCGGCGTATTTAAAATTTGCGACCGTAAAAAATAGTTTTTGTAAAAATTTACTATAGAAAAGGCAATCCTCAGCGTATTTAAAATTCGCTACAGTAAAAAATTATTTTTTGACAAATTTACTATAGAAAAGGCAATCCTCGGGGTATTTAAAATTTTCGACAGTAAAAAATTATTTTTTGAAAAATTCACTATAGAAAATTTAATCCTCGGCGTATTTAAAATTTGTGACAGTAAAAATTTTTTTTTGAAAAATTTACTATAGAAAAGGCAATCCTCGGCGTATCTAAAATTTGCGACAGCAAAAAATAATTTTTTGAAAAATTCACTATAGAAAAGGCAATCATCGGTATATTTAAAATTTGCCACTGTAAAAATTTATTTTTTGACAAATTCACTATAGAAAAGGCAATCCTCGGCGTATTAAAAATTTCCGACCGTAAAAAATTATTTTTTGAAAAATTTACTATAGAAAAGGCAATCCTCGGCGTATTTAAAATTTGCGACAGTAAAAAATTATTTTTTGAAAAATTTACTATAGAAAAGGCAATCCTCGGCGTATTAAAAATTTGCGACCGTAAAAAATTATTTTTTGACAAATTCACCATAGAAAAGGTAATCCTCGGCGTATTTAAAATTTGCGACAGTAAAAAATTATTTTTTGAAAAATTTACTATAGTAAAGGCAATCCTCGGCGTATTTAAAATTTGCGACAGTAAAAAATTATTTTTTGAAAAATTTACTATAGAAAAGGCAATCCTCGGCGTATTTAAAATTTGCGACAGTAAAAAATTATTTTTTGAAAAATTTACTATAGAAAAGGCAATTCTCGGCGTATTTAAAATATGCGACAGTAAAAAATTTACTATAGAAAAGGTAATCCTCGGCGTATTTAAAATTTGAAAAATTTACAATAGAAAGGCAATCATCGGTATATTTAAAATTTGCCACTGTAAGAATTTATTTTTTGACAAATTCACTATAGAAAAGGCAATCCTCGGCGTATTAAAAATTTGTGACCGTAAAAAATTATTTTTTGAAAAATTTACTATAGAAAAGGCAATCCTCGGCGTATTTAAAATTTGCGACAGTGAAAAATTATTTTTTGAAAAATTTACTATAGAAAAGGCAATCCTCGGCGTATTTAAAATTTGCGACAGTAAAAAATTATTTTTGGAAACATTTACTATAGAAAAGGCAATCCTCGGCGTATTTAAAATTTGCGACAGTAAAAAATTATTTTTTGAAAAATTTACTATAGAAAAGGCAATCCTCGGGGTATTTAAAATTTGCGACAGTAAAAAATAATTTTTTGAAAAATTCACTATAGAAAAGGCAATCATCGGTATATTTAAAATTTGCCACTGTAAAAATTTATTTTTTGACAAATTCACTATAGAAAAGGCAATCCTCGGCGTATTAAAAATTTGTGACAGTAAAAAATTATTTTTTGAAAAATTTACTATAGAAAAGGCAATCCTCGGCGTATTTAAAATTTGCGACAGTAAAAATGTATTTTTTGACAAATTCACTATAGAAAAGGCAATCCTCGGCGTATTTAAAATTTGCGACAGTAAAAAATATTATTTTGACAAATTCACTATAGAAAAGGCAATCCTCGGCGTATTTAAAATTTGCGACAGTAAAAAATTATTTTTTGAAAAATTTAGTATAGAAAAGGCAATCCTCGGCGTATTTAAAATTTGCGACAGTAAAAAATTATTTTTTGAAAAATTTACTATAAAAAAGGCAATCCTCGGCGTATTTAAAATTTGCGACAGCAAAAAATAATTTTTTGAAAAATTCACTATAGAAAAGGCAATCATCGGTATATTTAAAATTTGCCACTATAAAAATTTATTTTTTGAGAAATTTACTATAGAAAAGGCAATCCTCGGCGTATTTAAAATTTGCGACAGTAAAAAATTATTTCTTGAAAAATTTACTATAGAAAAGGCAATCCTCGGCGTATTTACAATTTGCGAGAGTAAAAATTTATTTTTTGACAAATTCACTATAGAAAAGGCAATCCTCGGCGTATTTCAAATTTGCGACAGTAAAAAATATTATTTTGACAAATTCACTATAGAAAAGGCAACCTCGGCATATTTAAAATTTGCGACAGTAAAAAATTATGTTTTGAAAAATTTACTATAGCAAAGGCAATCCTCGGCGTATTTAAAATTTGCGACAGCAAAAAATAATTTTTTGAAAAATTCACTATATAAGAGGCAATCATCGGTATATTTAAAATTTGCCACTGTAAAAATTTATTTTTTGACAAATTCACTATAGAAAAGGCAATCCTCGGTATATTTAAAATGTGCCACAGTCAAAATTTATTTTTTTACAAATTCACTATAGAAAAAGCAATCCTCGGCGTATTTAAAATTTGCGACAGTAAAAAATTATTTTTTGAAAAATTTACTATAGAAAAGGCAATCCTCGGCGTATTTAAAATTTGCGACCGTGAAAAATATTATTTTGACAAATTCACTATAGAAAAGGCAATCCTCGGCGTATTTAAAATTTGCGACAATAAAAAATTATTTTTTGAAAAATTTACTATACAAAAGGCAATCCTCGGCGTATTTAAAATTTGCGACAGTAAAAAATTATTTTTTGAAAAATTTACTATAGAAAAGGCAATCCTCGGCGTATTTAAAATCTGCGACAGTAAAAATTTATTTTTTGAAAAATTCACTATGGAAAAGACAATCCTCGGCGTATTTAAAATTTGCGACCGTAAAAAATATTATTTTGACAAATTCACTATAGAAAAGGCAATCCTCGGCGTATTTAAAATTTGCGACAGTAAAAAATTATTTTCTGAAAAATTTACTACAGAAAAGGCAATCCTCGGCATATTTAAAATTTGCGACAGTAAAAAATTATTTTTTGAAAAATTTACTATAGAAAAGGCAATCCTCGGCGTATTTAAAATTTGCGACAGCAAAAAATAATTTTTTGAAAAATTCTATAGAAAAGGCAATCATCGGTATATTTAAAATTTGCCACTGTAAAAATTTATTTTTTGACAAATTCACTATAGAAAAGGCAATCCTCGGCGTATTAAAAATTTGCGACCGTAAAAAATAATTTTTTGAGAAATTTACTATAGAAAAGGCAATCATCGGTATATTTAAAATTTGCCACTATAAAAATTCATTTTTTGACAAATTTACTATAGAAAAGGCAATCCTCGGCGTATTTAAAATTTGCGACAGTAAAAAATTATTTCTTGAAAAATTTACTATAGAAAAGGCAATCCTCGGCGTATTTAAAATTTGCGAGAGTAAAAATTCATTTTTTGACAAATTCACTATAGAAAAGGCAATCCTCGGCGTATTTCAAATTTGCGACAGTAAAAAATATTATTTTGACAAATTCACTATAGAAAAGGCAACCTCGGCATATTTAAAATTTGCGACAGTAAAAAATTATGTTTTGAAAAATTTACTATAGAAAAGGCAATCCTCGGCGTATTTAAAATTTGCGACAGCAAAAAATAATTTTTTGAAAAATTCACTATATAAGAGGCAATCATCGGTATATTTAAAATTTGCCACTGTAAAAATTTATTTTTTGACAAATTCACTATAGAAAAGGCAATCCTCGGTATATTTAAAATGTGCCACAGTCAAAATTTATTTTTTTACAAATTCACTATAGAAAAAGCAATCCTCGGCGTATTTAAAATTTGCGACAGTAAAAAATTATTTTTTGAAAAATTTACTATAGAAAAGGCAATCCTCGGCCCATTTAAAATTTGCGACCGTGAAAAATATTATTTTGACAAATTCACTATAGAAAAGGCAATCCTCGGCGTATTTAAAATTTGCGACAATAAAAAATTATTTTTTGAAAAATTTACTATAGAAAAGGCAATCCTCGGCGTATTTAAAATTTGCGACAGTAAAAAATTATTTTTTGAAAAATTTACTATAGAAAAGGCAATCCTCGGCGTATTTAAAATCTGCGACAGTAAAAATTTATTTTTTGAAAAATTCACTATGGAAAAGACAATCCTCGGCGTATTTAAAATTTGCGACAGTAAAAAATAATTTTTTGAAAAATTCACTATAGAAAAGGCAATCATCGGTATATTTAAAATTTGCCACTGTAAAAATTTATTTTTTGACAAATTCACTATAGAAAAGGCAATCCTCGGCGTATTAAAAATTTGTGACAGTAAAAAATTATTTTTTGAAAAATTTACTATAGAAAAGGCAATCCTCGGCGTATTTAAAATTTGCGACAGTAAAAATGTATTTTTTGACAAATTCACTATAGAAAAGGCAATCCTCGGCGTATTTAAAATTTGCGACAGTAAAAAATATTATTTTGACAAATTCACTATAGAAAAGGCAATCCTCGGCGTATTTAAAATTTGCGACAGTAAAAAATTATTTTTTGAAAAATTTAGTATAGAAAAGGCAATCCTCGGCGTATTTAAAATTTGCGACAGTAAAAAATTATTTTTTGAAAAATTTACTATAGAAAAGGCAATCCTCGGCGTATTTAAAATTTGCGACAGCAAAAAATAATTTTTTGAAAAATTCACTATAGAAAAGGCAATCATCGGTATATTTAAAATTTGCCACTATAAAAATTTATTTTTTGACAAATTTACTATAGAAAAGGCAATCCTCGGCGTATTTAAAATTTGCGACAGTAAAAAATTATTTCTTGAAAAATTTACTATAGAAAAGGCAATCCTCGGCGTATTTACAATTTGCGAGAGTAAAAATTTATTTTTTGACAAATTCACTATAGAAAAGGCAATCCTCGGCGTATTTCAAATTTGCGACAGTAAAAAATATTATTTTGACAAATTCACTATAGAAAAGGCAACCTCGGCATATTTAAAATTTGCGACAGTAAAAAATTATGTTTTGAAAAATTTACTATAGCAAAGGCAATCCTCGGCGTATTTAAAATTTGCGACAGCAAAAAATAATTTTTTGAAAAATTCACTATATAAGAGGCAATCATCGGTATATTTAAAATTTGCCACTGTAAAAATTTATTTTTTGACAAATTCACTATAGAAAAGGCAATCCTCGGTATATTTAAAATGTGCCACAGTCAAAATTTATTTTTTTACAAATTCACTATAGAAAAAGCAATCCTCGGCGTATTTAAAATTTGCGACAGTAAAAAATTATTTTTTGAAAAATTTACTATAGAAAAGGCAATCCTCGGCGTATTTAAAATTTGCGACCGTGAAAAATATTATTTTGACAAATTCACTATAGAAAAGGCAATCCTCGGCGTATTTAAAATTTGCGACAATAAAAAATTATTTTTTGAAAAATTTACTATACAAAAGGCAATCCTCGGCGTATTTAAAATTTGCGACAGTAAAAAATTATTTTTTGAAAAATTTACTATAGAAAAGGCAATCCTCGGCGTATTTAAAATCTGCGACAGTAAAAATTTATTTTTTGAAAAATTCACTATGGAAAAGACAATCCTCGGCGTATTTAAAATTTGCGACCGTAAAAAATATTATTTTGACAAATTCACTATAGAAAAGGCAATCCTCGGCGTATTTAAAATTTGCGACAGTAAAAAATTATTTTCTGAAAAATTTACTATAGAAAAGGCAATCCTCGGCATATTTAAAATTTGCGACAGTAAAAAATTATTTTTTGAAAAATTTACTATAGAAAAGGCAATCCTCGGCGTATTTAAAATTTGCGACAGCAAAAAATAATTTTTTGAAAAATTCTATAGAAAAGGCAATCATCGGTATATTTAAAATTTGCCACTGTAAAAATTTATTTTTTGACAAATTCACTATAGAAAAGGCAATCCTCGGCATATTAAAAATTTGCGACCGTAAAAAATAATTTTTTTAGAAATTTACTATAGAAAAGGCAATCATCGGTATATTTAAAATTTGCCACTATAAAAATTCATTTTTTGTCAAATTTACTATAGAAAAGGCAATCCTCGGCGTCTTTAAAATTTGCGACAGTAAAAAATTATTTCTTGAAAAATTTACTATAGAAAAGGCAATCCTCGGCGTATTTAAAATTTGCGAGAGTAAAAATTCATTTTTTGACAAATTCACTATAGAAAAGGCAATCCTCGGCGTATTTCAAATTTGCGACAGTAAAAAATATTATTTTGACAAATTCACTATAGAAAAGGCAACCTCGGCATATTTAAAATTTGCGACAGTAAAAAATTATGTTTTGAAAAATTTACTATAGAAAAGGCAATCCTCGGCGTATTTAAAATTTGCGACAGCAAAAAATAATTTTTTGAAAAATTCACTATATAAGAGGCAATCATCGGTATATTTAAAATTTGCCACTGTAAAAATTTATTTTTTGACAAATTCACTATAGAAAAGGCAATCCTCGGTATATTTAAAATGTGCCACAGTCAAAATTTATTTTTTTACAAATTCACTATAGAAAAAGCAATCCTCGGCGTATTTAAAATTTGCGACAGTAAAAAATTATTTTTTGAAAAATTTACTATAGAAAAGGCAATCCTCGGCGCATTTAAAATTTGCGACCGTGAAAAATATTATTTTGACAAATTCACTATAGAAAAGGCAATCCTCGACGTATTTAAAATTTGCGACAATAAAAAATTATTTTATGAAAAATTTACTATAGAAAAGGCAATCCTCGGCGTATTTAAAATTTGCGACAGTAAAAAATTATTTTTTGAAAAATTTACTATAGAAAAGGCAATCCTCGGCGTATTTAAAATCTGCGACAGTAAAAATTTATTTTTTGAAAAATTCACTATGGAAAAGACAATCCTCGGCGTATTTAAAATTTGCGACCGTAAAAAATATTATTTTGACAAATTCACTATAGAAAATGCAATCCTCGGCGTATTTAAAATTAATTAAAAATAATTTTTTACCGTTATTTTCTGAAAAATTTACTATAGAAAAGGCAATCCTCGGCGTATTTAAAATTTGCGACAGTAAAAAATTATTTTTTGAAAAATTTACTATAGAAAAGGCAATCCTCGGCGTATTTAAAATTTGCGACAGCAAAAAATAATTTTTTGAAAAATTCACTATAGAAAAGGCAATCATCGGTATATTTAAAATTTGCCACTGTAAAAATTTATTTTTTGACAAATTCACTATAGAAAAGGCAATCCTCGGCGTATTAAAAATTTGCGACCGTAAAAAATAATTTTTTGAGAAATTTACTATAGAAAAGGCAATCCTCGGTATATTTAAAATTTGCGACAGAAAAAATTATTTTTCGGCAAATTCACTATAGAAAAGGCAATCCTCGGGGTATTTAAAATTTTCGACAGTAAAAAATTATTTTTTGACAAATTCACCATAGAAAAGGTAATCCTCGGCGTATTTAAAATTTGTGACAGTAAAAAATAATTTTTTGAAAAATTTACTATAGAAAAGGCAATCCTCGGCGTATTTAAAATTTGCGACAGTAAAAAATAATTTTTTGAAAAATTCACTATAGAAAAGGCAATCCCCGGTATATGTAAAATTTGCGACAGTAAAAAATTATTTTGTGACAAATTCACTATAGTAAGGGCAATCCTCGGCGTATTTAAAATTTGCGACAGAAAAAAATTATTTTTTAAAAAATTTACTATAGAAAAGGCAATCCTCGGCGTATTAAAAATTTGCGACCGTAAAAAATAATTTTTTGAATAATTTACTATAGAAAAGGCAATCCTCGGTATATTTAAAATTTTCTACAGTAAAAAATTATTTTTTGACAAATTCACCATAGAAAAGGTAATCCTCGGCGTATTTAAAATTTGCGACAGTAAAAAATTATTTTTTGAAAAATTTACTATAGAAACGGCAATCCTCGGCGTATTTAAAATTTGCGACAGTAAAAAATTATTTTTTAAAAAATTTACTATAGAAAAGGCAATCCTCGGCGTATTAAAAATTTGCGACCGTAAAAAATAATTTTTTGAATAATTTACTATAGAAAAGGCAATCCTCGGTATATTTAAAATTTTCTACAGTAAAAAATTATTTTTTGACAAATTCACCATAGAAAAGGTAATCCTCGGCGTATTTAGAATTTGCGACAGTAAAAAATTATTTTTTGAAAAATTTACTATAGTAAAGGCAATCCTCGGCGAATTTAAAATTTGCGACAGTAAAAAATTATTTTTTGAAAAATTTACTATAGAAAAGGCAATCCTCGGCGTATTTAAAATTTGCGACAGTAAAAAATTATTTTTTGAAAAATTTACTATAGAAAAGGCAATCCTCGACGTATTTAAAATTTGCGACAGTAAAAAATTATTTTTTGAAAAATTTACTATAGAAAAGGCAATCCTCGGCGTATTTAAAATTTGAAAAATTTACTATAGAAAAGGCAATCCTCGGCGTATTTAAAATTTGCGACAGCAAAAAATTATTTTTTGAAAAATTTACTATAGAAAAGGCAATCCTCGGCGTATTTAAAATTTGCGACAGTAAAAAATTATTTTTTGAAAAATTTACTATAGAAAAGGCAATCCTCGGCGTATTAAAAATTTGCGACCGTAAAAAATAATTTTTTGAGAAATTTACTATAGAAAAGGCAATCCTCGGTATATTTAAAATTTGCGACAGTAAAAAATTATTTTTTGGCAAATTCACTATAGAAAAGGCAATCCTCGGGGTATTTAAAATTTTCTACGGTAAAAAGTTATTTTTTGACAAATTCACCATAGAAAAGGTAATCCTCGGCGTATTTAAAATTTGCGACAGTAAAAAATTATTTTTTGAAAAATTTACTATAGAAAAGGCAATCCTCGGCGTATTAAAAATTTGCGACCGTAAAAAATAATTTTTTAGAAATTTACTATAGAAAAGGCAATCCTCGGTATATTTAAAATTTGCGACAGTAAAAAATTATTTTTTGGCAAATTCACTATAGAAAAGGCAATCCTCGGGGTATTTAAAATTTTCTACGGTAAAAAATTATTTTTTGACAAATTCACCATAGAAAAGGTAATCCTCGGCGTATTTAAAATTTGCAACAGTAAAAAATTATTTTTTGAAAAATTTACTATAGTAAAGGCAATCCTCGGCGTATTTAAAATTTGCGACAGTAAAAAATTATTTTTTGAAAAATTTACTATAGAAAAGGCAATCCTCGGCGTATTTAAAATTTGCGACAGTAAAAAATTATTTTTTGAAAAATTTACTATAGAAAAGGCAATCCTCGGCGTATTTAAAATATGCCACAATAAAAAATTATTTTTTGAAAAATTTACTATAGAAAAGGTAATCCTCGGCGTATTTAAAATTTGAAAAATTTACTATAGAAAGGCAATCATCGGTATATTTAAAATTTGCCACTGTAAAAATTTATTTTTTGACAAATTCACTATAGAAAAGGCAATCCTCGGCGTATTAAAAATTTGCGACCGTAAAAAATTATTTTTTTAAAAATTTACTATAGAAAAGGCAATCCTCGGCGTATTTAAAATTTGCGACAGTAAAAAATTATTTTTTGAAAAATTTACTATTGAAAAGGCAATCCTCGGCGTATTAAAAATTTGCGACCGTAAAAAATTATTTTTTGACAAATTCACCATAGAAAAGGTAATCCTCGGCGTATTTAAAATTTGCCACAGTAAAAAATTATTTTTTGAAAAATTTACTATAGTAAAGGCAATCCTCGGCGTATTTAAAATATGCGACAGTAAAAAATTATTTTTTGAAAAATTTACTATAGAAAAGGTAATCCTCGGCGTATTTAAAATTTGAAAAATTTACTATAGAAAGGCAATCATCGGTATATTTAAAATTTGCCACTGTAAAAATTTATTTTTTGACAAATTCACTATAGAAAAGGCAATCCTCGGCGTATTAAAAATTTGCGACCGTAAAAAATTATTTTTTGAAAAATTTACTATAGAAAAGGCAATCCTCGGCGTATTAAAAATTTGCGACCGTAAAAAATAATTTTTTGAGAAATTTACTATAGAAAAGGCAATCCTCGGTATATTTAAAATTTGCGACAGTAAAAAATTATTTTTTGGCAAATTCACTATAGAAAAGGCAATCCTCGGGGTATTTAAAATTTTCTACGGTAAAAAATTATTTTTTGACAAATTCACCATAGAAAAGGTAATCCTCGGCGTATTTAAAATTTGCGACAGTAAAAAATTATTTTTTGAAAAATTTACTATAGAAAAGGCAATCCTCGGCGTATTTAAAATTTGCGACAGTAAAAAATTATTTTTTGAAAAATTTACTATAGAAAAGGCAATCCTCGGCGTATTTAAAATATGCGACAGTAAAAAATTATTTTTTGAAAAATTTACTATAGAAAAGGTAATCCTCGGCGTATTTAAAATTTGAAAAATTTACTATAGAAAGGCAATCATCGGTATATTTAAAATTTGCCACTGTAAAAATTTATTTTTTGACAAATTCACTATAGAAAAGGCAATCCTCGGCGTATTAAAAATTTGCGACGGTAAAAAATTATTTTTTGAAAAATTTACTATAGAAAAGGCAATCCTCGGCGTATTTAAAATTTGCGACAGTGAAAAATTATTTTTTGAAAAATTTACTATAGAAAAGGCAATCCTCGGCGTATTTAAAATTTGCGACAGTAAAAAATTATTTTTGGAAACATTTACTATAGAAAAGGCAATCCTCGGCGTATTTAAAATTTGCGACAGTAAAAAATTATTTTTTGAAAAATTTACTATAGAAAAGGCAATCCTAGGCGTATTTAAAATTTGCGACAGCAAAAAATAATTTTTTGAAAAATTCACTATAGAAAAGGCAATCATCGGTATATTTAAAATTTGCCACTGTAAAAATTTATTTTTTGACAAATTCACTATAGAAAAGGCAATCCTCGGCGTATTAAAAATTTGCGACCGTAAAAAATAATTTTTTGAAAAATTTACTATAGAAAAGGCAATCCTCGGCGTATTTAAAATTTGCGACAGTAAAAAATTATTTTTTGAAAAATTTACTATATAAAAGGCAATCCTCGGCGTATTAAAAATTTGCGACCGTAAAAAATTATTTTTTGACAAATTCACCATAGAAAAGGTAATCCTCGGCGTATTTAAAATTTGCGACAGTAAAAAATTATTTTTTGAAAAATTTACTATAGTAAAGGCAATCCTCGGCGTATTTAAAATTTGCGACAGTAAAAAATTATTTTTTGAAAAATTTACTATAGAAAAGGCAATCCTCGGCGTATTTAAAATTTGCGACAGTAAAAAATTATTTTTTGAAAAATTTACTATAGAAAAGGCAATTCTCGGCGTATTTAAAATATGCGACAGTAAAAAATTATTTTTTGAAAAATTTACTATAGAAAAGGTAATCCTCGGCGTATTTAAAATTTGAAAAATTTACTATAGAAAGGCAATCATCGGTATATTTAAAATTTGCCACTGTAAAAATTTATTTTTTGACAAATTCACTATAGAAAAGGCAATCCTCGGCGTATTAAAAATTTGCGACCGTAAAAAATTATTTTTTGAAAAATTTACTATAGAAAAGGCAATCCTCGGCGTATTTAAAATTTGCGACAGTGAAAAATTATTTTTTGAAAAATTTACTATAGAAAAGGCAATCCTCGGCGTATTTAAAATTTGCGACAGTAAAAAATTATTTTTGGAAACATTTACTATAGAAAAGGCAATCCTCGGCGTATTTAAAATTTGCGACAGTAAAAAATTATTTTTTGAAAAATTTACTATAGAAAAGGCAATCCTCGGCGTATTTAAAATTTGCGACAGCAAAAAATAATTTTTTGAAAAATTCACTATAGAAAAGGCAATCATCGGTATATTTAAAATTTGCCACTGTCAAAATTTATTTTTTGACAAATTCACTATAGAAAAGGCAATCCTCGGCGTATTATAAATTTGTGACAGTAAAAAATTATTTTTGGAAACATTTACTATAGAAAAGGCAATCCTCGGCGTATTTAAAATTTGCGACAGTAAAAAATTATTTTTTGAAAAATTTACTATAGAAAAGGCAATCCTCGGCGTATTTAAAATTTGCGACAGCAAAAAATAATTTTTTGAAAAATTCACTATATAAGAGGCAATCATCGGTATATTTAAAATTTGCCACTGTAAAAATTTATTTTTTGACAAATTCACTATAGAAAAGGCAATCCTCGGTATATTTAAAATGTGCCACAATCAAAATTTATTTTTTTACAAATTCACTATAGAAAAAGCAATCCTCGGCGTATTTAAAATTTGCGGCAGTAAAAAATTATTTTTTGAAAAATTTACTATAGAAAAGGCAATCCTCGGCGTATTTAAAATTTGCGACCGTGAAAAATATTATTTTGACAAATTCACTATAGAAAAGGCAATCCTCGGCGTATTTAAAATTTGCGACAATAAAAAATTATTTTTTGAAAAATTTACTATACAAAAGGCAATCCTCGGCGTATTTAAAATTTGCGACAGTAAAAAATTATTTTTTGAAAAATTTACTATAGAAAAGGCAATCCTCGGCGTATTTAAAATCTGCGACAGTAAAAATTTATTTTTTGAAAAATTCACTATGGAAAAGACAATCCTCGGCGTATTTAAAATTTGCAACCGTAAAAAAATATTATTTTGACAAATTCACTATAGAAAAGGCAATCCTCGGCGTATTTAAAATTTGCGACAGTAAAAAATTATTTTCTGAAAAATTTACTATAGAAAAGGCAATCCTCGGCGTATTTAAAATTTGCGACAGTAAAAAATTATTTTTTGAAAAATTTACTATAGAAAAGGCAATCCTCGGCGTATTTAAAATTTGCGACAGCAAAAAATAATTTTTTGAAAAATTCACTATAGAAAAGGCAATCATCGGTATGTTTAAAATTTGCCACTGTAAAAATTTATTTTTTGACAAATTCACTATAGAAAAGGCAATCCTCGGCGTATTAAAAATTTGCGACCGTAAAAATAATTTTTTTGAGAAATTTACTATAGAAAAGGCAATCATCGGTATATTTAAAATTTGCCACTATAAAAATTCATTTTTTGACAAATTTACTATAGAAAAGGCAATCCTCGGCGTATTTAAAATTTGCGACAGTAAAAAATTATTTCTTGAAAAATTTACTATAGAAAAGGCAATCCTCGGCGTATTTAAAATTTGCGAGAGTAAAAATTCATTTTTTGACAAATTCACTATAGAAAAGGCAATCCTCGGCGTATTTCAAATTTGCGACAGTAAAAAATATTATTTTGACAAATTCACTATAGAAAAGGCAACCTCGGCATATTTAAAATTTGCGACAGTAAAAAATTATGTTTGAAAAATTTACTATAGAAAAGGCAATCCTCGGCGTATTTAAAATTTGCGACAGCAAAAAATAATTTTTTGAAAAATTCACTATAGAAAAGGCAATCATCGGTATGTTTAAAATTTGCCACTGTAAAAATTTATTTTTTGACAAATTCACTATAGAAAAGGCAATCCTCGGTATATTTAAAATGTGCCACAGTCAAAATTAATTTTTTACAAATTCACTATATAAAAAGCAATCCTCGGCGTATTTAAAATTTGCGACAGTAAAAAATTATTTTTTGAAAAATTTACTATAGAAAAGGCAATCCTCGGCGCATTTAAAATTTGCGACCGTGAAAAATATTATTTTGACAAATTCACTATAGAAAAGGCAATCCTCGGCGTATTTAAAATTTGCGACAATAAAAAATTATTTTTTGAAAAATTTACTATAGAAAAGGCAATCCTCGGCGTATTTAAAATTTGCGACAGTAAAAAATTATTTTTTGAAAAATTTACTATAGAAAAGGCAATCCTCGGCGTATTTAAAATCTGCGACAGTAAAAATTTATTTTTTGAAAAATTCACTATGGAAAAGACAATCCTCGGCGTATTTAAAATTTGCGACCGTAAAAAATATTATTTTGACAAATTCACTATAGAAAATGCAATCCACGGCGTATTTAAAAATTTGCGACAGTAAAAAATTATTTTCTGAAAAATTTACTATAGAAAAGGCAATCCTCGGCGTAATTTAAAATTTGCGACAGTAAAAAATTATTTTTTGAAAAATTTACTATAAAAAAAAGCAATCCTCGGCGTATTTAAAATTTGCGACAGCAAAAAATAATTTTTTGAAAAATTCACTATAGAAAAGGCAATCATCGGTATATTTAAAATTTGCCACTGTAAAAATTTATTTTTTGACAAATTCACTATAGAAAAGGCAATCCTCGGCGTATTAAAAATTTGCGACCGTAAAAAATAATTTTTTGAGAAATTTACTATAGAAAAGGCAATCCTCGGTATATTTAAAATTTGCGACAGAAAAAATTATTTTTCGGCAAATTCACTATAGAAAAGGCAATCCTCGGGGTATTTAAAATTTTCGACAGTAAAAAATTATTTTTTGACAAATTCACCATAGAAAAGGTAATCCTCGGCGTATTCAAAATTTGTGACAGTAAAAAATAATTTTTTGAAAAATTTTCTATAGAAAAGGCAATCCTCGGCGTATTTAAAATTTGCGACAGTAAAAAATAATTTTTTGAAAAATTCACTATAGAAAAGGCAATCCTCGGTATATGTAAAATTTGCGACAGTAAAAAATTATTTTGTGACAAATTCACTATAGAAAGGGCAATCCTCGGCGTATTTAAAATTTGCGACAGAAAAAAATTATTTTTTAAAAAATTTACTATAGAAAAGGCAATCCTCGGCGTATTAAAAATTTGCGACCGTAAAAAATAATTTTTTGAATAATTTACTATAGAAAAGGCAATCCTCGGTATATTTAAAATTTTCTACATTAAAAAATTATTTTTTGACAAATTCACCATAGAAAATGTAATCCTCGGCGTATTTAAAATTTGCGACAGTAAAAAATTATTTTTTGAAAAATTTACTATAGAAACGGCAATCCTCGGCGTATTTAAAATTTGCGACAGTAAAAAATTATTTTTTAAAAAATTTACTATAGAAAAGGCAATCCTCGGCGTATTAAAAATTTGCGACCGTAAAAAATAATTTTTTGAATAATTTACTATAGAAAAGGCAATCCTCGGTATATTTAAAATTTTCTACAGTAAAAAATTATTTTTTGACAAATTCACCATAGAAAAGGTAATCCTCGGCGTATTTAAAATTTGCGACAGTAAAAAATTATTTTTTGAAAAATTTACTATAGTAAAGGCAATCCTCGGCGAATTTAAAATTTGCGACAGTAAAAAATTATTTTTTGAAAAATTTACTATAGAAAAGGCAATCCTCGGCGTATTTAAAATTTGCGACAGTAACAAATTATTTTTTGAAAAATTTACTATAGAAAAGGCAATCCTCGACGTATTTAAAATTTGCGACAGTAAAAAATTATTTTTTGAAAAATTTACTATAGAAAAGGCAATCCTCGGCGTACTTAAAATTTGAAAAATTTACTATAGAAAAGGCAATCCTCGGCGTATTTAAAATTTGCTACAGCAAAAAATTATTTTTTGAAAAATTTACTATAGAAAAGGCAATCCTCGGCGTATTTAAAATTTGCGACAGTAAAAAATTATTTTTTGAAAAATTTACTATAGAAAAGGCAATCCTCGGCGTATTAAAAATTTGCGACCGTAAAAAATAATTTTTTGAGAAATTTACTATAGAAAAGGCAATCCTCGGTATATTTAAAATTTGCGACAGTAAAAAATTATTTTTTGGCAAATTCACTATAGAAAAGGCAATCCTCGGGGTATTTAAAATTTTCTACGGTAAAAAGTTATTTTTTGACAAATTCACCATAGAAAAGGTAATCCTCGGCGTATTTAAAATTTGCGACAGTAAAAAATTATTTTTTGAAAAATTTACTATAGTAAAGGCAATCCTCGGCGTATTTAAAATTTGCGACCGTAAAAAATTATTTTTTGAAAAATTTACTATAGAAAAGGCAATCCTCGGCGTTTTTAAAATTTGCGACAGTAAAAAATTATTTTGTGATAAATTTACTATAGAAAAGGCAATCCTCGGCGTATTTAAAATATGCGACAGTAAAAAATAATTTTTTGAAAAATTTACTATAGAAAAGGCAATCCTCGGCGTATTTAAAATTTGCGACAGTAAAAAATTATTTTTTGAAAAATTTAGTATAGAAAAGGCAATCCTCGGCGTATTTAAAATTTGGGCCAGCAAAAAATAATTTTTTGAAAAATTCACTATAGAAAAGGCAATCATCGGTATATTTAAAATTTGCCACTATAAAAATTTATTTTTTGACAAATTTACTATAGAAAAGGCAATCCTCGGCGTATTTAAAATTTGCGACAGTAAAAAATTATTTCTTGAAAAATTTACTATAGAAAAGGCAATCCTCGGCGTATTTAAAATTTGCGAGAGTAAAAATTTATTTTTTGACAAATTCACTATAGAAAAGGCAATCCTCGGCGTATTTCAAATTTGCGACAGTAAAAAATATTATTTGGACAAATTCACTATAGAAAAGGCAACCTCGGCATATTTAAAATTTGCGACAGTAAAAAATTACGTTTTGAAAAATTTACTATAGAAAAGGCAATCCTCGGCGTATTTAAAATTTGCGACAGTAAAAAATTATTTTTTGAAAAATTTACTATAGAAAAGGCAATCCTCGGCGTATTAAAAATTTGCGACCGTAAAAAATAATTTTTTGAGAAATTTACTATAGAAAAGGCAATCCTCGGTATATTTAAAATTTGCGACAGTAAAAAATTATTTTTTGGCAAATTCACTATAGAAAAGGCAATCCTCGGGGTATTTAAAATTTTCTACGGTAAAAAGTTATTTTTTGACAAATTCACCATAGAAAAGGTAATCCTCGGCGTATTTAAAATTTGCGACAGTAAAAAATTATTTTTTGAAAAATTTACTATAGTAAAGGCAATCCTCGGCGTATTTAAAATTTGCGACAGTAAAAAATATTATTTTGACAAATTCACTACAGAAAAGGCAATCCTCGGCGTATTTAAAATTTGCGACAGTAAAAAATAATTTTTTGAAAAATTTACTATAGAAAAGGCAATCCTCGGCGTATTTAAAATTTGCGACAGTAAAAAATTATTTTTTGAAAAATTTAGTATAGAAAAGGCAATCCTCGGCGTATTTAAAATTTGGGCCAGCAAAAAATAATTTTTTGAAAAATTCACTATAGAAAAGGCAATCATCGGTATATTTAAAATTTGCCACTATAAAAATTTATTTTTTGACAAATTTACTATAGAAAAGGCAATCCTCGGCGTATTTAAAATTTGCGACAGTAAAAAATTATTTCTTGAAAAATTTACTATAGAAAAGGCAATCCTCGGCGTATTTAAAATTTGCGAGAGTAAAAATTTATTTTTTGACAAATTCACTATAGAAAAGGCAATCCTCGGCGTATTTCAAATTTGCGACAGTAAAAAATATTATTTGGACAAATTCACTATAGAAAAGGCAACCTCGGCATATTTAAAATTTGCGACAGTAAAAAATTACGTTTTGAAAAATTTACTATAGAAAAGGCAATCCTCGGCGTATTTAAAATTTGCGACAGCAAAAAATAATTTTTTGAAAAATTCACTATATAAGAGGCAATCATCGGTATATTTAAAATTTGCCACTGTAAAAATTTATTTTTTGACAAATTCACTATAGAAAAGGCAATCCTCGGTATATTTAAAATGTGCCACAGTCAAAATTTATTTTTTTTCAAATTCACTATAGAAAAAGCAATCCTCGGCGTATTTAAAATTTGCGACAGTAAAAAATTATTTTTTGAAAAATTTACTATAGAAAAGGCAATCCTCGGCGTATTTAAAATTTGCGACCGTGAAAAATATTATTTTGACAAATTCACTATAGAAAAGGCAATCCTCGGCGTATTTAAAATTTGCGACAATAAAAAATTATTTTTTGAAAAATTTACTATAGAAAAGGCAATCCTTGGCGTATTTAAAATTTGCGACAGTAAAAAATTATTCTTTGCAAAATTTACTATAGAAAAGGCAATCCTCGGCGTATTTAAAATCTGCGACAGTAAAAATTTATTTTTTGAAAAATTCACTATGGAAAAGACAATCCTCGGCGTATTTAAAATTTGCGACCGTAAAAAATATTATTTTGACAAATTCACTATAGAAAAGGCAATCCTCGGCATATTTAAAATTTGCGACAGTAAAAAATTATTTTCTGAAAAATTTACTATAGAAAAGGCAATCCTCGGCGTATTTAAAATTTGCGACAGTAAAAAATTATTTTTTGAAAAATTTACTATAGAAAAGGCAATCCACGGCGTATTTAAAATTTGCGACAGCAAAAAATAATTTTTTGAAAAATTCACTATAGAAAAGGCAATCATCGGTATATTTAAAATATGCCACTGTAAAAATTTATTTTTTGACAAATTCACTATAGAAAAGGCAATCCTCGGCGCATTAAAAATTTGCGCCCGTAAAAAATAATTTTTTGAGAAATTTACTATAGAAAAGGCAATCCTCGGTATATTTAAAATTTGCGACAGAAAAAATTATTTTTTGGCAAATTCACTATAGAAAAGGCAATCCTCGGGGTATTTAAAATTTTCGACAGTAAAAAATTATTTTTTGACAAATTCACCATAGAAAAGGTAATCCTCGGCGTATTTAAAATTTGTGACAGTAAAAAATAATTTCTTGAAAAATTTACTATAGAAAAGACAATCCTCGGCGTATTTAAAATTTGCGACAGTAATAAATAATTTCTTGAAAAATTCACTATAGAAAAGGCAATACTCGGTATATGTAAAATTTGCGACAGTAAAAAATTATTTTGTGACAAATTCACTATAGAAAGGGCAATCCTCGGCGTATTTAAAATTTGCGACAGTAAAAAATTATTTTTTGACAAATTCACTATAGAAAAGGCAATCCTCGGCGTATACAAAATTTGCGACAGTAAAAAATATTATTTTGACAAATTCACTAAAGAAAAGGCAATCCTCGGCGTATTTAAAATTTGGGACAGTAAAAAATTATTTTTTGATAAATTTACTATAGAAAAGGCAATACTCGGCGTGTTTAAAATTTTTGACAGTAAAAAATTATTTTGTGACAAATTCACTATAGAAAGGGCAATCCTCGGCGTATTTAAAATTTGCGACAGTAAAAAATTATTTTTTGACAAATTCACTATAGAAAAGGCAATCCTCGGGGTATTTAAAATTTGCGACGGTAAAAAATTATTTCTTGAAAAATTTACTATAGAAAAGGCAATCCTCGGCGTATTTAAAATTTGCGACCGTAAAAAATAATTTTTTGAGAAATTTACTGTAGAAAAGGCAATCCTCGGCATATTTAAAATTTGGGACAGTAAAAAATTATTTTTTGGCAAATTCACTATAGAATAGACAATCCTCGGGGTATTTAAAATTTTCTACAGTAAAAAATTATTTTTTGACAAATTCACCATTGAAAAGGTAATCCTCGGCGTATTTAAAATTTGCGACAGTAAAAAATTATTTTTTGAAAAATTTACTATAGTAAAGGCAATCCTGGGCGTATTTAAAATTTGCGACAGTAAAAAATTATTTTTTGAAAAATTTACTATAGAAAAGGCAATACTCGGCGTGTTTAAAATTTTTGACAGTAAAAAATTATTTTGTGACAAATTTACTATAGAAAGGGCAATCCTCGGCGTATTTAAAATTTGCGACAGTAAAAAATTATTTTTTGACAAATTCACTATAGAAAAGGCAATCCTCGGGGTATTTAAAATTTGCGACAGTAAAAAATTGTTTTTTGAAAAATTTACTATAGAAAAGGCAATCCTCGGCGTATTAAAAATTTGCGACCGTAAAAAATAATTTTTTGAGAAATTTACTGTAGAAAAGGCAATCCTCGGTATATTTAAAATTTGCGACAGTAAAAAATTATTTTTTGAAAAATTTACTATAGAAAAGGCAATCCGCGGCGTATTTAAAATTTGCGACAGTAAAAAATTATTTTTTGAAAAATTTACTATAGAAAAGGCAATCCTCGGCGTATTAAAAATTTGCGACCGTAAAAAATAATTTTTTGAGAAATTTACTGTAGAAAAGGCAATCCTCGGTATATTTAAAATTTGCGACAGTAAAAAATTATTTTTTGGCAAATTCACTATAGAATAGACAATCCTCGGGGTATTTAAAATTTTCTACAGTAAAAAATTATTTTTTGACAAATTCACCATTGAAAAGGTAATCCTCGGCGTATTTAAAATTTGCGACAGTAAAAAATTATTTTTTGAAAAATTTACTATAGTAAAGGCAATCCTGGGCGTATTTAAAATTTGCGACAGTAAAAAATTATTTTTTTGAAAAATTTACTATAGAAAAGGCAATCCTCGGCGTATTTAAAATTTGCGACAGTAAAAATTATTTTTTGAAAAATTTACTATAGAAAAGGCAATCCTCGGCGTATTTAAAATTTGCGACAGTAAAAAATTATTTTTTGAAAAATTTAGTATAGAAAACGAAATCCTCGGCGTATTTAAAATTTGCGACAATAAAAAATTATTTTTTGAAAAATTTACTATAGAAAAGGCAATCCTCGGCGTATTAAAAATTTGCGACCGTAAAAAATAATTTTTTGAGAAATTTACTGTAGAAAAGGCAATCCTCGGTATATTTAAAATTTGCGACAGTAAAAAATTATTTTTTGGCAAATTCACTATAGAAAAGGCAATCCTCGGGGTATTTAAAATTTTCTACAGTAAAAAATTATGTTTTGATAAATTCACCATAGAAAAGGTAATCCTCGGCGTATTTAAAATTTGCGACAGTAAAAAATTATTTTTTGAAAAATTTACTATAGTAAAGGCTATCCTGGGCGTATTTAAAATTTGCAACAGTAAAAAATTATTTTTTGAAAAATTTACTATAGAAAAGGCAATCCTCGGCGTATTTAAAATTTGCGACAGTAAAAAATTATTTTTTGAAAAATTTACTATAGAAAAGGCAATCCTCGGGGTATTTAAAATTTTCTACAGAAAAAAATTATTTTTTGACAAATTCACCATAGAAAAGGTAATCCTCGGCGTATTTAAAATTTGCGACAGTAAAAAATAATTTTTTGAAAAATTTACTATAGTAAAGGCAATCCTGGGCGTATTTAAAATTTGCGACAGTAAAAAATTATTTTTTGAAAAATTTACTATAGAAAAGGCAATCCTCGGCGTATTTAAAATTTGCGACAGTAAAAAATTATTTTTTGAAAAATTTACTATAGAAAAGGCAATCCTCGGCGTATTTAAAATTTGCGACAGTAAAAAATTATTTTTTGAAAAATTTACTATAGAAAAGGCAACCCTCGGCGTATTTAAAATTTGCGACAGCAAAAAATAATTTTTTGAAAAATTCACTATAGAAAGGCAATCATCGGTATATTTAAAATCTGCCACTGTAAAAATTTATTTTTTGACAAATTCACTATAGAAAAGGCAATCCTCGGCGTATTAAAAATTTGCGACCGTAAAAAATTATTTTTTGAAAAATTTACTATAGAAAAGGCAATCCTCGGCGTATTTAAAATTTGCGACAGTAAAAAATTATTTTTTGAAAAATTTACTATAGAACAGGCAATCCTCGGCGTATTTAAAATTTGCGACAGTAAAAAATTATTTTTGGAAAAATTTACTATAGAAAAAGCAATCCTCGGCGTATTTAAAATTTGCGACAGTAAAAAATTATTTTTTGAAAAATTTACTATAGAAAAGGCAATCCTCGGCGTATTTAAAATTTGCGACAGCAAAAAATAATTTTTTGAAAAATTCACTATAGAAAAGGCAATCATCGGCGTATTTAAAATTTGCGACACTAAAAATGTATTTTTTGACAAATTCACTATAGAAAAGGCAATCCCCGGCGTATTTAAAATTTGCGACAGTAAAAAATATTATTTTGACAAATTCACTATAGAAAAGGCAATCCTCGGCGTATTTAAAATTTGCGACAGTAAAAAATTATTTTTTGAAAAATTTACTATAGATAAGGCACTCCTCGGCGTATTTAATATTTGCGACAGTAAAAAATTATTTTTTGAAAAATTTACTATAGAAAAGGCAATCCTCGGCGTATTTAAAATTTGCGACAGCAAAATATAATTTTTTGAAAAATTCACTATAGAAAAGGCAATCATCGGTATATTTAAAATTTGGCACTATAAAAATTTATTTTTTGACAAATTTACTATAGAAAAGGCAATCCTCGGCGTATTTAAAATTTGCGACAGTAAAAAATTATTTTTTGAAAAATTTACTATAGAAAAGGCAATCCTCGGCGTATTTAAAATTTGCGACAGTAAAAATTTATTTTTTGACAAATTCACTATAGAAAAGGCAATCCTCGGCGTATTTAAAATTTGCGACAGTAAAAAATATTATTTTGACAAATTCACTATAGAAAAGGCAATCCTCGGCATATTTAAAATTTGCGACAGTAAAAAATTATGTTTTGAAAAATTTACTATAGAAAAGGCAATCCTCGGCGTATTTAAAATTTGCGACAAATTATTTTTTGAAAAATTTAGTATAGAAAAGGAAATCCTCGGCGTATTTAAAATTTGCGACAATAAAAAATTATTTTTTTAAAAATTTACTATAGAAAAGGCTATCCTCGGCGTATTTAAAATTTGCGACAGTAAAAAATTCTTTTTTGAAAAATTTACTATAGAAAAGGCAATCCTCGGCGTATTTAAAATTTGCGACAGTAAAAAATTATTTTTTGAAAAATTTACTATAGAAAAGGCTATCCTCGGCGTATTTAAAATTTGCGCCAGTAAAAAATAATTTTTTGAAAAATTTACTATAGAAAAGGCAATCCTCGGCGTATTTAAAATTTGCGACAGTAAAATATTATTTTTTGAAAAATTTACTATAGAAAAGGCAATCCTCGGCGTATTTAAAATTTGCGACAGTAAAAAATTCTTTTTTGAAAAATTTACTATAGAAAAGGCAATCCTGGGCGTATTTAAAATTTGTGACAGTAAAAAATTATTTTTTGAAAAATTTACTATAGAAAAGGCAATCCTCGGCGTATTTAAAATTTGCGACAGCAAAAAATAATTTTTTGAAAAATTCACTATATAAAAGGCAATCATAGGTATATTTAAAATTTGCCACTGTAAAAATTTATTTTTTGACAAATTCACTATAGAAAAGGCAATCCTCATTATATTTAAAATGTGCCACAGTAAAAATTTATTTTTTGACAAATTCACTATAGAAAAAGCAATCCTCGGCGTATTTAAAATTTGCGACAGTAAGAAAATATTTTTTGCATAATTTACTATAGAAAAGGCAATCCTCGGCGTATTTAAAATTTGCGACAGTAAAAAATTATTTTTTGAAAAATTTACTATAGAAAAGGAAATCCTCGGCGTATTTAAAATTTGCGACAGTAAAAAATTATTTTTTGACAAATTCACCATAGAAAAGGTAATCCTCGGCGTATTTAAAATTTGCGACAGTAAAAAATTATTTTTTGAAAAATTTACTATAGAAAAGGCAATCCTCGGGGTATTTAAAATTTTCTACAGTAAAAAATTATTTTTTGACAAAATCACCATAGAAAAGGTAATCCTCGGCGTATTTAAAATTTGCGACAGTAAAAAATTATTTTTTGAAAAATTTACTATAGTAAAGGCAATCCTGGGCGTATTTAAAATTTGCGACAGTAAAAAATTATTTTTTGAAAAATTTACTATAGAAAAGGCAATCCTCGGCGTATTTAAAATTTGCGATAGTAAAAAATTATTTTTTGAAAAATTTACTATAGAAAAGGCAATCCTCGGCGTATTTAAAATTTGCGACAGTAAAAAATTATTTTTTGAAAAATTTACTATAGAAAAGGCAACCCTCGGCGTATTTAAAATTTGCGATAGCAAAAAATAATTTTTTGAAAAATTCACTATAGAAAGGCAATCATCGGTATATTTAAAATTTGCCACTGTAAGAATTTATTTTTTGACAAATTCACTATAGAAAAGGCAATCCTCGGCGTATTAAAAATTTGCGACCGTAAAAAATTATTTTTTGAAAAATTTACTATAGAAAAGGCAATCCTCGGCGTATTTAAAATTTGCGACAGTAAAAAATTATTTTTTGAAAAATTTACTATAGAACAGGCAATCCTCGGCGTATTTAAAATTTGCGACAGTAAAAAATTATTTTTTGAAAAATTTACTATAGAAAAGGCACTCCTCGGCGTATTTAATATTTGCGACAGTAAAAAATTATTTTTTGAAAAATTTACTATAGAAAAGGCAATCCTCGGCGTATTTAAAATTTGCGACAGCAAAAAATAATTTTTTGAAAAATTCACTATAGAAAAGGCAATCATCGGTATATTTAAAATTTGGCACTATAAAAATTTATTTTTTGACAAATTTACTATAGAAAAGGCAATCCTCGGCGTATTTAAAATTTGCGACAGTAAAAAATTATTTTTTGAAAAATTTACTATAGAAAAGGCAATCCTCGGCGTATTTAAAATTTGCGACAGTAAAAATTTATTTTTTGACAAATTCACTATAGAAAAGGCAATCCTCGGCGTATTTAAAATTTGCGACAGTAAAAAATATTATTTTGACAAATTATTTTTTGACAAATTTACTATAGAAAAGGCAATCCTCGGCATATTTAAAATTTGCGACAGTAAAAAATTATGTTTTGAAAAATTTACTATAGAAAAGGCAATCCTCGGCGTATTAAAAATTTGCGACCGTAAAAAATAATTTTTTGATAAATTTACTATAGAAAAGGCAATCCTCGGTATATTTAAAATTTGCGACAGTAAAAAATTATTTTTTGAATAATTTACTATAGAAAAGGCAATCCTCGGCGTATTTAAAATTTGCGACAGTAAAAAATTATTTTTTGAAAAATTTACTATAGAAAAGGAAATCCTCGGCGTATTTAAAATTTGCGACAGTAAAAAATTATTTTTTGACAAATTCACCATAGAAAAGGTAATCCTCGGCGTATTTAAAATTTGCGACGGTAAAAAATTATTTTTTGAAAAATTTACTATAGTAAAGGCAATCCTCGGCGTATTTAAAATTTGCGACAGTAAAAAATTGTTTTTTGAAAAATTTACTATAGAAAAGGCAATCCTCGGCGTATTAAAAATTTGCGACCGTAAAAATAATTTTTTGAGAAATTTACTATAGAAAAGGCAATCCACGGTATATTTAAAATTTGCGACAGTAAAAAATTATTTTTTGAAAAATTTACTGTAGAAAAGGCAATCCTCGGCGTATTTAAAATTTGCGACAGCAAAAAATAATTTTTTGAAAAATTCACTATAGAAAAGGCAATCATCGGTATATTTAAAATTTGGCACTATAAAAATTTATTTTTTGACAAATTTACCATAGAAAAGGCAATCCTCGGCGTATTTAAAATTTGCGACAGCAAAAAATAATTTTTTGAAAAATTCACTATAGAAAAGGCAATCATCGGCGTATTTAAAATTTGCGACACTAAAAATGTATTTTTTGACAAATTCACTATAGAAAAGGCAATCCTCGGCGTATTTAAAATTTGCGACAGTAAAAAATATTATTTTGACAAATTCACTATAGAAAAGGCAATCCTCGGCGTATTTAAAATTTGCGACAGTAAAAAATTATTTTTTGAAAAATTTACTATAGAAAAGGCACTCCTCGGCGTATTCAATATTTGCGACAGTAAAAAATTATTTTTTGTAAAATTTACTATAGAAAAGGCAATCCTCGGCGTATTTAAAATTTGCGACAGCAAAAAATAATTTTTTCAAAAATTCACTATAGAAAAGGCAATCATCGGTATATTTAAAATTTGGCACTATAAAAATTTATTTTTTGACAAATTTACTATAGAAAAGGCAATCCTCGGCGTATTTAAAATTTGCGACAGTAAAAAATTATTTTTTGAAAAATTTACTATAGAAAAGGCAATCCTCGGCGTATTTAAAATTTGCGACAGTAAAAATTTATTTTTTGACAAATTCACTATAGAAAAGGCAATCCTCGGCGTATTTAAAATTTGCGACAGTAAAAAATATTATTTTGACAAATTCACTATAGAAAAGGCAATCCTCGGCATATTTAAAATTTGCGACAGTAAAAAATTATGTTTTGAAAAATTTACTATAGAAAAGGCAATCCTCGGCGTATTTAAAATTTGCGACAAATTATTTTTTGAAAAATTTAGTATAGAAAAGGAAATCCTCGCCGTATTTAAAATTTGCGACAATAAAAAATTATTTTTTGAAAAATTTACTATAGAAAAGGCAATCCTCGGCGTATTTAAAATTTGCGACAATAAAAAATTCTTTTTTGAAAAATTTACTATAGAAAAGGCAATCCTCGGCGTGTTTAAAATTTGCGACAGTAAAAAATTATTTTTTGAAAAATTTACTATAGAAAAGGCAATCCTCGACGTATTTAAAATTTGCGACAGTAAAAAATAATTTTTTGAAAAATTTACTATAGAAAAGGCAATCCTCGGCGTATTTAAAATTTGCGACAGTAAAAAATTATTTTTTGAAAAATTTACTATAGAAAATGCAATCCTCGGCGTATTTAAAATTTGCGACAGTAAAAAATTCTTTTTTGAAAAATTTACTATAGAAAAGGCAATCCTCGGCGTATTTAAAATTTGTGACAGTAAAAAATTATTTTTTGAAAAACTTACTATAGAAAAGGCAATCCTCGGCGTATTTAAAATTTGCGACAGCAAAAAATAATTTTTTGAAAAATTCACTATATAAAAGGCAATCATAGGTATATTTAAAATTTGCCACTGTAAAAATATATTTTTTGACAAATTCACTATAGAAAAGGCAATCCTCATTATATTTAAAATGTGTCACAGTAAAAATTTATTTTTTGAAAAATTCACTATAGAAAAAGCAATCCTCGGCGTATTTAAAATTTGCGACAGTAAGAAATTATTTTTTGAATAATTTACTATAGAAAAGGCGATCCTCGGCGTATTTAAAATTTGCGACAGTAAAAAATTATTTTTTGAAAAAGTTACTATAGAAAAGGAAATCCTCGGCGTATTTAAAATTTGCGACAGTAAAAAATTATTTTTTGGCAAATTCACCATAGAAAAGGTAATCCTCGGCGTATTTAAAATTTGCGACGATAAAAAATTATTTTTTGAAAAATTTACTATAGTAAAGGCAATCCTCGGCGTATTTAAAATTTGCGACAGTAAAAAATTGTTTTTTGAAAAATTTACTATAGAAAAGGCAATCCTCGGCGTATTAAAAATTTGCGACCGTAAAAAATAATTTTTTGAGAAATTTACTATAGAAAAGGCAATCCGCGGTATATTTAAAATTTGCGACAGTAAAAAATTATTTTTTGAAAAATTTACTATAGAAAAGGCAATCCTCGGCGAATTTAAAATTTGCGACAGTAAAAAATTATTTTTTGAAAAATTTACTATAGAAAAGGCAATCCTCGGCGTATTAAAAATTTGCGACCGTAAAAAATAATTTTTTGATAAATTTACTATAGAAAAGGCAATCCTCGGTATATTTAAAATTTGCGACAATAAAAAATTATTTTTTGGCAAATTCACTATAGAAAAGGCAATCCTCGGGGTATTTAAAATTTGCGACAGTAAAAAATTATTTTTTGACAAATTCACCATAGAAAAGGTAATCCTCGGCGTATTTAAAATTTGCGACAGTAAAAAATTATTTTTTGAAAAATTTACTATAGTAAAGGCAATCTTCGGCGTATTTAAAATTTGCGACAGTAAAAAATTATTTTTTGAAAAATTTACTATGGAAAAGGCAATCCTCGGCGTATTTAAAATTTGCGACAGTAAAAAATTATTTTTTGAAAAATTTACTATAGAAAAGGCAATCCTCGGCGTATTTAAAATTTGCGACAGTAAAAAATTATTTTTTGAAAAATTTACTATAGAAAAGGCAATACTCGGCGTATTTTAAATTTGCGACAGTAAAAAATTATTTTTTGAAAAATTTGCTATAGAAAAGGCAATCCTCGGCGTATTTAAAATTTGCAACAGTAAAAAATTATTTTTTGGAAAATTTACTATAGAAAAGGCAATCCTCGGCGTATTTAAAATTTGCGACAGTAAAAAATTATTTTTTGAAAAATTTACTATAGAAAACGCAATCCTCGGCGTGTTTAAAATTTGCGACAGCAAAAAAATATTATTTTGACAAATTCACTATAGAAAAGGCAATCCTCGGCGTATTTAAAATTTGCGACAGTAAAAAATTATTTTTTGAAAAATTTACTATAGAAAAGGCAATCCTCGGCGTATTTAAAATTTGCGACAGTAAAAAATTATTTTTTGAAAAATTTACTATAGAAAAGGCAATACTCGGCGTATTTTAAATTTGCGACAGTAAAAAATTTTGTTTTGAAAAATTTACTATAGAAAAGGCAATCCTCGGCGTATTTAAAATTTGCGACAGTAAAAAATTATTTTTTGAAAAATTTACTATAGAAAAGGCAATCCTCGGCGTATTTAAAATTTGCGACGGTAAGAAATTATTTTTTGAAAAATTTACTATAGAAAAGGCAATCCTCGGCGTATTTAAAATTTGCGAGAGTAAAAAATAATTTTTTTAAAAATTTACTATAGAAAAGGCAATCCTCGGTGTATTTTAAATTTGCGACAGTAAAAAATTATTTTTTGAAAAATTTGCTATAGAAAAGGCAATCCTCGGCGTATTTAAAATTTGCAACAGTAAAAAATTATTTTTTGAAAAATTTACTATAGAAAAGGCAATCCTCGGCGTATTTAAAATTTGCGACAGTAAAAAATTAATTTTTGAAAAATTTACTATAGAAAACGCAATCCTCGGCGTGTTTAAAATTTGCGACAGCAAAAAAATATTATTTTGACAAATTCACTATAGAAAAGGCAATCCTCGGCGTATTTACAATTTGCGACAGTAAAAAATTATTTTTTGAAAAATTTACTATAGAAAAGGCAATCCTCGGCGTATTTAAAATTTGCGACAATAAAAAATTATTTTTTGAAAAATTTACTATAGAAAAGGCAATCCTCGGCGTATTTAAAATTTGCGACAGTAAAAAATTATTTTTTGAAAAATTTACTATAGAAAAGGCAATCCTCGGCGTATTTAAAATTTGCAACAGTAAAAAATTATTTTTTGAAAAATTTACTATAGAAAAGGCAATCCTCGTTGTATTTAAAATTTGCGACAGTATAAAATTATTTTTTGAAAAATTTACTATAGAAAAGGCAATCCTCGGCGTATTTAAAATTTGCGACAGTAAAAAATTATTTTTTGAAAAATTTGCTATAGAAAAGGCAATGCTCGTTGTATTTAAAATTTGCGACAGTAAAAAATTATTTTTTGAAAAATTTACTATAGAAAAGGCAATCCTCGGCGTATTTAAAATTTGCGACAGTAAAAAATTATTTTTTGAAAAATTTACTATAGAAAAGGCAATCCTCGGCGTATTTAAAATTTGCGACAATAAAAAAATATTATTTTGACAAATTCACTATAGAAAAGGCAATCCTCGGCGTATTTAAAATCTGCTACAGTAAAAAATTATTTTTTGAAAAATTTACTATAGAAAAGGCAATCCTCGGCGTATTAAAAATTTGCGACCGTAAAAAATAATTTTTTGATAAATTTACTATAGAAAAGGCAATCCTCGGTATATTTAAAATTTGCGACAGTAAAAAATTATTTTTTGGCAAATTCACTATAGAAAAGGCAATCCTCGGGGTATTTAAAATTTGCGACAGTAAAAAATTATTTTTTGACATATTCACCATAGAAACCGTAATCCTCGGCGTATTTAAAATTTCCGACAGTAAAAAATTATTTTTTGAAAAATTTACTATAGTAAAGGCAATCCTCGGCGTATTTAAAATTTGCGACAGTAAAAAATTATTTTTTGAAAAATTTACTATGGAAAAGGCAATCCTCGGCGTATTTAAAATTTGCGACAGTAAAAAATTATTTTTTGAAATATTTACTATAGAAAAGGCAATCCTCGGCGTATTTAAAATTTGCGACAGTAAAAAAATATTTTTTGAAAAATTTACTATAGAAAAGGCAATACTCGGCGTATTTTAAATTTGCGACAGTAAAAAATTTTGTTTTGAAAAATTTGCTATAGAAAAGGCAATCCTCGGCGTATTTAAAATTTGCGACAGTAAAAAATTATTTTTTGAAAAATTTACTATAGAAAAGGCAATCCTCGGCGTATTTAAAATTTGCGACAGTAAGAAATTATTTTTTGAAAAATTTACTATAGAAAAGGCAATCCTCGGCGTATTTAAAATTTGCGAGAGTAAAAAATAATTTTTTTAAAAATTTACTATAGAAAAGGCAATCCTCGGTGTATTTTAAATTTGCGACAGTAAAAAATTATTTTTTGAAAAATTTGCTATAGAAAAGGCAATCCTCGGCGTATTTAAAATTTGCAACAGTAAAAAATTATTTTTTGAAAAATTTACTATAGAAAAGGCAATCCTCGGCGTATTTAAAATTTGCGACAGTAAAAAATTATTTTTTGAAAAATTTACTATAGAAAACGCAATCCTCGGCGTGTTTAAAATTTGCGACAGCAAAAAAATATTATTTTGACAAATTCACTATAGAAAAGGCAATCCTCGGCGTATTTAAAATTTGCGACAGTAAAAAATTATTTTTTGAAAAATTTACTATAGAAAAGGCAATCCTCGGCGTATTTAAAATTTGCGACAGTAAAAAATTATTTTTTGAAAAATTTACTATAGAAAAGGCAATCCTCGGCGTATTTAAAATTTGCGACAGTAAAAAATTATTTTTTGAAAAATTTACTATAGAAAAGGCAATCCTCGGCGTATTTAAAATTTGCAACAGTAAAAAATTATTTTTTGAAAAATTTACTATAGAAAAGGCAATCCTCGTTGTATTTAAAATTTGCGACAGTATAAAATTATTTTTTGAAAAATTTACTATAGAAAAGGCAATCCTAGGCGTATTTAAAATTTGCGACAGTAAAAAATTATTTTTGAAAAATTTGCTATAGAAAAGGCAATGCTCGTTGTATTTAAAATTTGCGACAGTAAAAAATTATTTTTTGAAAAATTTACTATAGAAAAGGCAATCCTCGGCGTATTTAAAATTTGCGACAGTAAAAAATTATTTTTTGAAAAATTTACTATAGAAAAGGCAATCCTCGGCGTATTTAAAATTTGCGACAATAAAAAAATATTATCTTGACAAATTCACTATAGAAAAGGCAATCCTCGGCGTATTTAAAATCTGCTACAGTAAAAAATTATTTTTTGAAAAATTTACTATAGAAAAGGCAATACTGGGCGTATTTAAAATTTGCGACAGTAAAAAATTATTTTTTGAAAAATTTACTATAGAAAAGGCAATCCTCGGCGTATTTAAAATTTGCGACAGTGAAAAATTATTTTTTGAAAAATTTACTATAGAAAAGGCAATCCTCGGCGTATTTAAAATTTGCGACAGTAAAAAATTATTTTTTGAAAAATTTACTATAGAAAAGGCAATCCTCGGCGTATTTAAAATTTGCGACAGTAAAAAATTATTTTTTGAAAAATTTACTATAGAAAAGGCAATCCTCGGCGTATTTAAAATTTGCGACAGTAAAAAATTATTTTTTGAAAAATTTACTATAGAAAAGGCAATCCTCGGCGTATTTAAAATTTGCAACAGTAAAAAATATTATTTTGACAAATTCACTATAGAAAAGGCAATCCTCGGTGTATTTTAAATTTGCGACAGTAAAAAATTATTTTTTGAAAAATTTGCTATAGAAAAGGCAATCCTCGGCGTATTTAAAATTTGCAACAGTAAAAAATTATTTTTTGAAAAATTTACTATAGAAAAGGCAATCCTCGGCGTATTTAAAATTTGCGACAGTAAAAAATTAATTTTTGAAAAATTTACTATAGAAAACGCAATCCTCGGCGTGTTTAAAATTTGCGACAGCAAAAAAATATTATTTTGACAAATTCACTATAGAAAAGGCAATCCTCGGCGTATTTACAATTTGCGACAGTAAAAAATTATTTTTTGAAAAATTTACTATAGAAAAGGCAATCCTCGGCGTATTTAAAATTTGCGACAATAAAAAATTATTTTTTGAAAAATTTACTATAGAAAAGGCAATCCTCGGCGTATTTAAAATTTGCGACAGTAAAAAATTATTTTTTGAAAAATTTACTATAGAAAAGGCAATCCTCGGCGTATTTAAAATTTGCAACAGTAAAAAATTATTTTTTGAAAAATTTACTATAGAAAAGGCAATCCTCGTTGTATTTAAAATTTGCGACAGTATAAAATTATTTTTTGAAAAATTTACTATAGAAAAGGCAATCCTCGGCGTATTTAAAATTTGCGACAGTAAAAAATTATTTTTTGAAAAATTTGCTATAGAAAAGGCAATGCTCGTTGTATTTAAAATTTGCGACAGTAAAAAAATATTTTTTGAAAAATTTACTATAGAAAAGGCAATCCTCGGCGTATTTAAAATTTGCGACAGTAAAAAATTATTTTTTGAAAAATTTACTATAGAAAAGGCAATCCTCGGCGTATTTAAAATTTGCGACAATAAAAAAATATTATTTTGACAAATTCACTATAGAAAAGGCAATCCTCGGCGTATTTAAAATCTGCTACAGTAAAAAATTATTTTTTGAAAAATTTACTATAGAAAAGGCAATCCTCGGCGTATTAAAAATTTGCGACCGTAAAAAATAATTTTTTGATAAATTTACTATAGAAAAGGCATTCCTCGGTATATTTAAAATTTGCGACAGTAAAAAATTATTTTTTGGCAAATTCACTATAGAAAAGGCAATCCTCGGGGTATTTAAAATTTGCGACAGTAAAAAATTATTTTTTGACAAATTCACCATAGAAACGGTAATCCTCGGCGTATTTAAAATTTCCGACAGTAAAAAATTATTTTTTGAAAAATTTACTATAGTAAAGGCAATCCTCGGCGTATTTAAAATTTGCGACAGTAAAAAATTATTTTTTGAAAAATTTACTATGGAAAAGGCAATCCTCGGCGTATTTAAAATTTGCGACAGTAAAAAATTATTTTTTGAAATATTTACTATAGAAAAGGCAATCCTCGGCGTATTTAAAATTTGCGACAGTAAAAAATTATTTTTTGAAAAATTTACTATAGAAAAGGCAATACTCGGCGTATTTTAAATTTGCGACAGTAAAAAATTTTGTTTTGAAAAATTTGCTATAGAAAAGGCAATCCTCGGCGTATTTAAAATTTGCGACAGTAAAAAATTATTTTTTGAAAAATTTACTATAGAAAAGGCAATCCTCGGCGTATTTAAAATTTGCGACAGTAAGAAAATTATTTTTTGAAAAATTTACTATAGAAAAGGCAATCCTCGGCGTATTTAAAATTTGCGAGAGTAAAAAATAATTTTTTTAAAAATTTACTATAGAAAAGGCAATCCTCGGTGTATTTAAAATTTGCGACAGTAAAAAATTATTTTTTGAAAAATTTACTATAGAAAAGGCAATCCTCGGCGTATTTAAAATTTGCGACAGTAAAAATTTATTTTTTGACAAATTCACTATAGAAAAGGCAATCCTCGGCGTATTTAAAATTTGCGACAGTAAAAAATATTATTTTGACAAATTCACTATAGAAAAGGCAATCCTCGGCATATTTAAAATTTGCGACAGTAAAAAATTATGTTTTGAAAAATTTACTATAGAAAAGGCAATCCTCGGCGTATTTAAAATTTGCGACAAATTATTTTTTGAAAAATTTAGTATAGAAAAGGAAATCCTCGGCGTATTTAAAATTTGCGACAATAAAAAATTATTTTTTTAAAAATTTACTATAGAAAAGGCTATCCTCGGCGTATTTAAAATTTGCGACAGTAAAAAATTCTTTTTTGAAAAATTTACTATAGAAAAGGCAATCCTCGGCGTATTTAAAATTTGCGACAGTAAAAAATTATTTTTTGAAAAATTTACTATAGAAAAGGCTATCCTCGGCGTATTTAAAATTTGCGCCAGTAAAAAATAATTTTTTGAAAAATTTACTATAGAAAAGGCAATCCTCGGCGTATTTAAAATTTGCGACAGTAAAATATTATTTTTTGAAAAATTTACTATAGAAAAGGCAATCCTCGGCGTATTTAAAATTTGCGACAGTAAAAAATTCTTTTTTGAAAAATTTACTATAGAAAAGGCAATCCTGGGCGTATTTAAAATTTGTGACAGTAAAAAATTATTTTTTGAAAAATTTACTATAGAAAAGGCAATCCTCGGCGTATTTAAAATTTGCGACAGCAAAAAATAATTTTTTGAAAAATTCACTATATAAAAGGCAATCATAGGTATATTTAAAATTTGCCACTGTAAAAATTTATTTTTTGACAAATTCACTATAGAAAAGGCAATCCTCATTATATTTAAAATGTGCCACAGTAAAAATTTATTTTTTGACAAATTCACTATAGAAAAAGCAATCCTCGGCGTATTTAAAATTTGCGACAGTAAGAAAATATTTTTTGCATAATTTACTATAGAAAAGGCAATCCTCGGCGTATTTAAAATTTGCGACAGTAAAAAATTATTTTTTGAAAAATTTACTATAGAAAAGGAAATCCTCGGCGTATTTAAAATTTGCGACAGTAAAAAATTATTTTTTGACAAATTCACCATAGAAAAGGTAATCCTCGGCGTATTTAAAATTTGCGACAGTAAAAAATTATTTTTTGAAAAATTTACTATAGAAAAGGCAATCCTCGGGGTATTTAAAATTTTCTACAGTAAAAAATTATTTTTTGACAAAATCACCATAGAAAAGGTAATCCTCGGCGTATTTAAAATTTGCGACAGTAAAAAATTATTTTTTGAAAAATTTACTATAGTAAAGGCAATCCTGGGCGTATTTAAAATTTGCGACAGTAAAAAATTATTTTTTGAAAAATTTACTATAGAAAAGGCAATCCTCGGCGTATTTAAAATTTGCGATAGTAAAAAATTATTTTTTGAAAAATTTACTATAGAAAAGGCAATCCTCGGCGTATTTAAAATTTGCGACAGTAAAAAATTATTTTTTGAAAAATTTACTATAGAAAAGGCAACCCTCGGCGTATTTAAAATTTGCGATAGCAAAAAATAATTTTTTGAAAAATTCACTATAGAAAGGCAATCATCGGTATATTTAAAATTTGCCACTGTAAGAATTTATTTTTTGACAAATTCACTATAGAAAAGGCAATCCTCGGCGTATTAAAAATTTGCGACCGTAAAAAATTATTTTTTGAAAAATTTACTATAGAAAAGGCAATCCTCGGCGTATTTAAAATTTGCGACAGTAAAAAATTATTTTTTGAAAAATTTACTATAGAACAGGCAATCCTCGGCGTATTTAAAATTTGCGACAGTAAAAAATTATTTTTTGAAAAATTTACTATAGAAAAGGCACTCCTCGGCGTATTTAATATTTGCGACAGTAAAAAATTATTTTTTGAAAAATTTACTATAGAAAAGGCAATCCTCGGCGTATTTAAAATTTGCGACAGCAAAAAATAATTTTTTGAAAAATTCACTATAGAAAAGGCAATCATCGGTATATTTAAAATTTGGCACTATAAAAATTTATTTTTTGACAAATTTACTATAGAAAAGGCAATCCTCGGCGTATTTAAAATTTGCGACAGTAAAAAATTATTTTTTGAAAAATTTACTATAGAAAAGGCAATCCTCGGCGTATTTAAAATTTGCGACAGTAAAAATTTATTTTTTGACAAATTCACTATAGAAAAGGCAATCCTCGGCGTATTTAAAATTTGCGACAGTAAAAAATATTATTTTGACAAATTATTTTTTGACAAATTTACTATAGAAAAGGCAATCCTCGGCATATTTAAAATTTGCGACAGTAAAAAATTATGTTTTGAAAAATTTACTATAGAAAAGGCAATCCTCGGCGTATTAAAAATTTGCGACCGTAAAAAATAATTTTTTGATAAATTTACTATAGAAAAGGCAATCCTCGGTATATTTAAAATTTGCGACAGTAAAAAATTATTTTTTGAATAATTTACTATAGAAAAGGCAATCCTCGGCGTATTTAAAATTTGCGACAGTAAAAAATTATTTTTTGAAAAATTTACTATAGAAAAGGAAATCCTCGGCGTATTTAAAATTTGCGACAGTAAAAAATTATTTTTTGACAAATTCACCATAGAAAAGGTAATCCTCGGCGTATTTAAAATTTGCGACGGTAAAAAATTATTTTTTGAAAAATTTACTATAGTAAAGGCAATCCTCGGCGTATTTAAAATTTGCGACAGTAAAAAATTGTTTTTTGAAAAATTTACTATAGAAAAGGCAATCCTCGGCGTATTAAAAATTTGCGACCGTAAAAATAATTTTTTGAGAAATTTACTATAGAAAAGGCAATCCACGGTATATTTAAAATTTGCGACAGTAAAAAATTATTTTTTGAAAAATTTACTGTAGAAAAGGCAATCCTCGGCGTATTTAAAATTTGCGACAGCAAAAAATAATTTTTTGAAAAATTCACTATAGAAAAGGCAATCATCGGTATATTTAAAATTTGGCACTATAAAAATTTATTTTTTGACAAATTTACCATAGAAAAGGCAATCCTCGGCGTATTTAAAATTTGCGACAGCAAAAAATAATTTTTTGAAAAATTCACTATAGAAAAGGCAATCATCGGCGTATTTAAAATTTGCGACACTAAAAATGTATTTTTTGACAAATTCACTATAGAAAAGGCAATCCTCGGCGTATTTAAAATTTGCGACAGTAAAAAATATTATTTTGACAAATTCACTATAGAAAAGGCAATCCTCGGCGTATTTAAAATTTGCGACAGTAAAAAATTATTTTTTGAAAAATTTACTATAGAAAAGGCACTCCTCGGCGTATTCAATATTTGCGACAGTAAAAAATTATTTTTTGTAAAATTTACTATAGAAAAGGCAATCCTCGGCGTATTTAAAATTTGCGACAGCAAAAAATAATTTTTTCAAAAATTCACTATAGAAAAGGCAATCATCGGTATATTTAAAATTTGGCACTATAAAAATTTATTTTTTGACAAATTTACTATAGAAAAGGCAATCCTCGGCGTATTTAAAATTTGCGACAGTAAAAAATTATTTTTTGAAAAATTTACTATAGAAAAGGCAATCCTCGGCGTATTTAAAATTTGCGACAGTAAAAATTTATTTTTTGACAAATTCACTATAGAAAAGGCAATCCTCGGCGTATTTAAAATTTGCGACAGTAAAAAATATTATTTTGACAAATTCACTATAGAAAAGGCAATCCTCGGCATATTTAAAATTTGCGACAGTAAAAAATTATGTTTTGAAAAATTTACTATAGAAAAGGCAATCCTCGGCGTATTTAAAATTTGCGACAAATTATTTTTTGAAAAATTTAGTATAGAAAAGGAAATCCTCGCCGTATTTAAAATTTGCGACAATAAAAAATTATTTTTTGAAAAATTTACTATAGAAAAGGCAATCCTCGGCGTATTTAAAATTTGCGACAATAAAAAATTCTTTTTTGAAAAATTTACTATAGAAAAGGCAATCCTCGGCGTGTTTAAAATTTGCGACAGTAAAAAATTATTTTTTGAAAAATTTACTATAGAAAAGGCAATCCTCGACGTATTTAAAATTTGCGACAGTAAAAAATAATTTTTTGAAAAATTTACTATAGAAAAGGCAATCCTCGGCGTATTTAAAATTTGCGACAGTAAAAAATTATTTTTTGAAAAATTTACTATAGAAAATGCAATCCTCGGCGTATTTAAAATTTGCGACAGTAAAAAATTCTTTTTTGAAAAATTTACTATAGAAAAGGCAATCCTCGGCGTATTTAAAATTTGTGACAGTAAAAAATTATTTTTTGAAAAAACTTACTATAGAAAAGGCAATCCTCGGCGTATTTAAAATTTGCGACAGCAAAAAATAATTTTTTGAAAAATTCACTATATAAAAGGCAATCATAGGTATATTTAAAATTTGCCACTGTAAAAATATATTTTTTGACAAATTCACTATAGAAAAGGCAATCCTCATTATATTTAAAATGTGTCACAGTAAAAATTTATTTTTTGAAAAATTCACTATAGAAAAAGCAATCCTCGGCGTATTTAAAATTTGCGACAGTAAGAAATTATTTTTTGAATAATTTACTATAGAAAAGGCGATCCTCGGCGTATTTAAAATTTGCGACAGTAAAAAATTATTTTTTGAAAAAGTTACTATAGAAAAGGAAATCCTCGGCGTATTTAAAATTTGCGACAGTAAAAAATTATTTTTTGGCAAATTCACCATAGAAAAGGTAATCCTCGGCGTATTTAAAATTTGCGACGATAAAAAATTATTTTTTGAAAAATTTACTATAGTAAAGGCAATCCTCGGCGTATTTAAAATTTGCGACAGTAAAAAATTGTTTTTTGAAAAATTTACTATAGAAAAGGCAATCCTCGGCGTATTAAAAATTTGCGACCGTAAAAAATAATTTTTTGAGAAATTTACTATAGAAAAGGCAATCCGCGGTATATTTAAAATTTGCGACAGTAAAAAATTATTTTTTGAAAAATTTACTATAGAAAAGGCAATCCTCGGCGAATTTAAAATTTGCGACAGTAAAAAATTATTTTTTGAAAAATTTACTATAGAAAAGGCAATCCTCGGCGTATTAAAAATTTGCGACCGTAAAAAATAATTTTTTGATAAATTTACTATAGAAAAGGCAATCCTCGGTATATTTAAAATTTGCGACAATAAAAAATTATTTTTTGGCAAATTCACTATAGAAAAGGCAATCCTCGGGGTATTTAAAATTTGCGACAGTAAAAAATTATTTTTTGACAAATTCACCATAGAAAAGGTAATCCTCGGCGTATTTAAAATTTGCGACAGTAAAAAATTATTTTTTTGAAAAATTTACTATAGTAAAGGCAATCTTCGGCGTATTTAAAATT